>OX578134.1:126316857-126429357 GCA_951213105.1 Amaurobius ferox
ATGAAAGCTCCAGAATGCAGAAATGGAGGCTTCAGAATGTAGACAGAATGTAGACAGAAATGGAACGACAAATACTCACTGCCAACGATACAACCGACTAAACCGTAACGCCCGTTTCGCCACATGAAGTATGTTCCCATACGCATGCGTACCTCGATAATTCAAATATGATGTCATATTCTCAAGTCATTACTGAATGAATAATCCTCTTCTTTAAAGAAAGAATTGTAAATATCTTTAAGGAAATTCCGTGGGTAATGATTTTTAAGTGCTTCCTGTAAAATGAGTTTGTTACAATTGAGATAATCCTTTTTGAAAGTATTATTATTACGATTTCTTCTCAGGTTCTTTGGTTAATCTTCATATCATAATTATTACGTTTATTGTACATAACTGTATGAATTCCATTTTTATGCTTGTATCTTATGGTTATGTCAAGGAAATTTACTTCGTTTTTGACACTATTAGGGTTCTTAATAAGATCCAATTCCGGAGGATAAAAGTCAAACTCAAATTCAGGAGTATTTGAGTAATGACCCAAAATCACATCGTCCACATATCTGTAATATGGCATCTCATTTGAATTATCGAGGTACGCATGCGTATGGGAACATACTTCATGTGGCGAAACGGGCGTTACGGTTTAGTCGGTAGTATCGTTGGCAGTGAGTATTTGTCGTTCCATTTCTGTCTACATTCTGGCTACATTCTGAAGCCTCCATTTCTGCATTCTGGAGCTTTCATTTTTGCACATGCTACGGGGATCTGTTATTGAATTGCATTGGTATCCGTGGGCGTTGTCTAGACGTAAAAGTACATAAAACGGGAATGAGAGGTCGCTATCCCTCTCAGCCATTTTTATGCAATTCATATGGTTTTCCCCCCTTCCTTTTTTCAAATCGTTTATAATAGTTATATATATATATATATATATATATATATATATATATATATATATATATATATATGTGTGTGTGTAAACGATATTTCAAGAAATAACACAGCGATTTCAATGAAATTTGATGCAAAAGTTACAATCCGTGAATATTGGAAGCCTACTGTTTTTAAACGCATTTGAATGTTCAGACCCCCTCCCACTAAATTTTGAAATGAAAATTTGAAAAAATCATCAGAAAATCTGATGTGGGTAACACATGACTTTCCTTATAAAATGAAATGAATTTACTAGTTTTACAGTAAAAAAATAATGTATAAGATCCACGCTGCTGTGTTTTTATCGTTGAATTGTACATTTGTCGATTTTCCGAATGTAAAACTAATTTAAAATGCTCTATTAACTTATACTTCGAGCAACTCTAAATAAACAATCATCAATATTGATAGCATCCACAATAACCTATATAGTCTATACATTAAAATACTTTAATAATTATGTCACCAATTAGGCATAATTTTTATTAATTTAACGTAATTTTCGTAATTTTGACGATATTTTTGTAAATCTGCGGCGAAATATCATAAGGTAGAAATACTTTGCTAAATTATTCGCTAAGTTTTCCAAATGCATCACCAAGTGTTACAGACAAACGGAGAGAGGAGTATGCCTTATATACTGGAAGGTATGGCCGTCATATGAAGGAAATCGGAATTTGCGAGACATTACTTTCCATTTGGCATCATATTTATCAATTTGGAGACATTTTTGTCATTTTAGCAACATTTAAAATAGTCGCCAAGTTCGCAACATCCCGCTAATTTTCTTGCCAAACGTTACGGATGGACGGACGGAGAGATGTTTCAATCTTATAGTCTATGCTTATGTTCTTTTCAAGATATGGAACTTTCATCATCTTGTCGTCATATTCATTGATATAAAGTCGTTTTTTATTAATTTGGCGACATTTTCGCTAATTTAGCAACACTTAAAAAAGTCGCCAAGTTGGCAACATTCCGCCAAAATCTTGCCAAACCTTATGGACGGAGAAATAAGTTATTCTTGTAGCAGATAAATGACTATCAGTGACAAAAGTATTACCTAAAGTATATTCTCACATGAATGGAACGTGCTAGATCCACGAGAATGACGTCATCAAATTTATCGCATGGTATTACTTATGTAAAGTGAACATATTTCACAATAAGTAATATATATTTTTTTTATTTTATATGAATTTTTAATATATTTGAAAAATGTGCAATATCTCGAACAGTTCTTGCTAGCGTTCTGAAATTTATGTCAATCGTTTTCTAATCAAGAATTACATAAGAAATAACTATCTGCGTAACTTTATTAAACGTTTTAATTTTTTGATGATTTGTTCAAAATGTCACTCGAAAATTTTGGGGGGGGGTTCTGAACATACGATTGCGTATAAAAATCCAAGAACAAGAGAACAAGATGTTAGATTACGGGGTGCCTGTCTCTAGGACACTCATCCCCACATCGAATATAGAATGTCAAACCATAGCATGTCAGACCATATGCGTATAAAAAAAGTTGGCTTTCAGTATTCATGGATTGTAATTTTTGTATCAAATGTCATTCGAATCGGTCTATTTGTTCATCAGTTATCGTCTCCACACCCTCACTGATACACACACACATACAAACTTTTACACACACACACGTTACGTAAATAATTATGTATTATGTAATTTTTCATTAGAAAACTATTTATATAATCTTTAGAGCGCTTGCATAAACCGTTCTCGAGATATTTCACATTTTTCAAATAAATTTATCAAAAACTCACATAAGATTAAAAAAAAATATTTACTATTGTGAAATCTGTTCACTTTGTATATGTAATATTATGCAATACATTTATTATCCTCATTCTCGTCGATCTAGCTAGTTCCATTCACGAGTGAAGACACTTTGGGTAATAGCTTTGTAATTTGACGCCATTAGTCGTTTATCGACCGTGAGACTAACTTATTTCTCTATAAACAATTTTTGGCGAAATTCTGCAGACAAATTTGGTAGAATATCGCCAACTTGGCGAGATTTTTAAATGTTACCAAATTGACGAAAATATTGCCAAATCAATAAAAATGTCACAAAATTGATAAAAATGACACTAAATCAATGAAAATGAAGACTAATTAATGAAAAAGCAATATATTGGAAAGAATAAGAATCTACTATTATCGAAGTTACTTTGGGTAATAATTTCATATTTCGACGCAATTAGTTTATTATCTGTTGTAAGAATAATCTATTTCTCCTACCATAATGCTTGACAAAATTTTATCGATAAATTTGGCGGAATATCGTCAACTTGACGTGTTTTGAAATGTCGCCAAATTGATGGAAATGTCACCAAATTGATGAAAATGTCTCCAAATTGATAAGGATGATGCTAAATTGAAAATGACAACTAATGAATAAAAGTTAAATACTTTGGAAATAATATAGGACTCTACCTTAAGACTCCGTCTGTAACGTTTATCAAAATTCTGGTGACAAATTTTGGCGGCATATCGCCAACTTGACGACTTTTTAAATGTTACCAAATTCATGAAACTGTTACCAAATTGATAAAAATGTTATCAAATTGAAAAACATTTTGCCACATTGAAAACAATGACGCCAAATAGGATACGATATTTCTCGAATATTTAATTCCATCATAGTAGAGGCATACCTTATACCCTTTCCGTCATAGTAGGGGCATGTCATATAGGAAATGTTCTTCGAAATATCAGCAACTTGGCAATAATTGGCCAAACATTGACGAAAATATCTTCAAAATTACAAAATAACGCCAAGTTAATGAAAATGACTCCTAATTGATGAATTTATTATTAAAATATTTAAATATATCGACAATATTATTTTTTGAGGATGCTATTAACATCGATAATTGTTAATGTAGAGTTGCGTAAAATATAAGTTGATTGGATACGAAATAGTTTTAGATGCTGTCATCCGGATGTACTACCGCACAAATGTGTAATTTAACGTTACAAACGCTATGCGTAGATCTTTTCATCACTTTTTCACCGTTAAAGAAATAAATTCATTGCAGTATATAAAGAAGGTCATGTGTTGCCCATATCAGATTTTTTTATCATATAGACTATATTGCTTATTGATGCTATTAATATTGATAACTGTCAATTTAGAGCTGTGTGAAATGTAAGTCAATTGAGTACGAAATACCTTTACATGCTATCATCTGGAAAAGTGGCAAATGTACAATTCAACATTACACGCACTGCGTCGTGGATCTTTTGATCATTTTTTAATTGTGAAAGAAGTAAATTCATTGCATTATATAAAGAAAGTCATGTGCTCCCAGATCAGTTTTTATAATTTACGTCTGATATAAAAATATATGACTTTCCCTAGTTAAATAGTAAGGAAAGCATGAATCAATGAGCTCGACTCGAACGTTTTTGAGACGTTCTCTGTGTTTATGTATGTATGCGTGTATTTGTGTGTTTGTGTGTGAGTGTATATGACTCTGTAGAAGAGATATCTTATAAATGAACAGCGCGTTTTGAAAAATTTGGTACGATTACTACATTCAGTAAATACTTAAACTCTATTGATTCGAAACGCAATCAAACGTGCTAAAGACCCTCAAATTTTGAAGTAATTTTTTTTTAAAAATCAGAAAATATTCATGGCATTCAATATAGTTAAATAATTAGTCATTTTATATATATACGTGATTATTTCTTTAAAAAATACATAACACAAACTTTAGAAAGCTAATTTCAACAGTATTAGAAATATTGAATATTTTTTAATTATATTTATCAAAATAAATTGCATAAAATTTTGCTTAGCGATAAAGTTGTGGACGTTGGTGACTAATTTGGTAAAATATTGTCAACCTGGCGACTTTTTGAAAATGGTGCTAAATTAATGTCATAACGGTTTCCGTTGACACGGCCGACCGGAGAATTCTAACTTTCTCCAATTTTTACAACCCAGGTTCAAAACTTCTCTCGTCTGCAAGTAAAACTCACAGATGACCTGCCGCAAATACAAAGCGTAAAAATAATAAACCCTTACCTTGATTGGATGATTCTTCAGCTAAAGCATGGAGATATAGAAAACACAGAATATTGCAAATAATCACCACCGAACTCAATAAGCACACAGTAATTAACTAATCCAATCTTTATTAAATACGTAATTAATAAGTTATATTATGGAGTTACACCTATTCCTAAATTATATCTACGCACTGGACACCGGCAGGATATTATAACACAATTTGCCACCAAATGATAAATATAATACCAAGAATTTAATACGTTACGTGGCACACACATTTCATATAGAACCACAATTGAATAAAATACGGTATGGTCTAAAGTATGGTAATAGGCAGACAAGGGCAGAGCACAGGAGAGAATTATAATCACAAATAATAATACTATTTAGAATTGCTGATTCTAGGAGTGAACACAAGGATCTGTAAATATGATAGTTCTCCGTTCTTGGAGATATCTGTTAGAACTTAAGGAATTTCGGAGAAAGTCTAATGGCTCCGCCAATGCATGTAAAGGAGCTTACCTTCGTACACAGGATAGTGTGAATAGGGAGAGAATTACGTCATTGATTGCTCACAGTACAGGTCATCTCAGTTCCCGGTCCGGCAGGGACGAAAATACATCGCAGAAGATCTAAGTCGGCGTATCAGATGAATTCTCGGACAGATGTTCAGGCATGAGAGTTGACGGCAATGTCCGGCAATGCTACCTCGGACCTCTTCTTCTCCGTGCCGGCGATGGCGACATTCCCAACTCGCGAACCCCGGATTCTGCAGTGAGAGTCGGATCCCGGAGCTCTGGGCGAGCATCGAAAGTAAATTGAACTACCACATCTCCGTGTAGTATTCAGGATGGGAATGCGCGACGAACTTTTGCGTTCCAAGCTTATATAACCTTCCGAGACTCATAGGACTCAGAACCAAACAAGAAAACATACATGCCGAGAAATAAGTTCTCACCATCAGCCGCAGGCTTGCCCCGACACCCAGTCTAGACTTTCAGTACGTTGGACCGCTTGCATATACATAGAACAATCGAAACCTTTACATTACTTCCGATTTCAACTGCCGAAGAACATGTACATATGAAATCTTACTAAGCTTTTCATCACCCGAATGCAGACCTTGAACTCATAAACGTTAAAAGAATTAAAATGGCTGAATATTCTTTTGAAACTGATAGATACATGTAGAATATAAATTGCATATATATAAGACGAGAGGGATATAATAACAGGATTGAATATATTAAAGGATGCATAAAAATATAGATATAAAAATATAATATAGATTACCATGATTTTGACATATTTTTACACAGGTGTCGAGAGATTAAGAAATCTTGTCACAACACTCCTCCCCTCTTCGAGGCAAAAAAATCTGACTAACAGGAGGATTTTTTTCATCACAGGATGTAGGCGCAAGTAGTTATTAGGTCCTTGAAGTCGATCGCACCTTCAAGTGGAATTTCAGTAAAAATTTTGAGAGATGCAGTCGGCCAAAACTGCATCAGAGTTCTCGGCACGAACACCATCCCACATGGGCGCATGTCGAAGAACCAGATCCAAAATTAACCTAAAAATGACTGCAAATCAGTCGAAAACCCTAATAGCTACAAGCCCTTTACAGAAGTTCACAATATGTGAATTACCAATTATAAATTAAATATAAATTCCAAAAATTAGTTTAAATATGTACATAGTATTCCTCAAGTCAACCAGTTAAATAAATTTTTAAATTTCCATAAATAAAATTTTTCAAATCAAACCTTCAAATCCATTTTCAAAGTATAAAAATATTTTCTAATTTTCATCAATTAAATTTCAATCCATAAAATATTTCATATTCCTTATGTATTCAAATTATTTAAATATTAAAATGTAAACATGTGGTCAGCAGCAAATATCAGTTCAGTATATCAAGTGTTATTTATTTTTAAATTCTTGTAAATTAAAATTTTATGATCACTGCAAATCATTAACTTTTCAAATAATCAAAGTGTAAACAATAACTTCCCTTGCAGCTCCTAATTCCGAAATTATCTAAGTAGACACAGCAGCAATTACAATACATATCTTTAAACATTAATATAATATAAATATAAATACAGATTTAAATTAAGAAAGACCATACCAAAAACAATAATTTTCAACCTACCTTGTCCAGTGGTTCACAATAAATTAGAATTCTTATTAAGTGTCTATTTGACACGACAATTTTTAATCAATATTTAACAATAAATATATTCTTGACCATCAGCAATCAGTCAGCTGTATGTGGATAACAACAAAAAGGCAAATAATAGCAATATTTTATATCAACAGTGACACAACACCAATTCTTAACTTTTTCAAATTTCACATAATTTCATCATTTCAAAATTATCAACATATTTTATTCAATATTTCTATTATATTTTGAAAATATCATTTCAAAAATATCACATTATATGTTCCATTCTTTTATAGTAAATTATTTTTTTTTAAATCAATTGTTTCTTTTAAACAATATTACTCATTTATACATAAACACCAAACATCATTCTATACCAAGTATTTATTAACCTTGTGGCAGAAACGAGGGGAACTCGGTGGTCGAAAACAATTTCAACTCAATTTAGAATTAAAACATTGAAATTAAATCATTTTTCTCTTTTCCACTATATCAAGTAAAAACAGGTGGCACAAAAATAAAGAATGACCGGATGACAGAGACAGAAATCAGTTTCGAAATTATTCCTTGATATTATTCAAATATTAATTCTCAAAGTCTGTGACCCGCAATAAAATTATGTAGACAAAATGTCATACAGTAATTCAGTAAATATAATCTCTATATATGTGTGTGTGTGTAAACAGTAATTATATCCTCAAGAAATTTCCATTTCCTAATTTTGCAAGTAATACGTAATAAAAACTTGTTATGAAATTCTCTATTCTTAACAAACACAAAGTAAACAAATGATATATACGATGCAACCCCAATGTGGCAGTAAGGGATTTTTTTTCTTACTCCACAAACACCGAAGAACTTGCAAATTAAATTGAACATCCTGAAACAAGTGCAGAAAAACCAAATGTCCTGGCACACTGGTATTCGCAATTTTGATGAAATTTAGGAGAAATGTAGTGTGTTTGCAACCACACTGCAAGATCAGAGTGCGCGCCAACACTCAACACTTGCAGGACAAAAGTTCCGAATAAGGCCAAAAGAAAGGATGTCAAAATTCCACACTTCATATACTACCCATTTGAACTCACTCTTTAAGAACCGAAACTGTCACAGAGAATTTAAACCACAATATAATTTCTGTCATCACCGCGTCAATGTAGTAAATCAAGTTTTATTGTAAATAAATTGTGCCGCGAATTAAATTTGTGCTCTCTTGGCACAGGCACAAAACTCAAAGTGCTCACTGGCACAGAGGAATCTCAAGTCTCTTTTCTCGTGATTAAATATGTCATATATTATTATTTTTCCATTTCTAATGGAGTTAGATCTCACTAAACATTGCCACCAAAATTAATTCAAATTTTGAAGAAAACTTTTCACCACTCCCCAATCAAATTTTACCAATGCCACACAATTTAGTTCAAGTTTTTTAAATCAAACTAAATTTCAACATGTTACCAAAATTTTCAAACATTTGTAAATAACTAGGTGTCACCTCATAAATTGATAAATTATCTTTAAATTAAATAAATTTCTTTAAGATTATGTTGCCTTCCAATGTAATAATACAACTGATGTCAAAGATAAAATTTAAATTGAGTTTAATAAATTCTATTATTCCATTTTATTTCATTTGCACAAATTCTCAAAGACTCGTAATTAAATTAATAAGTGCAAACATTTTAGGTAGTAACTCCAGAAATTAATTTGAAATTCAAATATATCCATTTGTGTAACTAACCTTCAAGTTTCAAAATAAAATTCTTAAATTCAAATAAAAATTTTCAAAGAAAAAACAAATAAATGGATTTCGGAAGTAAATAAGTAAAGTAAAATTTCAAAAATATTATAAGGTAAATTAACTTGTGGAATCCAATTCTTTTTTTTTTTAAATTCTATATATTTCGTTCGTAAATAAACTAGAGTTCATCGACTCTTTCAGGATTTCCACGTCATATGCAAGTAAACAATGAAATTGAATGTACGTAAATAAATTTTCAGAATATTTTAATTCGAAATACAACACTTGTGGATTCGGTTTATAGATTCAATTCTATTTTCGTAATTAAAGAGTTCACTGACTCGAATTCGAAATCCACAATGTAAGATCAATATCAAGACTCCAATTATATTTCTTAAATGTCATGTATCGCAAGTAACTAGGAGTCACGAAAAATATTCCAAGTTTAAAAAAAAAAATTCAATTTCAAAATGATTTCATATTTCAAATTTCATATCTTAAATTCAAATTCTATATTTCACTTTTATTTCAAGTTTCATTTCTCAACTTTTAATTCGCAGTCAAAAGTATAGAATTAATATTCACGGCTTAATCCAAGTTCTCATGTCACAAGCATTTATGCATAAAAAAAACAAGTCACAATCAAAGATAAATGTTCATGCATCAAAACCACAAGTTGAAGCAAAACGATCATGAAAAAAGAAATATGTGGTGTCAGCAGAACGAAATGCCAGGATTGCTTCGCGCCATCACGGATTGCAGTCTCGCATATCCGGAACAGAAGCAGCCGATTCACGATTTAGACTTTATAAACAAATGAAAAGGAAGAACGATCAAGGTCAAGATTTTTCAAACTCTTTTTCGTAATTATCGTTATTAAACATTCAATTTATCTAAAGGGAAATATTTGAAAGAGGAAGGGATACCGAGGCGAAAATCAAAATATACTTGTAATTAAATACAATGCCATAACGTAAATAAGTATTTGTATAATTCAATAGCAAACGTAAATAAATCATTCTCAAACGTAATAAGTCATTTTCAGATTCTTTTCTGAAATTATTCAATATTCAGTATTTTCATTTTTATATTTCAAAATATTTCTCCACAATTTTATATTAACATTTTTAACTTTTATGTTTTCAAATATCAATATTTCAACTTTGTCATAAAACATATTCAATCGTTTTTTAAAATTTTTCACTTGCCAAGTAAAAAGCAACCCATCCTCAAACCATTTTTCAAAACTTATTAACGTTGAAAAATTTTTCGAAAGTAAGATTATGAGCAAGATTTTTTTTTTTTTTTTTATTGCTACCGAAATAACGTAGGCATGGGTGCAAACGGGGATTAAGAGGACATCATTCTACTCATTAATTTACCCTCGACAATAGCAACTGATGAGGTATTAGCCTTCTCATCGAATTACGCTAGTTCGATGTGATATTAACGTACATTCCAAACAAAATAAAGTCAATTTCAATCCTAAGCACATCAGCTTTCCTCAAAATTGTTTGTGAGGCAATTCCACGAAAGGAAACTTAGGAAGGTCAAGTGCACGATATTACAATAAAATGTTTGGATGCGACGAAACAAGGCAAGGAAACAGAAAACATATATACAAGTGGAGAATCATATAGTCATCCTGAGGCATTCCAAAATAATTTACATTCATTCTCAGGGGAAAAATACGCACTCGGTCCCATTTATACATCACTTTTTCAAAATTTCAAATTTATTTTCAATAAAGTGTGGAAACAAAACTCCTCTTATTTTCAATTTTCTATCTTTCGTATTAACAGTTCCACAATATTCAAAATATTTAGTATAATCAACCCCTTTTCAAAATTTTCCTGCTCTTCCCCTCATTTCATGAAATGACACCGCATTTTAAATTTTGTCACATATTATTCTATATTCATATTTTATATGAAATTTCTTTTTTATAGAGATATTAATGTTCTATATCAGTTTTTCAATGTCATTAAAATATACACAAATAAATTATTCACATTTTTCATTGAAACAATATCATCAATTATATTCATCATGTTTTACAAATATTCCACTTACTTTGTTAATATATTCACAAACACAAGACTTTTTACCTTCTTCTCGGTAGGTACATTTCATTTGCAATTAACTCACATTATAAATTATTCACCTTCAACTTTGGTGAAACCAAAACATTTTATTTTATTTTTATTATATTTCCACTTCTTGGGAAATCAAAACAATTTATTTTATATTTTTTTTTCTTCACACTTCTTTTTTTTTTTATCCACCAACACGAATCTGTTTTCTACAGAATTCACAAAATGTGTGCTTTTTAGCCACACAACATAATAAAACTTTTTTAAAACATGAATTTATATTTTCAAAACTAGGTTACTCATTATTCTAGATTTCTTAAAATTATACCTATTTTCACATATATTTATATATTGTCACATAGGGTACTAAATTCTCAAATTTTTCAAGTCAAAGTCAGTTATGTTTTTAACCAGGGTGCATTTTCAAATTTAACACTATGTTTTTAACCAGGGTGCATTTTCAAATTTAACACACAAGTATTTTAATATTTAAGTATTTGTATTTATATCAATATCTATAATTAGATTTAAATATTTGCAACTAAAATTTTGAGCAAAATTCTAGGAAACAACTCCCATTTCCGATCAAAAAATTCCATTTCTATTAAAACTATTCTACATTCCTGAGATTCAGATTCCGCCAACCCAAATTTTTCTTTTCTTTTTTTTTTTCCTGGGAAAGGGCTCAAAGAACAGTCGAAGATAAATTACAGCGGGAATCCTCTCCAAACATTAATTACATCAAACAAGAATTTTCAACCCGAAACCAAAAGAAATTTCCGAAAACTTCAAAAACGAAAATTTTTCAAATAAGCTGTTATTTTTACCTTTCGCAATAGTTAATTTCAACTTTTAAAATAATCATAATCAAATTTTTAAATAATCAACCAATTCTTAATAATGTTTCTTTTATAAATTCCAAAATACTTTTCAAAATATGTCACACCTGTTTACATGATTGTTATAATAAATATGAAATTCTTTAAATTTGTGCACTTTTTGCACGGTATTTTCAATTCTGGCCATGTGCCACTTTTGCACATGCCAACAGTGAATCATTTTTTCAAATGCAAAACACCCTTCACACAATTTGTCACAGATATTGATATTAAATATTTTAAGTGTGCAACTTTGCACCATTACATCTAAATCCGACTACGTGCCACTGCACACTTTTGTAAATACATTTTCTTTTCAAACCCTTTATTTACTTGTAAGAAATTTGTCGATAAATGACATTTTATACACAAATCAATATTTTCTTTTCCAAATATTATAACAGAAAATTTCCTTTAAAAATATATATATCATAATTTCAAGTGCTCTCCCAGAATTTAATAAATTTTAAAAGATTCCATACCAATTCAAAACACGCAGAGTCCAGTGCAACACCAAAATTTCAAATTTTTGGCAAGCTAAATTTCAAGCAAATTTAAATTTTAAAAACTCCATTTTATAAAATTTCGTAAAGGACAGGTACTCGAGAGGCAAGGTCACAGGCACCAATTGTCATAACGGTTTCCGTTGACACGGCCGACCGGAGAATTCTAACTTTCTCCAATTTTTACAACCCAGGTTCAAAACTTCTCTCGTCTGCAAGTTAAACTCACAGATGACCTGCCGCAAATACAAAGCGTAAAAATAATAAACCCTTACCTTGATTGGATGATTCTTCAGCTAAAGCATGGAGATATAGAAAACACAGAATATTGCAAATAATCACCACCGAACTCAATAAGCACACAGTAATTAACTAATCCAATCTTTATTAAATACGTAATTAATAAGTTATATTATGGAGTTACACCTATTCCTAAATTATATCTACGCACTGGACACCGGCAGGATATTATAACACAATTTGCCACCAAATGATAAATATAATACCAAGAATTTAATACGTTACGTGGCACACACATTTCATATAGAACCACAATTGAATAAAATAAGGTATGGTCTAAAGTATGGTAATAGGCAGACAAGGGCAGAGCACAGGAGAGAATTATAATCACAAATAATAATACTATTTAGAATTGCTGATTCTAGGAGTGAACACAAGGATCTGTAAATATGATAGTTCTCCGTTCTTGGAGATATCTGTTAGAACTTAAGGAATTTCGGAGAAAGTCTAATGGCTCCGCCAATGCATGTAAAGGAGCTTACCTTCGTACACAGGATAGTGTGAATAGGGAGAGAATTACGTCATTGATTGCTCACAGTACAGGTCATCTCAGTTCCCGGTCCGGCAGGGACGAAAATACATCGCAGAAGATCTAAGTCGGCGTATCAGATGAATTCTCGGACAGATGTTCAGGCATGAGAGTTGACGGCAATGTCCGGCAATGCTACCTCGGACCTCTTCTTCTCCGTGCCGGCGATGGCGACATTCCCAACTCGCGAACCCCGGATTCCGCAGTGAGAGTCGGATCCCGGAGCTCTGGGCGAGCATCGAAAGTAAATTGAACTACCACATCTCCGTGTAGTATTCAGGATGGGAATGCGCGACGAACTTTTGCGTTCCAAGCTTATATAACCTTCCGAGACTCATAGGACTCAGAACCAAACAAGAAAACATACATGCCGAGAAATAAGTTCTCACCATCAGCCGCAGGCTTGCCCCGACACCCAGTCTAGACTTTCAGTACGTTGGACCGCTTGCATATACATAGAACAATCGAAACCTTTACATTACTTCCGATTTCAACTGCCGAAGAACATGTACATATGAAATCTTACTAAGCTTTTCATCACCCGAATGCAGACCTTGAACTCATAAACGTTAAAAGAATTAAAATGGCTGAATATTCTTTTGAAACTGATAGATACATGTAGAATATAAATTGCATATATATAAGACGAGAGGGATATAATAACAGGATTGAATATATTAAAGGATGCATAAAAATATAGATATAAAAATATAATATAGATTACCATGATTTTGACATATTTTTACACAGGTGTCGAGAAATTAAGAAATCTTGTCACAACATTAACAAAAATGTTGCAAAATTGACGAAAATGACTTCGATTGACGAAAAGACCCTCAAATTTTGAAGTAAATTTCTTTAAAAAATCAGAAAATATTCATGGCATTCAATATAGTTAAATAATTAGTCATTTTATACGTGATTATTTCTTTAAAAAATACATAACACAAACTTTAGAAAGCTAATATCAACAGTATTAGAAATATTGAATATTTTTTAATTATATTTATCAAACTAAATTGCATAAAATTTTGCTTAGCGATAAAGTTGTGGACGTTGGTGACTAATTTGGTAAAATATTGTCAACTTGGCGACTTTTTGAAAATGGTGCTAAATTAACGAAAATGTTGCAAAATTGACGAAAATGACTTCAAACTTAAATGACTCAAAAAATAATGCCAAATTGAAGAGTTCATTAATATATTTTAATATATGGACTATATTGTTAGCAAATGCTAACGTTTTAATTATAAAGTTGGATGTTCACGAAATATAAGCTTATTTGGCACGAATTCAATAAAATACTTTAAAAAGGTTTGATTGCACTTTTAATCAAAAATAGTTTACAAAATCACAAAAGTATAAAAAGTATAAAATAAAATATTTTAATTTCTTTTGAATTACACTGTTTTAGTAAAAGAATGTTGAAAGAGTTTTCCATGTTGTCCTCCAGAAAGTTCCAAATTTTAGTGTACAATTCAGCGTTAAATGCATTGTGCCGTGGAACTTGTACATCAATATTTCACTGTGAAAGAAGTCAAGTCATTGCATCAAGTAGTGAAATCCATTGGCTGCCCACATCAGATCTTTTTAGATTAAATCCATTGATTTCTGCACATTTCTGAAAATGTAAAAGAAAAATCTTAAAATTTGTTGAAACAAAACATCCTATTGTTCTTTACGAAACTTCCTAAGAAATGACATAATATATTCCTGCGCATTCATAACTCTATCCATGATTAAACGTCAACATTAGACGGAAAATAAATGAAAAGTTCCGGTAGCGCTGAGAAATAAAGAAAATTGCATGAACGAGATTGAAAGTTTCAGAATGGAAAATGTGTAAGATTAAAAAATAAATAAGATTTTTACGCTTTTCACGATAGAAGTAACATTTTTTTATATTTTAGGAGATAAATTTACTTACAACTTGAGATTAATCGACAATTAAGATCGTTTAAAATGATCACTGTTGAAATAAAAATTTTATATTTCTTCCTGATTGATATCATAAGTATTTTTAATTCAAGGTTATTTTATAGAAATTGATTCATGAATTTAGGAGGTTTTTTCTCCTAATGTATATGCAACTGATAAACAATCACACAACCTGATAATGAACTAATTTAAAACGATAAATATACATATGATTACAATAAATAAAACTGTGCTACTTGTGACAGTATAATTTTCTAAAACTCTTTTAAGTATAGCTGGCAGAGGGAAATATGTGCCTGTTTCATTTAAGGAAGTATTGAAAGTTATATACATATGTTTTCCTGCTTAATGTTTTTACAAATATTATAATATTTTTTAATAATTTTTATAAATTTTGGGATAACATTTAAAGATTCATCGCTAAAGTTGGTAAAACAACTTACTTGTATATGTATATACATAAAATTTAAAATCCATTTGCTTGCTTGTCTTATCCTCACGTAAGAACTTGCTTTCATGGAATGTTGATGGACAGTTTTAGTATGATCTCACTTATAATGTAGGCATTACTTTGCACTTGTGTCTCTGTCTGTCTTCATATCCTTACCTCCTTCTGAGCCTTTGTCTGTAAAGGGCGTGAACGGATCTTAACTATGCAATCCTGGTTACCCCTCTATTGGGAGGGGTATTTTTTCGGTGTTTGTAAGCTGGTCGTCCTACGATACGATATTTCAATTCATCAGCCAATGTTTACATTTGAATGAAATTCTCAAAGCCAAACTCATTTATTTTCAAAATTTCTAGGCAAACATCTTGTTTCATAGGATTCACAGAAGTAGATGACCCACTTTCATACAGGATTTCAGCTGTTTCTCTCTGTGTTTTAATCACAAAGAAACTATGTATGTCCTGTTAGCTTCGACAGATCCCCTTTGTTTCACAAAAATATCATCAACTCATCAAAATAGACCACACAATTTCTTTGCGACAAGTTCGACGTAATCTACGAGACTGTGATATCTCTAAAAATCATTAGAAACGGTTGTTGCGGAGATACAGTTGCAGACAATGGATGTTAATGCCATCTGTGTCCTAGCATTGTATGTTGGCGTTTACACGATAATTTAAAATGATGTACGGCCCGTCCAAAGATGCCTAATTGGTTCAAACCATCGAGAAGAGTTGGCATAAGACCCGGAAGAATGTTGGGGTTCTGTTTTCAACAATTATTGTAAGTGGTAAACAAGAACGTCGTACATGAGATGTTGTCAACATGTGCCACGTCCATATAGTTTGGTCTATTTCTTAGAAATCTACGTTGCAGAAGACTGGATGCCAGATTATCCTTTCATGACTCCCCAGATTCTGCCTCTGATATCCAAATATATTAAACTCAACGTATGTAAAATATTAACAATATAGAGTAATTTACAATTATAGTATAACTAGCTTAATTTACGACTTTTACAATTATAGTATAACTAGCTTAATTTACGACTTTTAAGTTTCCAACATTCTTTCTTCAAAAATCGATAAAAACCTTTTAAAACATTTGTAATTTAAAAAAGGTTATGAAAATAGCTATTTTATATGCGAATTTGATTTGTATTTATAAATTAATAACATCAATTACAGGATGCTATAACTTACCATTCTTTAGCTACTTCACATTTTTAATATAAAATAAAAAAATCATAAAAAAATGCAATATTATAAATTAGTACATTATATGCAAATACTTTTAATTTGAAAATAATGGACATTGGTGTTATTAATTTTCAAGAATCTTTCTGGATATACCGGAATGCTTTTTCTACATGAAGCACTGTATCTCTAAAACAAAACTTTGTTACGATGTTTCTTTTCAATCTAAACATTTTTCAGAGGCATATGGAATACAACAAATCCCTGACTACGGGAACATTTTTAATTTTTCGAAGATTTATTTCAGAAATTCGACACATTGTGAAAATATGATTATGTTAATAATTGATATAAATATTTATATTATATAGGTAAATTTTTATTTTAAAACATATAGCATTATTTTCAGAAGAATAACATGGGACGTACTTGAAGTATCGAATTACAGTATAGTATCAAAATGTTATTAGAATAGCGATCTTGAAGAAAAAAAAATGATGTGATAGGGTGAAAATTGCCAAATTTTCCCAAATATAGAATTTTAAAGTGCGGTACAACGGGGGAGGGGGGCATAATATATTATAAAATCTAGAACCTATTTCACACCATTTTCATTGAACCCAGTGGGTAACTTTTTCGCGCTATTAGAGTAACAATCTCGAAAAATATTTTTTGGCCAATTTTTAAATATGATCAATATTATCAAAAACGTATATAAGAAATAAATAAAATGTATAAGAAATAAATTATTTATAATAAATGAATAAAAACAAGTGTTTTGTAATTATCACTCTATGCCTTTGAGCTATCAAAATTTTTACTTTTCCACATGATACTCAAAATATCTCAAAATAAACAAGCTAAATGCATGAAATTGGGCATGCTTTTCATAATCGATAGTAACCAGAAGTATATTTATCTGTAACAGAAATACAGTAAAAGAAAGTGCAAATTTGTGTTCTTATTTTCCCACAAAATAGAAATTTGTTTATTTGTAGAAAAGTTATGTATGTGACATATCCAGTGGCGGATTTCAGGAGGGGCGATCGAGGCGATCGCCCCCCCCCAAACGCCTGACGAACGTCGACGTTTTATCAAATAAATTATAAAATTAAAAAATATATATATCATTAGGGAGATACTTTGGCTTTGCCCTCCCTCCCTCAGTTTATCCACGAAATCTCGCCCCCATTATGAAAGTCAAAAGTCTGCGTCTGTATGTCTGGATGTCTTATATTTACAAGATTTAGTACCATCGACTCTTTTAGCGAAAATCAATACGGACGAAGAGTCAGTCACTCCTCACATCTTGGACAGAGCTAAACAAGAAGTATCACAGAATAGCCGAACTGGGAGTGGAAGAAATGAACAGTACACTTCAAGTTGAGGTGATTAACTGGAGAACCAAATGGATGCCAGAAAATACCGATACCGGCAAAGTACCCAAGTCTGCTTTTGAAGCACTACAGAACTGTGATCCTGCAGTGTACCATGTGATCTACGTGTTACTGAAATTTCTTGTAACATTACCAATTCCTGTAGCAACCGCCGAGTGTAGCTGCTCAGCACTAAAACGATTGAAGACATCGAAACACAATTAGAGAAGACATCGAAACACAAGGCTTCGAAACACAATTAGAGAAGATCGGCAAATGGGATTGGCTTTGTTGCATGCGCATTATGATATCGTAATTTCACCAGTTACAATTTTAGATCGATTTGCTGAAGAAAAAGCAAGAAAACTTGAGTTGATATTATAATGATGATTCTTCCTGGGAGGTTAACGGCGCCAGGGTTATTGCAATAGACTCCGTAAGGCTGTTAAGGATAATGATCGACAATAAGCTGAATTGGCAATTACATTTGAATAGTGTTATAGGTGCTACCCCTGGCAAAAATTATGGAATCGCTTCCATGTTATTTCAATGGGATGCGACGTTCAATACCCTTCAACTTTTGATGCACGGATACCCTGAAAAACCCTTTTTGAGCGAAATTGAAGAACTTTAAATGCTTAACAAAACAAAAAATATTTGAAAATTTTTTTTCACTATTTAATAATTCACGATCAAAAAATGGGAAAAAAGCTACAAGTTGAAAGAAAAAACTCGTAAAAACTCATTTGGAATAATAAATTTGATCATGGAAAATCATTAAGACATAGCTCCTCATGTTTATATGATCAAATTTATTATTCTAAATTAGATTTTACGAGTTTTTTCTTTCAGCCTACAGCTCTTTTCCCATTTTTTGGTTGTGAATTATTAAATAATGAAAAGTGCAAAATTTTTCAAACATTTTTTATTGTGTTAAGTTTTTAAAGTTCTTCACTTAAAAAGGGTTTTTTAGGGCATCAAAAATTGTAGAGCATTGAACTTCGTATCCCATTGAAATAACATGGAAGTGATTCCATCATTTTTGCCAGGGGTAGTAAACTCGATCAAACCATTGGTCTTTTCTTTTGATATTTTTGCGTAATGTTTCTGCGTGATGTTTATGCGTGATGTTTTTCGTGTAAAAATTTATTGACTCCTGTGCAGCTAAAAATGTAAAAAAATGGGAAAATGTAAATCAATGTTCAGTGCTTATTAATACCTCTATTAACTGCATTTACTCATATTCATCCTCCTTTTCTACCACAGTCTAAGAAAAATAAAATTTATTTGTATTGTATCGTATGATAACCATATTTAGTGAATAGAATATAAATGTTTGTTTATTCAGTTAATATTCAGTATTAATCTTCTCACATGGAAATATCTCACTTGTGTATACTTTTGTGTATACTTAATACAGAATATAATTTAGTTTCATGTTTCGACTTCAACAATAAGTTTGTTTTCTTATATAGTCACGTAATTTTTCTTTCTTCCAGTCTTCATTGTTTTGCTATCATAAAAAAATGATAGGCCGTATTTTATAAGCTGCAAAGAACTTACTATAAACTTCCAAATTTGTTCTAGTTATTTCAAAAATGTCAAATATCAGTATATAGGAAGCCGTTAAGAAAATCCTATGTGAACAAACCTCCGAGAACATTTCGATCTACAGATCGCATCCCCCCCCCCAAACAAGAGGCCAAAATCCGCCACTGGACATATCATAATTTTACTTTCCTTATATACAAAGTATAATGTATAAGGAAAACGGGATAGAAAATTCGAATTCGAGTTTTCGACAGGAGAGCACGTTTCAAGCATCCCTGACCACGAATCAGACGTTTTTGAAGTGATGTGTGTGTGTGTGTGTATGTGTGTATAAATATCTGTGTATGTGTACGTGTCAGTGAGTTTGGGAAGACAATATCTCACGAAATAATCAAGAGATTGGAACAAAATTTGGTACAAAAATCACAATCAGGGAATCCTCGAAGGCAATTGTTTTTTCATGCAATCGAATGTTCAGAACCCTCCAAAATTTTGAATTGATGTTTAAAAAGGCATTTCTGACATTCAATAAAGTTACGTAATTTAGTCATTTCTTATGTAATGTTTCATTAGAAAGCGATTGAAATAAACTTTAGAGCGCTAGCATGAACCGTTCTGGATATATTGCACATTTTTTAAATACATTTATCCAAGAATCACGTAAAATTATAAAAAAATATTAACCATTGTGAAATCTGTTCACTTTTCAAATGTAATATTGTGAGATAATTTTATTATCAACATTCTCATAGATCTAACTCGCTCCATTCACGAGAGAAGACACTTTGGGTATTAGCTTTGCAATTTGACGTCAATAGTCGTTTCTCTACCGTAAGATTTACCTATTTCACCATAAAGAAAGCTTGGTAAAATTGTGGCAGTGAATTAAACGAATATCGCCAACTTGGCGAGTTTTTAAATGTTGCCAAATTGAAGAAAATATCGCAAAATTGAAAAAAATATCACCAAATTGATGAAATTGGCGCTTAATCAATGGAAATGAAGACTAATTGATGAAATTGGCGCTTAATCAATGGAAATGAAGACTAATTGATGAAAATCCAATATCTTGGAAATAATAAGAATCTGATAAGAGAAGATATTTTGGGTAATAGTTTTGCATTTGTCGCCATTAGTCATTTTTCTGCTATACGAACAACCTATTTCTCCGACTATAATGCTTGATGAAATTTTAGCGACAAACTTGGCAGAATATCGCGAACTTGGCGAGTTTTTTTACTGTCGCCAAGTTGGTAAAAATGTCGCCAAATTGATAAGGATGGCGATAAATCAATGAAAATGACAATTAATTGATTAAAATGCAATATTTTGAAAGTGTATATTACCATCATAAGTCTCCTCTGGACCGCTTGGCACAGTTCTGGCGACGAATTTTGGCAGCATTTCCCCAACTTAGCGACTTTTTTAAATGTTGCCAAATTGACGAAACTGTTGCCAATTTGATAAAAATGTTATCAAATTGATAAAAATTTACGAAAAATAGTATGTAATATTTTGTAAATTTTTAAATCTGTCATATGAAGGACACACCTTATAAAAGAAATTATCTTCTAAATATCTCCAACTTGGCGATAATTGGCACATTGACGAAAATATCGTCAAAATTACAAAAATGACTCCAAATTAATGAAAATGACGCCTAAGTGATGAATTTAGTTTTAAAATATTTAAATATATGGACGCTTGGCAAAGTTTTGGTGACGAATTTTGGCAACATTTCCCCAAATTAGCGACTTTTTTAATTGCTGCCAAATTGACAAAACTGTTGTCAATTTGATAAAAATGTTATCAAATTGATAAAAATTTACGATAAATAGGACGCAATATTTCGTAAATTTTTAAATCCGTCATATGAAGGACATACCTTATATAAGAAATTATCTTCTAAATATCTCCAACTTGGCGATATTTGGCACATTGACGAAAATATCGTCAAAATTACAAAAATGACTCCAAATTATTGAAAATGACGCCTAAGTGATGAATTTAGTTTCAAAATATTTAAATATATGGACTATATTGCTTATTGAGGATATTACCAGTATTGACAATTGCTAATTTAGAGTTGCTTAATGTGGTGAGGTGAATTTTACACATAAATACAATAAACTTAAACACATAAATACATTAGAGATACTCACCAAATAGTTCCACCAGGCTCAAGCGCGTTAAAGTATAGTGGGGTCCGATTGGACCTAAGTACATTGCGTTTGCTCAATCAAAATAATCACTCCCATTTTTGTAGCCAAATACAATTTATTTATAGAACACATGAAATCTCAATTTCAAACATTAATATACAAATACACAATTACAAAAAAAATTCCCCAAATTACCTAACTTGACCTCGGGGTGCACGGTTTATTTTGCATTAATTTGCATATTTATAAAATCCAAATTTGTAATTAATTACTTTTTGTTAAGAACACAATATGTATATTCAAATTTGCAAAAACTCCCATTTAGCATAACCTTGCCCTTACACTATTGGATTACATCAGTTACTTAAACATTCATGTACACATTTTAAAATCAATATATAATTTCCATACCTTCATGCATGAGACTCTCACTGAGTGCTGTAGCTGACCTCTGCACGTAGGAAAGGGTGGCACAATTAATTGAATGTTTATTAGTTCATTTATTCCGATGGTTCGTGGAAGACACTACCAGTCCGGGAAACACTAGGTTGCCTATCATCAGGTCATAAGTTATTGCCAAGTATTATTTTGGAGATGGGCACACCGTCCACTTTCCTTCTCCTCCTCTTAAACGATGGCTTAAGTCCCAGCGGCTCTTGAGTGAGCCTGCGTACAGGTTTTTGCCAAAATCTATACGTTTTCGTAGAGGCTTGTCTGCTGCTTAGGATCCCGGAATTGCGGCTCCGCAAACAGTCCTTACACGCAGTGTTACAGTTACCACGGCTTAATGCAGCTAAAGGAGCAAGGTCCTACACCGCGCCGTTTTAGTGGTAGAGCTGTGTTGCACTGCAACTAACAAAAACAAATGACGATGGGCATACTGCTCACTTTCCTTCTCCTCCTCTTAATGCGGCTTAGACCCAGCGGCTCTTGAGTGAGCATGCGTACAGGTCCTTGCCTAAAGAGTGGAGATCAGATACTTTATTTGTAGAGATTGACTGCTGCTTAGGAGCCCTGGATTGATGCTCCGCAATATTCCGTGCACACAGTATTTACGTAACCACGGCTTAAATGCAGCTAAAGGAGCAAGGTCCTACACCGCGCCGTTTTGGTCGTAGAGCTGTGTGTACTGCAGCCAGATAAAAACATGACGACCTTCTTCCATTTTCTGGTCGAACTGCCCGAAGAAAATGCGCCCTCGCGCTGAGTTAGTCTCGGCTCGATTTGGCTACGAGTCGCCTTCTATACCGGACCCACCACGTCGGTTCCTCGGCAAAGGCATTGCCGCCCGAGATAGGAATCGCGGATGCCGGCTCAGAAATGCATCAAAAATACATGCCGGGTCGGGCTACACCGAAATACAAGTGCCCCGCACTTGGAGTGCTCTCTACTCGAGCTCAGAAAAGCAACTGACGATTTTTACATTTCTTAAAACTTTCAGAATTTTACAAACAAGGGGAACGACAAAAACAGGGAGGAAGTCCCCCCAACTCTCATTCGCTGTTCCCAAACGCTATAAAAAGAGGAGGTCCAAAAATGCTTCACACCATTGGTCTTGAAGCGACGCTAATTTTTTATGCGTTCCACTAAAAAACAAGAACCAGAGGGCATCCAAAACCAGGGTGGTCCAAAATACCGGACACCGACGCGCGCCACACCTGACAGGGCTATAAATTTTCAAAGATTTGTAGCTCAACTTTGACATTTTGCTGCAATTAAATCTCTGAATATTTACAATCCATGTCAGTGCGCACACAACCCAACGGCGCCAAAAAAAATCCCAATTCCGTCTGTGCAAAGGCCTAGCTATAAACATAAATCACAAAACATAGTATACATTTCAATATATTTACAATATACCTTCCCGTTTTTCCCAGGGTTACGTATCAAGATATGTGATTACAGTATCACATATTTACACCCCCCTGAACAGAAAAGAAGTCAAGCTAGGTTTACAAAATATTACATAGTACACTTTACATCATCATTATTTGTTTACAAATTTTTCATCACTTTTTCTCAACAGTTCACAATTTTTTTTGTTTACAGTACGCATCATATACATTTACACACAACAAGTCTATCTGATCTACATTTGTATAATTTCACAATTTTACTTTACACATTTTAATTTACAACGCAATACGACCACAACAAAACAACTGTCAGTCCAGCCGTTTCCCCCACTGTTTATCTCAAAACATGTGTTCGAAGCCATGGCAACGGCGAAACTAGTTTTTCCCCGAACTGCGAGTAGAACCGGCAGTCCAGTTGCCCACCCCTTTTGATCTTCGCACACTGCCTTCGATAGAACAAAATGTTGGTCATTTGCGCGCGCCCGTTCTCTCAATGTTTCACAAGCCCACAAGCAGGTAAGTAAATTTTGCATGTCTTTTTTTTTTTGCATGTTCTACTGTTCACACTTACGCGAGTCATTTGATGTGGAAATGAATTTTGGCTGTCTAATTTTTACAAGTCAGTTCATTCTCTTTGTCATCTGACCTGCGTGCTACATTGGCGGGAAATCCAAATCGTCACATACACTGATACTGTGTCACAATAATCCCTGATCTCTCTTTCAAAATGTTATTATTACTTATTTTTAATCTAATTTTACGTCTATTTTCATGTGATTTGAATGTTTATTTTATGTTTTATTTCGGCGCATTTTTGCATGTATTCACGAGCTAACCCAATTTTTTTGAATAACCTCTATAGATTTACCTAGGACACCTTTTAAATTTTAATGTTTAGTACTTAAATTGAACGACCCGCGTTTTAAATACCTGTATTGGTTCACTACCATGAATCATGCTTCTAACGCAGCTATATGTTTTATTTATTTATTTATATTTTTATTCTTAATTTATCTTTTATTGTCATTCACTTATATTTACATTAAAATCTGTATATTGTTATTCCTCTGTGATTCTCTAATCTTGTACATATTTATTCATTTTTTTACTATGAGTTCATCACTTCGTATTACTGTGTTTGCTCCATGCCTATTTGTGAACATATGCTAAGCTTCCCCCCGCGTTGAAGAGAATGACCTTGAATTTCCGCCTGCATACTTTGTCTCGGAACCAGTTTTTCTTATCGAAAGCGTCCGACCTTTTTGGAGTATGTAAAGCACTGGCTTTTTCGATCAGCCGGCCGTCAGCTTTTTTTTTTTGTAAGCGGAGCTGCTCTTATTTTTTAAAGCTTGTTTACATTTCCTTTCCAATTTTTTTTTTTTATTTATTTATTTATTTTGATTGTATACCTTTGAATGTAAACCTTTTAAAACATCCGTTGTCATGATTTTAAAATATTTTGCAGCGATATCAACGATCTGAATACCCTAATTCAAATGCCTGTCATCAAGGCCGCCCGGTTTGTATATGGTGAAGTATTTATTTGTTGTTATTGTGCTATACATATATATGTCTTTTACTTTATTTACTTATTTACTTATTTTGATTACTGATTCTTTTTATTTTTTGTTATTTAGAATTTTCTTGCAAGTTAGTCCCCCCCCCCCTTTTTTTTTTTTTTTGAAGTTGCAACTGGCCGACTGCCATTCACTACTCTTATGTATATCATTATATCTGTGTATATCTGTTTTGGCTATATATTATCAGATTCATATAAATTTTCTAGCGATACCTTCTGCCATATATGATGTCCAAATGGACGCTCTTCACCTGAGGACTCTGCCACCCCGAGCTTTGAAAACAGGTCGTATTTTTTTTTTTTTTTTTTTTTTTTTAGTTTTTTTTTGTTATCCTTTATTCTGTGATTTATTTATTTATTATTTTATTTATTGTTAATTCTACCCTGTATTTCAAGATTATATTTATTATTATTATTATTTTTATGTATTTGAAAATTTTGTTATTGTTATTGTTACCTGATTTGCCCCCCCCCCCCCTTTATTTTGACTGTACTCATCTTATTTTCTTACAACTGCCCTGCGAGTTCGTAGGGTCGAATTTTCCTGCTCTTATCCCACATACAGATTACTTGACCATGTCCATTTTTTATAACGTAGACTAATTTTTATTTTGTTTGGGAGGGAAAAAAATTTATTTACTATTTTCTTTCACTTCAAATTTTTCCGAGTCTCCGTTTTATTTTGTTCTCAAATATTTTAATTTCCTGAAATCATCACTTATGTACATATTATTTATACTTCAGATATCTCTTATTTTTACGTCCTCTAAATAATTTACTTATATTTTTTTTAAGATTAAATTTATTTATTTTACTTATATTTTCATATAAATTATTTATCTTTTATCATTGTCCGTTCATTTATTTAATATCTACTTGCATACAAGGGACGTGGATCTAGAACTTTTTAATTTTGCTGTACTGCTATCGATGAACCTCTGATAATTTTCATAAAATGGCTGGCGCTAAGACTTTTACGTTGTACTACGTTGATACTCATTTATACGCTGTTGATACCGTTGATACTTCCATATTGTTCCGTTTTTTTTTTTTTTTTGTTGTTGTTGTTGTTGCATAAATTTAATAATTTAAATATTTCTATCCGCTGGACTTGCCTTCCTCCAGACAAATTTTCCCGAAGTTTTATTTTATTTTGCGATTTTGTTGACTACCGTGCATTTTGGATAACTATCATGCCTATCCTCACAGTAATTCTTAAACTACTACACATTTTTCCTCAGTACTACAGTTTACACAATATACAATACATACTATACAATACACAATATACACTACACAATACATACAATAATAACCATATACTTTTGCTTCACCTATGTTTTGCAAATATTGTGGCACTCTGCTATTTGTAACACACTAGTGCTGTCTATTTACTTATTTATCACGTAATTTTGAAAGTTGCTCTATCTACATAATTTTCTATTATTATAATTATATTCATTTTCTTAACATTAACCAAAAAATATCTATTTGTAGACTACCTTCTAATTAATTTTTACATTTACTGTAGACTACCAAAATTATTTCAAAATGCTTTCCAACTTATTTCCAAAATATTGTAGGAAACTAAAATATTTTATAATACCATCTAAATTAATTTTAAAATTATTATAAACTGCTACAAATGTTGTAAAATACCTTCCAATTAATTTTAACTTTATTGTATAATACTACACATACTGTAAAACTTTTCCAAATTTTTTTTTTTAAATTCACTGGCTCTACACCTTGTGCTGCATTTATTTGCATACACTTACTATTTATTTCTGCTCTATAATATTTTAATTTTTCCACTTAATTTAGCAGACAATTTTAATTTTTTACTTTTTTTATATTATTTTATTTCGCTTAACTAATCACTGAACTTGCTAGTCCAATTTCTGTACATAATGAATCAGCTTAAGTTAATCCTTATTTTTTGTTGATCTAAATTTTGTAATTTTAAAATATTACAGAGAGTTATAGCATTACGCTTTTTACAACATGATTTAAAATTTGCACACACATAATATACTTTTTATACACAATATTTCCAAAGATGAAAACACTCTTTACCACAGTTATTCATATACTTTGTACATCCTATCTCTGTATATATTTTTATACAGCATTTATTTTACTCAACTTCTATTTTTTTTTTATTTACTTGCGTTGATAATTTATTTAAGTACACCCCGTCTATCATTTACACACTAAATATGTATTTAAATACTCAACTTCAGTAACTTCAGTACTGGCCTGCAATTTTGACTAAGCCTCCCAAACTACAGTTATTCTCTAGTAAAAGCCCGTGGTTCGTTTCCGAACGACACGGCACCAAGTACGGGTCTCGGTGGTCTATGTGGTGAGGTGAATTTTACACATAAATACAATAAACTTAAACACATAAATACATTAGAGATACTCACCAAATAGTTCCACCAGGCTCAAGCGCGTTAAAGTATAGTGGGGTCCGATTGGACCTAAGTACATTGCGTTTGCTCAATCAAAATAATCACTCCCATTTTTGTAGCCAAATACAATTTATTTATAGAACACATGAAATCTCAATTTCAAACATTAATATACAAATACACAATTACAAAAAAAATTCCCCAAATTACCTAACTTGACCTCGGGGTGCACGGTTTATTTTGCATTAATTTGCATATTTATAAAATCCAAATTTGTAATTAATTACTTTTTGTTAAGAACACAATATGTATATTCAAATTTGCAAAAACTCCCATTTAGCATAACCTTGCCCTTACACTATTGGATTACATCAGTTACTTAAACATTCATGTACACATTTTAAAATCAATATATAATTTCCATACCTTCATGCATGAGACTCTCACTGAGTGCTGTAGCTGACCTCTGCACGTAGGAAAGGGTGGCACAATTAATTGAATGTTTATTAGTTCATTTATTCCGATGGTTCGTGGAAGACACTACCAGTCCGGGAAACACTAGGTTGCCTATCATCAGGTCATAAGTTATTGCCAAGTATTATTTTGGAGATGGGCACACCGTCCACTTTCCTTCTCCTCCTCTTAAACGATGGCTTAAGTCCCAGCGGCTCTTGAGTGAGCCTGCGTACAGGTTTTTGCCAAAATCTATACGTTTTCGTAGAGGCTTGTCTGCTGCTTAGGATCCCGGAATTGCGGCTCCGCAAACAGTCCTTACACGCAGTGTTACAGTTACCACGGCTTAATGCAGCTAAAGGAGCAAGGTCCTACACCGCGCCGTTTTAGTGGTAGAGCTGTGTTGCACTGCAACTAACAAAAACAAATGACGATGGGCATACTGCTCACTTTCCTTCTCCTCCTCTTAATGCGGCTTAGACCCAGCGGCTCTTGAGTGAGCATGCGTACAGGTCCTTGCCTAAAGAGTGGAGATCAGATACTTTATTTGTAGAGATTGACTGCTGCTTAGGAGCCCTGGATTGATGCTCCGCAATATTCCGTGCACACAGTATTTACGTAACCACGGCTTAAATGCAGCTAAAGGAGCAAGGTCCTACACCGCGCCGTTTTGGTCGTAGAGCTGTGTGTACTGCAGCCAGATAAAAACATGACGACCTTCTTCCATTTTCTGGTCGAACTGCCCGAAGAAAATGCGCCCTCGCGCTGAGTTAGTCTCGGCTCGATTTGGCTACGAGTCGCCTTCTATACCGGACCCACCACGTCGGTTCCTCGGCAAAGGCATTGCCGCCCGAGATAGGAATCGCGGATGCCGGCTCAGAAATGCATCAAAAATACATGCCGGGTCGGGCTACACCGAAATACAAGTGCCCCGCACTTGGAGTGCTCTCTACTCGAGCTCAGAAAAGCAACTGACGATTTTTACATTTCTTAAAACTTTCAGAATTTTACAAACAAGGGGAACGACAAAAACAGGGAGGAAGTCCCCCCAACTCTCATTCGCTGTTCCCAAACGCTATAAAAAGAGGAGGTCCAAAAATGCTTCACACCATTGGTCTTGAAGCGACGCTAATTTTTTATGCGTTCCACTAAAAAACAAGAACCAGAGGGCATCCAAAACCAGGGTGGTCCAAAATACCGGACACCGACGCGCGCCACACCTGACAGGGCTATAAATTTTCAAAGATTTGTAGCTCAACTTTGACATTTTGCTGCAATTAAATCTCTGAATATTTACAATCCATGTCAGTGCGCACACAACCCAACGGCGCCAAAAAAAATCCCAATTCCGTCTGTGCAAAGGCCTAGCTATAAACATAAATCACAAAACATAGTATACATTTCAATATATTTACAATATACCTTCCCGTTTTTCCCAGGGTTACGTATCAAGATATGTGATTACAGTATCACACTTAAAATAAAAGTTAATTGGGTACGAAATAGTTTCAGATGTAGTCATCCGGATGTATAATTTACTGCGCCAAATGTACGATTTAACGTTACAAACACTGTGCCGTAGAGCATTATATAAGGAAAGTCATGTCCTGTTCACATCAGATTTTTTATTTCATAAAGATTTGACGTCGTTATTATTAAATGATGCCAAGACTTCAAAAGAAAATTGAAAATATAAAAAAATATCGAATTTAATTTAATTTTAATGATATATCTGTTTCATCTATTATTCCGTGTCATAAAACTAACCTTAGTCAATGTAAATACCGGTAGAGAAGGGAAAAATCAGAAGATAGCATTCTTGTATACAATGATAAAAATACATTTATGAATTGCAATATGTATATACAAAATTTCTTTCACTGTAAGTATCACATCAACAATACAGGAGTATAAAAATGTTATGCAAAGCGCTAAAACTCAAAAATGTGTAACAAATGAACTCAACGTTATAAATCATTTCTCAGTTCATAAGCGTAAAAAATGTGTCAAGTATTTCTAAACTCAAGAGAAGTATTCCGCCCGAATCTTCTGTCATTTGTGATGGATGTTCATCCATTATCGAAGAATCTTTTGTTCTCTTTTACTTCTCTTTTTTCCCATCTCTTCACGATAAAATGCCTATATGCTCTCATTCTACCACTTCCTTATGTTATATTTTATGTTACATGATGCACAGCAGGTCTGTATATTATTAGGTAGAACTATTAGGAACTGGGGGATTTTGAAACAATTGATAATCAAAATAGGAATTTTAATTTGTTTTCATAAATTCATTTCTCTAAAATATTATTTCAATATTAAGATGGTATTTGCATAATGCGCATTAAAAACTATTTAAGAAAGAGTGACCTATCATTTAAAATAATCATTAGATGTGAATAATGTTCCCTTGTAACACAGAATTTTAATACCTCTAATAGTAATTTTTAGCTCAGTAACAAACAGTAATGAACACAATTCAGTGAAATGTATATTTTTCTTTAATCGGGTTTCATTTGTTTAGATATATTCAAAGCATTCATTCACAATATTATTCCTAGAAGTATTGATATCTTTCAGCATACTTCTTAAAGTAGGTAATAACGTTATTACCATATATAAGTGGTCATATATAATTACGGATGCAAATTATATTTAATTAATATTTTCCCTTTTTAGATTATATGGTATTATAAGCTAATAACAACGGCTCAGATTCTTAAATTAACATTATTCTGGCTTATTGCATTTATGGCTTATAGTAATATTCTGTTTATTAATTTCTGACCTCCTCTGGCTTATTAGCATTACTTTCCATGGAATCAAAATAAATTACGTCGATACATGCTTCTTGCTCACTGCACGACCAAGTCTTATGCGAATTATTTTTCTTGCAATCCGTCACGTTTCTGTACATATATATGCTAAATTCATTCGTTGTATATTTAAAATTTCAGCAAAAAATGTTGGAGAACGTTGAATTTGTTTTTCTTCCCCAGCACTCACTTGGTACGAAACTGGTCTCAAAGGAAACCTTGATTTCAACCAGTCAGGCTACCAGCCCGACTGGACCTGATCTGAATCCAGATCTCTGGGATAGGGGTCAGTTATTAACAACTACGACACACAAAATAAAATTCCACAAAACTATTTCATACTAATATAAGTATTGACATGTTTTTGTAAACTTGTCCATGTATATTAGAGCCATCTTAAATATATACATTTGAAAAATAACAATCTTTCATAAAATACATATACATAAAAAAGCACAATAAAAATTTCACTTAAATTATATTTTATAAAATTTTTAGAGATGTAAGGTTACTCTTACCAATGCAAATTCCAAAAGGGAAAAATATTGCTAAATGAATATTTAAGAACATATATAGATAATTTTCTGGAAAATTATAAAGGAGTGTAAACAGCCGGAGATAGTTTTTGATGCTAAATATACAAGATAAAGACAGAACTAAATTTTCTAAGAACGGATTAATTTGTTAAAAGTAGTTTAAGATATTAATCTTTTAGAAAATGTTAAATAGAATTTCTTTCAAATAACGAGTATTTAATTTGTTAATATATTTCCAGCAAATAGTGTAATCAAGTTAAACATATTAGAAAAATGTTTGAAAATGAGTATGTTTATAAAACAATAAAGTACGCATCATTTTAATAAGAATAAAATAACAAAGTATAAATACATAAAATTGTCATTTACATTTTAAATACAAATATTTGATATCAATATATATTTGTCAAAAAATCATTACACTAATATTCATTTAAGAGCCGAGGTAGTATAATACTGCATCATTTGCACGTCGGTATAGTTAAATAAATAGATCAACGATATATTTGTAACTAAATTCTCTGTACATAATAAGCCACAATAAAATCTTTTTGTGGCTTATTATCTACAGAGAATTCTGAAATCAAATATTCAGAAAATTCAGTCTTGCATAGAATCTTTCTAATATAAAGAACTCACAAATATAGATACATCTTCACTTCTCGTAACTCCAAGGCACTCTATCGATATTGAACTCGAAGCGAATTCCTTTATCAGAAATTATGCTGGAATCATACTAAACAATTTGACTAAAAGTCATAAGGATTATCAATGAAATTAATTTTAATTTTCAGAAATATGAATTTACTGAAATATGGCTAGTTTCGTAATTTCCCCCAAAAGCAATCAATTTAAAGCAATATTGTTCGCAATTCGTTACCACATGTATTGTTAGAGTCACTGAATTTTTTCCATTATGTTACCAAGTGAGACATACTTACTTTATAAGGGCTTTCTTTGTATACACTACCCAAAGAAAATGCAACACCATGATAATTTAGTAGTATAATTATGCAAATTACGAGGCAAACACAGCTGACAGATGTATGCAAATGATCTGAAATGCAAGTAAGTCACGTGATCAGAGCGCGGGATAAAAGGGATGGAGACTGCAGATGAGCCAACAGTTATTAATGCATGTCTGGTTTTTTATAGCTTTTTTTCATTTCAGAATACACGCGTTGTCGAAGAGATGCCTGGCCGATTACGCCAAAGTCAGTTTCAGTATTTTGGACGATAATACGAAGGGATTCAGTTTAGGTCTACGTTCGGCTGGGTGGTCGTACCGGGGTATCGTCGCTGAAACTCGCGCAGATGCGTCCACTGTGCAAAGGATTTGCAGAAGTTGGATTAAAGAAGAGCATGCGAATCGTCGCAATGGTATAGATCCGTCCAGACGTACGTTAGCACGCGTTGATCGACGCATTCGAAGGCATGCGGTGAAGGACTCACTAACGACGACTGCCGATATTCTGCAAAATTTGCAAATTACATTGGATATTCCACTATCAGCGAGAAAAGTTTCTCAACAATTGGCCAAAAGCGGCTTGCACTCGAACCGTCCTTTACGAAGACTGCCACTGACGACAAAACCAACGTGAGATATTGCAGTGGTGTTGGCTCCCAGCCTCATGAACGACTGAATGGAATATGGTAGTGTTCAGCAAAGAGCATGGGTTCTGTTTGTCGAATGGCAGTCGCCATGGGAGAGTCCGAAGACGACGTGGAAATATATCCAATTCTGTTGCGACTGTTGAGCGAGATCCTGTTTGACAACGCGGCATCAAAGTCTGCGGTGCCATCGGCCTTGATAGCCGATCACCTCTGGTTCATATCAGAGGTACAAGGACGGCACTACGATATATGGATGAGGTGCTGAACTGCCCTACCTTCACCGGTTGTAAGATGGTGTTTTCCAGCAAGATAATGAGCGACCGCACACGGCAACTATCAGCAGACAAGCTTTGCAATGTATCCAGGTGCTTCCTTGGCATCCGTTATCTCCAGATCTCCCACCCATCGAGCACGTATGCGACGTGATTGGCCGTCATTTAACTGTTATTGCATCAGTTATTCGAAGAATTGCTGTTTGTATCGCCGCAAAATGTAGTCCAACTTCCTACTGATCACCCTGTCTATGCCATTACCGTATTGCTTTAACATTCTGAAATTAACAATACGTATTTATATATGTCACCTCTGCCTGTGTGTCCTTTAGCATCACAATCTATTCACTCTTTCATGCAGTTGCATTTTCTGTGTCGGGTAGTGCAATATTATTTTACAGTCAAAATGTCGTTGTTTTAAAATGTAAGTAAATGGCTTTTTCCAGACACTTTGCTTAAAAATAACAATTTACTCCTGAATGTCAGATCTTAAAGCTATATATCTATTATGGATTAAAGCGGTATATATATATATATATATGTGGGTGTGTGTGTGTGTGTGTATTTATTTTGGTCAGAAAATATCAAAATACAGAAATCAAAAACTCTATTACTACTTCTCATAATATGCTGACACTCTAAAATGTTGACTTCTTTCATTGCGTAATGGGCAGCTAATAAAAGTCTGCAGAAAAAGAGATGTTTCATTCGCTCTCATGCCCTGATTCTCCTATATAAATTTCAAAGTAATGGACGACATACAAAGAAATTTGACTTGGACATGCCTTGGTATATGAGAAAGGTGATTACAAAAGTACATGAGTGGCGGCACTACGCTCTAGTCCACAAATAAAAACCAGTCTGCTGGTTTTTTCACAGAAGTCCCTACAAGCACAGTTCAGGGTTTCGACAAGCATATATGAACTTGCTGCAGAAAAAAAAAAAAAATAAAAGCTGCCGCTCATACACAGACATATGTCCGTGTCAAATTTCACTGAATGACGTCCACTAGTTTGAAAGTTATAAGATAAATTCGGGGTCCCAGAATGAGTGAAACAACTGTAGCATTTAAACCTTAGACATGATGGGCTTAATAAATTAATTCTCAACTTGTTTCCATTAGTTTTATTTTATATAACAATATATAGTGCTTAGCGATGAAAATAAATTGAAAGTAGTAGAACGACGTGAATAGATTTTATCAAAAATTGGGAATATTAAGTTCTGTCCTTCTGTTGGTACTTTAAATGTGCAAAATTAAAACCCCTAGATTACAAGAGGCTTTTGGGGTGCATGGAAAAACTTTTCGTGACCATATTATTAGTTCCACTATTAAAGAGGGATCGATAAATTTGCTCCATTAGGTGTTTTTTCTTGGTATATACGTTAAGTATGCTAGAGTTTGGTCTTCTAAATCACTAGGGGGATTTTGAAGTGTATGAGAAAACACATACACGTTAACCAATTACATGGATTGAAGGAAAAACTAAGTTAAACATAATAAAATATGTTTTCTTCAATAGCAGTAGAACGATATCAATTTCATCATACATTTTGTATATGTGGTTTAATCATTTTTCTTGCAAGTAGTCCACAACTCATGTGAATTAATGAATTATAGAAAATGACTTACTTCATAAAATTTATGCCATGAAATTTTCGACTTTTAGTACTTTGCGTAACACCTTCACTACTTGACCATATATGTTTATATATATATTTTTGTTTTGAGTCTATGAATATGATATTTACAAAATATCACTTATCATATTCATAAAATTCATAGAAATATTCATAACTGGAATTATTTCAGGAAGAATTAGAGATAAGATATAGAGAATATTCATAGAAGTATAATTTTAAGCAAATGCATTTAAAAGAAAAATAATATACAAATGTTCACTTTGTTAAAAATTTTCCATATTGTTAAATAAGTGTATATACTCCTGTAAAATAGTGCATTCTGTAAATTTGCCGTTTTTTTAATGAGATAAATGTCAGTGGGAAAATAAATATAGAATGAGAGCTTATATATAGATCTTTCGGGATGAAAACAATATAAAGAGGAGAAAGAATATCCATTGATAATGGTTGAACATCCATCATAAATAGGAGAATTTCGATGAATCCCTTCTATTCAGTGGAAGTACTTGACACATTTCTGCAGCTTATGAACTGAGACATGATTTATAACATATAGTTCACATTTTTAAGTTTTGATGTTTTGCTTAATTTTTCTTGTATTGTGAATAAGATTATTACAACGAATAAAATTACTTGTGACAATGTATAAAAGAATTCATAATGCATTTATTTTGTGGTTATTATAAAGAAAATTGTGAAAATGGAGTAGACTTTTGGATATTCAAATATAAAATATGCAATATTTTATGCAAAATTATTAAATGCCATTATTAAAATATGGCCAAATAATTTTAGGCAATAAGTATTACTTGTCTGCATAGAAATTTAAATTAATCTCTTACATGCTTTCACGAATAATAGAACATTTTCTGATAGATAAAGTGGATACAACGATAATTTACCAAATTATTTATTTAGAAGAGGATCATTTACGCATCTGCAAGCCATTAAAACCATTCTTTTCAGAATCATATCGGTATAAATATTTTAAATATGATAAATAAAATCGTGTATGTTTTTATTTTTCCGTGCTTCCAGTTGTCGGAATGTTTATATATGAGTTTACGGTTGATATATGAGTTTATGTATGTATTTGCAATAATTACAACTAATCTCACAGATCCTGCCTTAATTAGTTTTAACATTGAAAAAGAGAAATACAGCCTGAAAAGTTTTGAGTTGAAAGCAGGGAGACTAGTTTAAACTCCATTGGTTCAAATCGTGGTTTAAACCACAGATTCTTTTTCTTCATTTCAACATGACATTGAAAAGCCCTTCTCAGCAGATTCTGCGACAGTGCCCCAAAAAACCACAATGTTCATAAAAACATATGACTGTTAATACAAATAAAGCAAGTCAGACTGTGACGTAACAAGTATTAAGCGCGGTTAAGTGACGGTACGTTATGATTAACTAAGACTAGAACGACGGATATTTTGAACTACCTAGAACGACGGATATTTTGAACTACCTAGAACGATAGACAGCGGTCAATTTGACCTCCATAGAAAAAATAAAACATACCTTTAATTCAAAATCAAAGCAACATAGTTACAACATTTAGGATGTTTCTTCGACATATATTTTGCAATAAGCCCTCTTGCGTACATTTCTATTTGCATACGAAGTTGAGCCAGCCTTTTTTTTTCACGACGTTTTGAGAAACAAATTTCCCGGAAATAGCGCTGCTTTGATCCAATATTTTCTATTCAATACCATCTTTGGCATGTATATTTGCTGAGTAGAGGTATTGCATTGAAGGCGAGTTGAATTGGACGTATCGTTACCGTCAGAGTCTATTTGCTGCTCTGAGGAGCTGATGCTGTGCTCTGCAATTTCATTTTAATCAGGAACTACAAAATCTGCATCACTATCGTCGCCGTTATCACTGGAATTCTCGCTAAGTTGCTGTGAAAGTGTTAGACATTCATCAGTAGTCAGTCGCTTCTCATGAGATCGCGCTAAAATTTTATGCAATAATTTACATCCAGCACGGGCTCAGTCGTAGTTGGTTCTTGAAACACGCCGAATAATGCTGAAAAGCTGATACAATCATTCTTACGGCTTTGAGTAGCGGAACGCCCCAGTCGGATTGCATCATCGTGTGATATCTCTCTAGCGGTCATTTTGACCGCTGCCGTCGTTATAAGAAGATCGTTGATTTGTTCTCTTATTATAAAACCTAGAATAATTTTCTTCTGTGCTTTCGATAATTTTAAGAAAATAAGAAAAGTCATAAAATTTCATTGGGCTGGGATTAGCCGTTTTGGAGGAATCCTTTCTCAAATTAGTTATGCAGTCAAAATAACCGCCTCCGTCGTTCTAGTGTTAAAGTGATTTTATGATAATTACTAAAACAATTTAACAATTTTATACGATATATCTATTACCTTTTAAATATAAATGAAAACGCTTCTCAACATTTGGGAAACACAGGATCCTCTAAAGCCAGGTGGGAGCTAGGATAAGTCCAAATGCGTGTATGTGCTTAACGATGGTTTCATTTTGCAATTGCCTTCACAAATGGGAAATAGCAAAGAAGTGTAAATGGTCTAATGATAATGATTTTTAATAAAAGCGGTTAAGCAGTGAATAGTTTCTGGAACTGTTTTAACACACTTGGAAAATTGGAAAAAACTTCATTAATATTAATTCATGGCGGACAAAAATTGAATTAATATCAATGAAGCTTGAAATGGATAAAAGCAAAAGAAAAACAGGAATTAATGAAAATACCAGGAGTTAAAAAAATTCACTTATGAAAATGCCCCCGAAATTTCCCGCATTTTATTTATTTCTTATTCTAATTCCGCATTTTCTCATTTTAATTTTGGAAGAAAAATTAAAATTGGAGTGGAGGCAAAATTTTGGACACCTTAAAATTTACCCCACCCCCTACAAAACAAATATGAAGTCATTTTCGTAAATGCTATAAGTTTTGAATGATCAAATTTTATGATGGCAATAAAATTTGAGTTTTAGGAAAATTTAAATGTTCTTGGGGGGCTTTTAAATATTTTACTTAAGGGACTAAAAAATCTAGTTTTGTCGCTGATGTTAACGATATTATACAAAATTTTATCAACACAACAAGAGGCAAATAAGTAATACTGTACATACAGTTTAATAATTTTCCAGAATTTTTTTAATCGGTATAAGTTTTCCTTTCACATAAATTACAAGATATGCTAAAATTAAAAAAAAGAACTTTATAAATTAAGTATAGCTTTTTCCTTTATTAGAAAAATTATTTTTTGCTAAATAGTTTCTGATGCAATCCTCTGTTTGAGAGGATAATCGCAACCATTTGCGCAAATGATTCTCTATCTCATTAATATGTAAATTTGACTCAAATATTCTATTTGTTTCAAAAGAACTATAATACGTGAAGCAGTCTGGTGAATTATTTGAGAATGACAACATTGGTCGCTTTCAATTTGCATACATTAACTTTAAACGGATAAGTATTTGTTCATTGATACTGGAGACAAAACTTTTATATAAATTCTTATTTTAAGGAAATAAAAATATAATTTTCATCTATGTTAGTATTTTTTTTTAGTTTTCAATCATGAGCAGTAAATTGCAAATATTGAGATGCATTTTTTTCTATTTTAAATTTACAGTAATCGAATATATGGAAGTGCGTTTTTCGTAAATTTCAAATGACATTTACGAAAAACATAGTAAAGCGGATTTTTGAGTAGTATAAAATAGGTGTATGTTTGATCCGTTGCCTGAATTTACGATGTAGACCCCTGATTAAAATTACATCAGAATACGCATTGAATTCTCGAAAACCAAACGCACTGCCGTATAAATATAGCGATTGCCATATCAACCAGTAGCTAACACTCCAAGCTTTTCCAAACAGGTGCTTCACAAATATCTACGACTGGTGCCTAATGACGTCACGAACCGGCTGTAGGCAAGTTTTCTACTGAATTAGGAAGTAAACGCGGTTCCAGATCTTTGTTGTTCGCGAATAAAATGAACTAAGAAAAACCATGCTCCATTTAAGATCGAAAATAGGAATACGTTCGGCTACTATAGCACACTTTTAAAATCATGAGATTATGCCTTATATACATCATAATTTATGAACTGAGGCCCGAAGTAACACATGTTTTACATTGGAGCACCGTGTAATATTCAAAGAAGTTACTGTTAAATTACGAAGATCGTATTCAGTCAGTTAATTTTTTATATCAAAATTTTAAAATCTATTACGTTTTCAAAACACGAAGAATTTATATTTAAAAACAAATCATGAAAATTTTTATTGATAGTATGGATATTGTTCAATTTTTGTGAAAGATACTTTGTTTTTATCTTTCCGTTGGTGTTAGGGTGGAAGCCATGTGGAAATATTTTCGATCGTGAAGGAACATATGTTTTGATGATAACTCAAAATGGATATACAACATGTAATAATAAAAAAAATAATAATTTGAATTTTTAAAAATCGCTTTTACTTGTCTTCGAACCTTAATTACTATATTGCTGTTCCCAATTTCGTAGCTGTGGGCTGCTTAGATTCTCCGCTACGTGACCAAAAAACAGCAAACAATAACTCATAACTTCCTTTAATATTATAGATTGTAAATACGTTATATATTTGTATATATTGTGATAAATAAAGATACATAAAATATACATCTTCAGATATATTATCCAATTGCTTAACCATACATTATGGTCGCATTAGTCACTGCACAAAAGTTTCGTGATTGATGGTCAGCATTTATAGATTTTTTTTAAATAGCAGTATCAAATTTAAGCTCTCTATTGAGTAGGGATTAAAATGGCATCAAAGAAATTGAAGCAGACAGACACATTGGTCATGACCAGTAAAATAAAAATTTTGAAAGCATTGCGCTGTAAAAAGACTAGTCAACTTGTTGTGAAGTAATTAAAGTGACAAACTGTAACGAAGCGATTATCTGTAATATTTAGGATGATATTTCAATGCAAATAACGCAAATATATACCAAAATAGACTAAACTTAAAAAAATGGAGTGTGTTTTTACGGAGCTGACTGACTGCAAATTGAAACCATACTTCGTATCAAACGTGTCGTTGCAGTTTTATTTATAATTGATTCAGGATTTGTAGGGAAAATATTTACGATTTTATTATGAAATCCTGACCGTGCATTATAGATAGCACAGAGTTAATTTTTTAGACTGTACGCCACAACTTTTTCAAATGAAACTGTTTTTACTAAGGGGCCGTATATGAATTTAAACCCACTATTTTTATAAAGTTCCAAACATAAAAAAAACGCGAGAATTTAGTCCTTAATTATAAAAAATTCTAAAGTTGGATGTATGCATCTAAAACCTATAGCTCGTAGCTGTAAAAGAGAGATCAATTATGTTGAAACAACGTATGCACTATCATCATTGTTTGGGGAATAATTATGGTCTTCTACATTAAATAGTATTTCGATTATCTTAAGAATTAATTTCTAATTATGAGAATTGCTATTTTTCTATGAACAACTGACCGTATGTGTAGAACATTGCACCGGATTGGGTTTTTTATGCACGGCACTGTATCTAACAAAACTGTTTTTTTAAGGGACCGTATAAGAATGTGACCCCCCCCCCCCCGCCCTTTTTATGAAAATACCATCAATCAAAAAATATACGAAATAATTTAGTAATTAATTTTAACAGAAGGTTAAGTTGAATGTGTGTATCTAAAACCAATACCTGAAGCTCTAAACGAGAGGTCAGCTATGCTGAAATTATTTTGTATACTATCATCATTGTTCAGGGACTAATTATTGTTTTCTACATAAAGTAATATCATGATTATCTTAAAATTCGAATATTTCGAGTTCTAATTATGATAACAGCGAAACATTATATCACGTTCTTGTTTATCATAAAATGTCACTACACATGCATTTTTATGTGTATTCACTAAATTATCGTGTCTGCACTTGTAAAGGCCCAATTGTCTATTATCCTCTTTACATGCTTTTGCAGAGGATTTTTGTCCTTAATTTATCACAAGTGATTTAACTCAAACTTAGGGTATTTTATATTTTGACCTTTCGGTCAAAGGGCAATTACATAGAATGGCACTGTTTTAAATCAAATTCAGTTTATAGGGGACTTCACAGAAATTACAGCGGCATGCTGTTTAAAGCAACGGATGACATATATACTAATTGTTATTGTACATGCTCAGAATAATTTACAAATCTACAAATTACTGCAATACACTAGGCTGGTGTTAATTCTTACATGGATACGTATTTACAAAGCGTATGTGCTTACTCCGGTATTCTGTTACTACGCCCCGTATTGCGGCCACACCCCGAATACTAGACACTTCCTAGTCATAGTTGTATCAAATGGGGTTTCCTTCCACTCTCTATTCGAATCCTTCATCGTCTACTCAAGAATCCTTCTTTCATTCCCAGAATCCACTACTCCAGAACACTCTACTCAAGGGCACTCTACTCCAGAACAATCTACTCAAAGGCACTCTACTCCAGAACACTCTACCCACGCAGCTACTCCTCAAGAAACCACTGAAATTCTCACGATTCGAAATATATTCCTTCTCTACCTTAGGAACGCAGAAAATGCTGATTAGCTCTGTGTGAGTAGACTATCAGCCGAACCAGTTACACTTATTAGTTTAAGTAAACATAAATTAAAATGAAAATTGAAGGAAATAATAATCAAAAGGTTGTTTAGACCTGACACACTTCACACAAGCCCACATATAGTAAATGTTTACAAAAGTAGTCAAAGTCGGTTAAAAAGTGGTCGTAGTCGGTTCAAGATTCGGCAAAATCTCGAAATTGAAAATTTTAGGGAAACTAGTACTTTTTCTATGTAAGTTCCTAATTGAGCAAAAAAGCTAGAGCCTTAAAAATGACAATAAAATTTGAAGAGATAAAAACCACTTCGAATAATACACCAACTAATATCACACAGAATACAATAAAATGTTACTGATCAAAGAGATAAATTACAAACATTTTTAAATAAATAAGCTCAGTGACTGATTATAAAAATTAAATCAAAAAACATGTATTGAGAAATATTTATCCAACGCCAACAATATTTTTAATTTACGGGCATTATTAGAATTGAATAAATACTTTTAGTTTTAAAACAAAATGCATAAAATTCTAATGCATATAAATACGATATTTGTATTTCTAATTTCTATATTTAATTTTTACTTTAAAATGTATAAAAAATAAAAACCGAGCTCAAATCTTTGAATGTTTTAATTAATAAAACAAAAATGCTACAAAATACTTTAATTTTTAAATAACATTCAATTTATAATTTTATAAAATGAAACGTGAAGTAAAATATATTAAATGTATGTGTTTCCGCGGATTAACGAATATTTTGATGGTACATTTGCAAGTATAATGCAATTTCTATGTTCGCGGTGGAAAACTATGAATTCGAATGAGTTGTTTCCAAAGCGGATAAAACATTTATTATTTGAATATTTCAATTTAGACTGACACAAAGTTCTAAAATGCGCATGTGATCGTTTGTCTTTAATAAACATTGAGTTATAGAAAATTATAAATTGTAATGGCAAAAAAATATATATTTTTTGTAGTAACATAACTTATGTAGCAATATTTGTTGACGTTGAAATTCAACTGAATGTGTTATCAAAAAGAGAGAAGCACAAAGAAGATAACGTATATGTAATGTGATATAAAAAATATTATGTGGACAGCACATGACTTTCCTTATATAATGCAATGAAGTTACTTCTTTGACAGTGAAAAAATGATGAAAATATATACGGTACAGTGTTTATAAGGGTTTTTAACGGCTTGTGTTTGTTACAGTGTTAATTTGGCGACATATTCCTCACTTTGGCAACATTTAGAAAAATCAACAAGTTGGCGACACCCTGCCAAAATGTTTGCCTAGCGTTAGGGATGGACGGGCCGATGGGGAAAAGGATTATTCCAATAGTCGATTCTCATGTTCTTTCCAAGATATTGAATTTTCATCAATTAGTCGTCAATTTCATTGATTTAGCGTCCTTTTTACGAATTTGGCAATATTTTTTAAAATTCGCCAATTTGGCGAGCTTTCGCTAAATTTGTCCATAAATTTTCACAAACGTTATGGACGAAAAATAGGTTTTACTTCTAGTAGGTAAATGACTATTGGCGTCCAAAATAAAAAAATAGTACCCGATGTATCTTCTCTCTGAATGGAACGTGCTAGATCCACAAAAATGATGTTAACAAATTTAACGCATAATATTACATATGAAAAGTGAACATATTTTATAATAGTTATTTTAATTTTAATTTTATGTGATTTTTTGATAAATTTATTTGAAAAATGTGTAATATCTCGAAAACGTTTCATACTACGTTTTACAATGAGACATTACATAAGAAATGATTATATATATAAATTTATTGAACATTTTGATGATTTTTTTCATCGTTTAATTCGAAAATATAGGTGAGTTCTGGACATTCGATTGCGTTTAAAACAATAAGGTTCCAGTGATCACATATTGTAATGTGTGTACCAAATTTCGTTCGAATCTGTCCATCGGTTCTTGAGATATCGTTTCCACAGACTCACGGACACACACACACACATCACCTCAAAAACTTTCGATTTGCGTTCAGAGATGCTGGTAAAGTGCTGTTCCGTCGAAAACCCGAATTCGAACTTTCGACTCCGTCACAACATTTTCCTTATACATTATACTATGTATATAAGGAAATTAATATATCCTATTTAGGATATTGTGGGACACAAATAAAAATAAGTAGAAATTAAGTCCTTTAAAGGAATAATTATTAATAAAATGCTAAATTGATCACACCATTTAAACTTAAACAATAACATTTATTACCAACATTTATTTTCATTACTTATTGCAGCGGAGGGGACATACACGACCAGAATTATTAAAATTACTGTTGTGTCTAGGACCTGTGATTATTGTTGAGCACATACCTTCCAATTCGTCTTGGGCTTTATGTCATATCTCAAAGGCTTGCATCAGTTCTCAGTATTGGCCATAACTCTCTGGTGTGTGGCTCCTCCTCGAACTCTGATTGCACTCACACATTGATATATCTCCATTATTTTGGAACCTCTACGGGACACTCTACAAGTCTGTTAGGATTTTCATTCTTATCTAGTCGTGCTCTTAAGTCAAAATCGTGATAGTTTCTGCTACCATGTTAAGTCAAAATTCCATAGTTGTCTGTTCTTAAGTCAAAATCGTGATAGTTGTCTGTTGGTATGCTCCTAAGTCAAAATTCCATTTTTGTCTCTGTTGGTATGCTCCTAAGTCAAATTTCATGGTTGTCTCTGTTAGTATGCTCCTAAGTCAAAATTCCATAGCTCTCTCTCTTCGTTCTCAGGTCACAGGCTGTGGTTCCCTCGGTGGGGTGGGGGGGGGGGGTAACTCCGCCTTCTGTTTGGCGCTTATTGGTTACTCCTTTACCCAATGGCATAATTGCACATTTCGTAAGCAGCCGCTCTGTCATGGCCCCCTAAATTTATGGTCCTCTGACCTTTAAGTTCACGTAGTATTAAACTTTGGTGCAAGCCAGACTACAAGCTTTGCCTGCTGTTTTGGCCACCATAAATTTCACACATAAAAGTGTCTCATCAAATGTGAGATCCATTTCTGGTCTCACAAATATATTAGAAGAGAATGTATTAGAGAACTTGCATAGCAATTATGCAATATATATGTTAAATATAACAATTGTTCAATGCTTTTGTACCTTTCTAGACACTCCTGAAGCCCCCGGTCATCTGAAAATTTGTAAACGTATAGTAAGCCATGGGGCAAAATTTAAAGGACATAATTTTCAGTTTCTCCTCCGAGAATGAGGAAATTAAGTCGTTTCAGACAGACCAGAAGCCTTCCTGTGACCAAGAAATCTTGTAAAACCACCCTTGTAAGCGTGGTACATACATGAACTGAGACAATTTTGATAAGGGCGACCAGTTTCGACAGTCAGATATTGTTAATAAAAATATTCAAAAGCTGCAAATTATTTTTAATTTCTCATACTACAAAATATAGTACAGATAAAGTATTGATTTCATAAAAATTTTCGACTCCGAAATTTTTATGTCAATTCTATCTAGCACTCTAAAATCAATCAAAATTTTAGAACCACATAAAGTTTTGATTGATTTTAGAGTGATGTCTATCTGTGGACGATTTCTTGTGCAGCGATAGCTGTCACATATATTAAAGGGTTTTTATAGAAGATTATATCCGGCTTTGTAATTGAAACATTTAGAACTAGATAGAATTTTTGAAATTCGACCGAAAATATATCATATTACTTTCCTTATATACAATAATGTATAAGGAAAGTTTTGTGACAGGGTCGAAAATTCGAATTCGAGTTTTCGACGGGAGAACACATTTCAAGCATCTCTGATCACGAATTGAACATTTTAGAGGTGATATCTGTGTGTGTGTGTGTGTGTAAAAGTATGTGCGTGTGTATGAAAGTATGTGTGTGTGTGTATGAAAGTGTGTGTGTATGAAAGCGTGTGTGTGTGAAAGTGTGTGTGTGAAAGTGCGTGTGTGTGTGTGTCAGTGAGTCTGTGGAGACGATAGCTGACGAACGAATGGACCGATTCGAACGAAATTTGGTACAAAAATTACAATCGATGACTACTGGAAACCTGTTGTTTTTATATGCAATCGAATGGTCAGAACCCACCTAAATTTTCGAGTGAAATTTTGAAAAAATAATCAAAAAATCAAAACCTCTAATAAAGTTATGCAAGTAGACATTTCTTATGTCATTTTTCATTAGAAAACGATAAAAATAAATTTTAGATCGTTAGCATGAACCGTTTTCGAGATATTGCTCATTTTTCAAAAAAATTATCAAAAAATTATATAAAATAAAAAAAATATTTCCTATTGAGAAACATGTTCACTTTCCATAGTATGTAATATCATGCGATAAATTGGGTGACATCATTCTCGTGAATCCTAGCTCGTTCTATTCATGAAAAAATATACTTTGAGTAATACTTTTGTATTTGAACGCTAATAATCTGCTAGTAGAATAAAATATTTCTCCGTCCATAACGCTTGGCGAGATTTTGGCGACGAGTTTGGCGGAACGTCGCCAACTTGGCGAATTTTTTAAATGTTACCAAATCAAAAACAATCTCGCCAAATGGATAAGAATGACGCTACATCAATGAAAATAACGTCTATTTGACGAAAATTCAATATTTTTGAAAAAATATAAGTATCTACTATAAGAATAGCCTATTTTGGTTTTACTGTAAAAGTAGTAAATACATTGCATTATATAAGGAAATTCATGTGCTACCCACAGATTCTTTTTATAATGAAGATATATTATATATTATATTTTTTTAAACATGGCAGCATAGGGCAAAATTTGGCATAATTCTTCATAAAAGGGGTTATTTGTCACAACACTTAACATGTTTAATCGTTGTAGTGAAAAAAAACCAATTCGTTGTTTGTGACGTCATAAACAATCCGATTGGGTACGTGTTTATCAATTGAACGCGGTATTAATCAAGAACGTGTTTTCAATCGCAAGATTTTTTTCAAACCTTTTAAAATATAGGATAACACACAATACTTGTGATCATATGAACCAACAATAAAGATTTTTCAAAATGGTTTTTGGAAAATTGCAGTATAAAGAGACAAAAAATACAATCTTCTTAAAAATGTATTCTATTATGAGAAAGTCGAGTTGATACTCCAGTTGATACTCCTGTTATATTTTTTAAGATTGCTAATTTCCCTGTCGATGGCATGTTTTTAAAATAGATATCAATAAAAATATAAAATTTTAAGGCTGCAAAAATCCATGTACAGCATTTCTTTTTTCTTTGCGAAATATTGTACACATATTTGTGATGTGTGAGAGATTAGTATGGCACTTATGTTATGACAAGTATGAATATTGGTGTAATTTAAGTGTAGTAAAAATTCGTGTAAGTTTACCAATTTAACAACTATAGGCGATATGTTCATTATAAAGAGAACAAATAAGAACGTAAATAAGTGCAAAACTACCTGTGTAGAAGTTCTATTGCTATGTGTATGATGCTATTTGAAAAACCTATTCTTGAAGCGGAATTCAAACAACGTATCTTTACTAGGTAATACGAGGAATATTCAATGAGTTACGGAAATCTTTTCATCCTGATATATTCTTTTATACTGGATGAAATGAACCTTGCGTTGTTATTTAGATTATTTAAGATCAGAAGAATCTTCTGATATGTTTTATCTCCTCGATGTTCGACTATTTTATTCTGGTCGTCGTACTACTTGTGAATTGAAAATTCGTCCCATGAATCGTGGGGTCTTTGAAAAAATTGAAAAAAAAAGTGTCTTGTTGAGATTCTATTGAGTGTACTGAATAAGAAAAAATGAAAAGAAAATGTCTTTATGAGATCTTAGTGAATCAACAGAATCTAACCATTATATTGAGTTTTTTTAATCAAATTGCAAAACAAAAATAGAGAAAGAAGCTAGTTTTGAAATTGTAAAAAGGAAAAGACTAGTTATTATTATTAAATAAAAATAGTTAGCTATTATTAAATAAAAAATATCCATTGAACTATTATGATGATAATGTTTTCTTCTACATTTGAAATATTTACCTATATATTTTTATTTGCTTGCCTATTCATCGGAAATTGAGACTTTCAATATTTATACAATAATTATATATCATAATTTAAAATACGAGAGAATTTAAGGAGAAATTAAGCGAAATCAATAGTCGTAATTAAGGATCAGTTTAATTTTTTTTTGTATTTCTTTTAGAACATTTTTCAAAGAATATTACGATTACAACTTTCATTTAGTACGAAACACTTATATTTCAAAAATGTGAATTTTCTCATGAAAGTGAAACGTTTTCAATTGAGGATTGTAAAATTTAATATACAACACATTTTAAAAATACAAAAGAAGACGATTTGAATTGCTCAAATTACAGAGGAATTAGCCTGTTGTGTACAGCATATAATTTTTTTTTCAAATATTTTATTTGATAAATTGTCCCCTTTTGTTGAAGCAACTTTCCGAGAATACGAGTTTAGATTTAGAAGTGTCAAGTCCAACACAAAACATAGCTTTACTTTAGATCAAAATCTGAACAAATGAAATGAATTTGGTATTTAATCCCATCATATTTACAATTATTTTGAAGTTGACTATGGTAGTATTGATAGGACTATCATAGGCAGCTTTACAGGCTATGAAAACAATTTTTAATAACTGCAGAAACTAATGCGACTTGTGGATCTTACTTTGACCGGAACTATTATATAGACCCAACGGATAATCTCAAAGCCTTTTGATATTAAATATCGTATTAAACAGGGGGATGCATTTGTCTGCTTTTCAACTTAGCCTATTTTCAATTTTGCCCTGGAGAAAGTAATCAGAGATCCTAATATCAACATTAAAGAAAATATCTTCCACAAACCTATTCAAATTTTTGCGTATGCTAATGCCAAATATACTGTAGTCAGAAGACATAAATATATAAAGGAGGCCTGGAGGTCTTGAAAAACAAGTCTGAAAAATGCATCTAAAAGTTAACCAGTATAAAACCAAATACACGGTTTCAGTCAAAAGTGGGAATTTCACCCTCTTATTTGAGGCTATTTTGTACAAATTTTAATATGTTAAGTATTTTAACTACCTGGGTACTTAAATAAACTGTAAAAGTAATATCAGTATATTAGTTTAGAAATCCAAAAACTAATTATAGCTGCAAATCTCTCTTTTTTTAGGATAAGAAATTTTTTAGATCACGCCTAACTAGAAAACACAAAATTACAATTTCATAAATAACTTATAAAGCCTATCATAATTTATGTTTCAGAAACCTGTAATCTTACAGGTCATGATAAAAAGCTTCTTTGCATCTTTGAGCGAAGATTTTTGCGCAGTGTTTCTAGTGGAATTCAGGAAGATGATATATGGAGAAGAAAATTGAATTTCAAGCTATACACATTATGAAAAGGCTCTGACATATTCAAATAAAGTAAAATTAACAGAATGCAATGGATAGAATATTCGCTTACAATGGATAACAACATAATCACAAAGAAATTTTTATGTTCAAACCGATCGGGAAAAGACCTAGAGGACGACCGAAGTTGAGATGGCATGATTGTGTGAATAAGGACTTTGAGGTGTTAAAGGCTAAAAATTAGAAAATATTTACTGCAATGGGGCCCGTTTGGAAGGATCTTCTAAGGAATATCAATGTCCACAGCGATTTGGCGAGCTATTGACGATGATGATGGCTTTCAAGAAACGACAAAAAAGCTTATATACTACAACAAAATATGAAGAAAGAAGGCAACGTAAAGTGCTTACACAATGGCGGTAAGGGGTAGTGACCTTACTCCCCAGTTATAAACATGCATGTCTTTAATGCCGCGGTATGCACTCCTGGACGCCAGCACTGACTGTAGCCAACCTCCGGAGTGATAATCAAAATTATCACAAGACTTTTATAAAGGAAAGTGTTATTAAAAAGTATTGGTCCAAGCCTCAGAGACAGCTAAGTTCATGCCTATACTTCCTCTTTATAACATCAAAATAATCATATTCAGCAGTTTAGATGTTTGTGATGTCATTACTCTCAAAGACGTATAATCAATGTTCATAATGACCTCAAATATTCACACAAACTTAACCCATATTTTTCATTTTTTCCGTAGTAATTTTTGATGTAATGGATCATGAATTGCATTGGATATCTTTGCCTGAATGCCTGTTGTAAGAATTTTCTGTCACTTTCCAATCTGTTGACGTCACTGCTTAGAATTCTTTTGTTCTCGCTAGACCACCAATAAATACATTCCTAAATATATTCAAGTGTAAATTAGATATCCAATCTATGATTCCTGTTGTAGGAATATTATAAGTTATTCTTTTATCATATATATAGAATGACACATTATTATGGCTGAAATCAATACTGAGATCTAGAAAATTTACGACATTATTCTGGGTTGGTGGATTTTCTTCTAATATTAAATTTGAGTGATAAAATTCAAAATTCATTTGAAAACTTTCGTTTTCATAACCTATTAACAAATCATCAACGTAACGTATGTAAATTATTTCTTTGTTAATATGGGACATTTTTTCAAAATGATCAAGATAGATGACTGCTAAAATTGACGAGCATCCCCCACCCATGGGGATGCCTTTGATTTGCTTATAGAAATTCAGACCGTTATATAGGTAGATTTCTTCTATATTTATCTTAATCAGATATCTATATTTGTTGATTTCTATATATTTTTGCATTTCATATTCCCCGTACAACAAGTTCAGTATTCGGTATAATACCTTGAGTTCAATATTGTTAAATAGATCTTGAAAATCATAGGTTCTGAAAAATAATTTTGTTTGATGATTCCTCAAGATCTATATGACCTCGTAGCTGTTCCCAACAATATAAGATCCCCGATCTTTAATTTTCTTTAATATAGGTTTCAATATTGCAAGAAGCAATTTGTTAGCTTTAGTGAGGTAAATTTTGAATCCAACTGTTACAGGTCTGAAGCTTTTTGGAGTTTTATGACGCTTGGGTATATTTATTAAGTATGGGTATTTTATTTTTTCTGTGTACTTAATTCCTGACTTAAGATATAAGGTTTTGATTCTGTTATTAATCACTTAGTGTGTCATGGTTATCATGCTGTATAAAGCTTGATTCTCATAATTTGCCATTAGGATTTTTATATAAAGGTTTTGCAAGTAAATGCATAATTACCAGGTACTTTATCGGTGTAAGTTATTATATATTGTTCTTGCAATAACCTTAGATTCTTTATATCCAGTTTACATCCCGTTTGACAATTATAATATTTTTTGTAATAATACTCAAAATCATTCAATACTTTGGATCTCCATTTGTTGAATGTAAAATCTGGATTTTATAGACATCTTATATATAAATGCCTCTATATTATTTGTGAAAGTATCAAGAGGATTTCCTTAATGTGGATTACGGTATTTTGTGCCTAATGTGAAAGCTCTTATTAAGGCATTATTATTGATTACTTTAAGTTTACCTGTAACTACATGACCTATAACAGGATCTTTATAAGGATTGGTATTACAATTACATATTACATTATTTCCCGTCAAAAGATTTTTACTTAAATAGTTATAATTGTAAATTTTTCTTCCTAAAGGAATTTCGTAACTGTAAGTAGTTCTAATATTTATATCAGTTATAGGAAGATGCTGTTATATATATATATATATATATATATATATATATATATATATATATATATATGTGTATATATATATATATATATATATATATATATATACTACTCGAAATAGAAAATGCAACATCATGAAACTTTGGCCGTATAATTATGCAAGTTGCGAATGAGAAATACAGGCAGTTGGCAGATGTATGCAAATGATCTGATGTGTAAGTTGGTCACGTTATTACAGCGCGGAATAAAAGGGATAGAAACAGAGGATGCGCCAAAAGTTGTTACTGTCCATCGTCTACATCGTCTACCGAGCTGTTTTTCATTTTAGAAGACACGTGTTGTTGCAGAGATGCCTGGCCGACGACACCAAATTCCATTTCGGCATTTGGGCGATTGTGTGAAGGAATATACTTTAGGCCTACGTACGACTCTGTGGTCGTACCGGCGTATCACTGCTGGAACACGCGTAGTTGATTCCACTGTGCAAAGGAGTTAGTGAAGATGGATTGTGAAGAACGGCGTGTGAAACAGAGGCAGTTGGCAGATGTATGCAAATGATCTGATGTGTAAGTTGGTCACGTTATTACAGCGCGGAATAAAATGGATGGAAACAGCAGATGCGCCAAAAGTTGTTACTGTCCATTGTCTACAGAAACCCGTTTCCGAGCTGTTTTTCATTTTAGAAGACACGTGTTGTTGCTGAGATGCCTGACCGACGACACCAAATTCCATTTGGGCGATTGTGTGAAGGAATATACTTTAGGCCTACGTACGACTCTGTGGTCGTACCGGCGTATCACTGCTGGAACACGCGTAGTTGCTTCCACTGTGCAAAGGAGTTGGTAAAGATGGATTGTGAAGAACGGCATGTGAACCGCCGTAGTGGTACAGGTTCATCCAGACATATGTCAGCACATGTTGATCAACGCATTCAAAGGCATGCCGTGGCGGCCCAACAAACGACGATTTTCGACAATCTGCAGAATTTGCAAAGTGCATTGGATGTCCCAATATCAGCGAGAACAGTTTCTCGACGATTGGTCAAAATCGGCTTGCACTCAAACCATCATTTGCGAAGACTGCCATTGACGACAAGACACCAACGCGAGAGATTGCAGCGGTGTCGAATCCCAGCCTCTTAGACGACTGAATGGGATCTGGTAGTGTTCAGCAAAGAGTCTCGGTTCTGTTTGTCGAATGACAGTCGCCGTGTGAGTATCTGGGGGAGACATGCAATCAAATCCAACCCTCCTGGGACCGTTGAATGCCGCACTGCTCGACAACGAAGCATCATGTTTTAAGGGTCCCATAGGTTTTGATAGCCGGTCACCTCTGGTTCGTATCAGAGACACCATGGAGGCACGGCGATATGTGGATGAGGTGCTACGGCTGGGTGCCCTGTCCTACCTTTCACGGATGCAAAATGTTGTTTTTAGCAAAACAACGTACGACCGCAGACGGCAAAAATCAGCAAACAAGCCTTGCAAGGTATCCAGATACTTTCTTGACCACTTCTATATCCATATATCTCACCCATCGAGCATGTATGGTATGTTGGGACGTTACTGGTAGTCGTTTGACTGCCCTGCCCCCACCTCAAACAGAGGACGACTTGTGGAGGATGGTTAAATGTATATGGCTATCCATCCCTCAGGATACTATCTGCATGCTCATTGCATCTGCGCCTTGAATGGTTGCTGCTTGTATCGCCGCAAGATGTGGTCCTGCTGCCCACTGATCACAATGTCTATGTCATTACTCTATTGCATTATCCTTCTGGAATATTTAATTAATTTTCATTTAAATATCATATGTTATTGATATATTATATTTGAAATGTGTCAAAAATATGTTCATCGCATATTTCCTGTCTCTGAGGAAAACGATGTTTACAGACAACTATTGCGACAACTTTGGTTTAAAAGTTCACCAACTTCGCGACTTTTGGCTAGTTCTAGGAACTTCTCGAATTTTGTATAGTAGAAAGAATGTTACGAGTTAAGTGGTTTTTCTTCCAGAACTTTACACAGTGAGCCATCTTTCAGTGAAAATAACTGTGAATGTAACAGAATATAACAGTTTGTTTTATGAATTAGTTTAGCATTTAATTGTTTGTTTATTGTATCTGATAGTTATTTTATAACTTTGTAAGATAGCTTGATAGTTATTTGATGTATATTTTTTCAGTTTACGCTCACTGATGTTTTAAATAAACATGTTAGTTACCCAGAAATTCGAACTCAACCTTGTATCCAGGGAATACACCCATAATTCTGAGTATAACTCGTAACAATATATTATAAATCTTTGTCCTAAATTCGAAACTTTAAGATTCTATTTTTTTTTCTTTTAGAAGCATATTATATCTGGAGACTTTATTCTCTTAAATAGATACACTTTGCAATCGATATTTTTACACCAGATGTTTAGATTCTCATTTCACTGAAGATGAATGTTATTCTCTGCGTAATTTTTATTGCAACTATCATAACTCTGTGTGTTAAAAGAAATATCGAGATAATTTGGAATTAAAATAAATAATTTATTTTAAAATACATATTTAACTATCAAGTTAAGTTAATGCAAGTATGTCTAGCATGTGTTTGAAATGTGTGTTTAGAACATGTGTTTAGAACATGTTAAAAACTGTGTTTAGAACATTATGATTAGTGCAATGAATGTTTTCCGACAATTAAGAATTCCGTAATATACAGGATACAGAACGGAATTATAAAACTGATATCTTTCATGTATGTATCATGTTACGCGGTGGTAGTTTATGAGAAGTGTTCATGTACATATAAAGAACAGTATTATTCTGGATTTCGACGTTGCGTATGATATCAGAAACTGAAACGAAGCTGGATATTGGACTCACTTTTAACTTTTTATAACAATGGATAATTCTGGAGCTTTAAGTTGCATATTACATCAGAAACTGAAAACGGAGCTGGATATTGAAACTATTTTTTATTTAGTTACAATAAAGGATATTATAATAGCTCATTTTGTGTTATGGCAATAGATATTATAATTCCTCCTTTTGTGTTGTGGCAATGACTATTACTGTAACACCTCATTTTATGTTGTAACAATGGGTATTATATTACCTCCTTTTGTGTTGTGGCAATGGGTATTATAATACCTCATTTTTTGTTGTGGCAATGACTATTACTGTAACACCTCATTTTATGTTGTAACAATGGGTATTATATTACCTCCTTTTGTGTTGTGGCAATGGGTATAATAATACCTCCTTTTGTGTTATTGCAATAATATTATTATACCCCCTTTGTGTTGTTGCTACGCAGACAGCAGTTGGGTGTTTTCTTTTATTATAGTAAAATATCCAATGAATAAGCTGTTTTTTTAATTTCTTACTGGCAGAATACCTGCGTGTCTCACTAGCGGAAATACAATTCAATCAGGAAAAGATATCATGCTTAAAGGTGTACACATACTACTAATTAATACGCCACTTATCAATAGAGAGAATATTTTCAAAATTTATTTTTTGTAACTTTTGATAAAATTTAATGCATCTTATATGCTGTAAAGATTAACGTGTTTGTTCAGGCGTTTAAGTGTATAATTAATTGAAAGTGTTCAGGTTATTTTCCCTTTCAAATTTTAACAGGCATTTTTCAATTGAAGTGACATATTTGACCTGTCATGTAAACTGTAAACATGTTTTAGTCAGATTTATTTGTAACTATTCTTTGTGCTCTCATTTATACTGGGATTTTAATGCAATTTGCCATATGCGGGTGACACAAACTAAATATGCATAGCAGAAAAAACGTTATATGATTCCGTTTAATAAGTTTCGTGCTATTCTGGTCGGTGTTCCATTTATGTAATATATAATCCGCTACTTATATTTTATTAGTGACATTTTACTTTTAAATTTAAATGCGTCCGTATTATTTTTGAGTTACATACTAATATAAAGTGTTCCAGCTTACCGAGATTAATATATGTGTACCTTTTTACAATACTAGAAATAGCTGTGTACGTAATGAAACGTTTAACAGTATACATATTTTAAGAAACCAATCTAAAGTGCAGTTTATCAGGACGCTTGATAGTTTACCTTTGGATTTTGATATTTTTTATGATTTTAGAATTTTCGTTGATATTATAATGTGAAAAACGTTTTTGAAATTTTTATTTTAATTCTCATATTTTGAGGACATATTGTATTGCGTTTACATGATCTGTTTTTCTTTTTGTGTTATATGTATTTTTTTATTCTCTATAACTGGGTTTGTTCCTTTTGAGGAGTATATTCCAAATAAATAATTACATACTAGCCGAATACCCGTTGAAAATCAACGGTCTCGCAATAAGCAACCACTGAATATTGTCATTTATCTAATAATTCGCGTTTCACATTTATTCGGCAAATGAAATATTTTAGTGTGCGGAACTCCCTAAAGCAGAAAATATTGTAAATTTCAAATTGTGCAAGTCTTCCTTTCGAACTATCTACCAGTACACCAAATAAAAGTCTCTATCTCATCCGGAATCGTACTATTTTATCATTTCGAACGTTTTCTGTGAAGTACACTCATAAATGAACATGTTTAAAAAACTATGTTCACCTTGGGTTTCTTATCAGATGATTGGCTCATATACCAAATATCAAACCTCTATCACATTTAAAAGAATCGTGTCTCATTTATTCCGAAAATCGAACATATTGGTGTTCGATACCCCCTAAAGTTGCAAATATTGGAAATCTGAAATTGCACACTTTGTTCCTTTCAAACTATCTATCAGTACACCAAATGTGATGTTTTTATCCTATCGTGAATCATGTTTTTCTATCACTTCATATTGCAGACGATGTTGTTATCATTGCCAGGGGCAAATTTGGCAACACTGTCTCTGAGATGATGTCTGCCACTCTTAGGAGGGTTGAGACATGGTGTAAAAATGCAGATCTTTCTGTTAACCCGCAGAAGACTGCTATGGTTGCGCTTACTAGAAAACGCATTCTTAATCTTGGTGACATTCGCTTCTTTGGTCAGAAGCTTATCTGCTCCAAGGAGGTTAAATTCTTAGAAATTTGCTTGGACAAGGGACTCACCTGGAAGAGACACTTGGATTACTGCACGACTAAAGCCAGAAGGATCTTCTGGTCTTGTAGGGATGCTATAGGAAAAACCTGGGGTTTAAATCCCAAGGTTATCCATTGGATTTACTCGATGGTAATCCGTCCTGTCATTTTCTATGGCTCCATTGTTTGGTGGTCTAGAACAAGATGTGAAACTACTGCTAAATTAGAATTAATTAAGCTTCAAAGGATGGTATGTATTGCAATTTCTGGATACATGAAAACTACTCCCACTGCAACTCTTGAACTTTTACTTGGATTGCACCAGCTCTACATGCGTATTGAAACAGAGGCACTTATCTGCTTGAACAGACTTATATATCTGAAACACTGGAAATATTACTTAAGGTATTTATCTTGGAGTGAACTTAACAGTAATGTTGCTAGTCATCCTTATTTCTGTATGCCACCTGATGGCATTCATGCCAAATACTCGTTTGACTAGCCTTATGAAATTCAGATCCCCTCCCGGGATGACTGGAAGAGGACTCCTACCTACAATAAACAGAACTGTATTGTATGGTATACGGATGGCTCGAAGATTAGCACAAGTACTGGTGCTGGAGTGTGCTGCTTGGATGATGGCACAGAGCTGTCCTATCCGCTTTGCAGTTATGCTACTGCCTTTCAGGCCGAGATCTTTGCCATTCTTATGTATGGTAGAATTTGCTATGACAGGAAGTATAAAATCAACCAAATATTTATCTGTTCCGACTGTCAGGCTGCTCTCATGGCTCTTGGGAAGTCCACTATGACATCTTCCCTTGTATGGGAGTGATATAATGCACTCAGTGATATTGCTAGCAATAACAAAGTCATTCTTTACTGGGTGCCTGGACTTTCGGGCATTCCAGGTAATGAGTTGGATGATGAATTAGTTAGAAAAGGCTCAAGCACTCCTTTTGTTGGCCATGAGCCGGCCTTGGGCATCCACAATGACCTTATTAGAAGAATTGTTTATGAGATCTTCAGAAAGCTTCAATGCAAGAACTGGCGCCATACTAAGGGTCAAAGGCAAGCGAAAATTGTCAACTGCAATTGCCCTAGTACACGTCAAAAGGAACTTTTCAAGCTCAGCAGAACTGGCATCAGGAGGTCTGTTTGGCTCCTTACTGGGCACTGCACAATCAAGAGACACCTTAACATTATGGGCGTCACCAAAGATTCGCTTTGCAGGGGCTGCAAATACAGCGAAGAAACAGCCGCTCACATTATCTGTGAATGTGAGATTTACTCTGCTCACAGATTAGAACACATTGGTCGACAGGTGATTGAACCCTGGGAGCTGAATGACATTCCTGTCAAATGCCTGCTCATCTTTGCATCGGCTACTGGTCTCCTTTCGTAGGATTCTGTTCTATCTGGAGTAGTACAATAGACCTCTGGTCGATGTGCTGGGCTCCTTTGAGCCACACGTCTCTCTTTTCATTTCATTTCATCACTTCATATTTCGAACGTTTTTCTGTGTTGCACCCCCTTAAATGATAGTTTTTGAAAAACCGTAATAATCGTAGGGTTTTTTAATCAAATGATTACCCCATATACTAAATTTCAAGCCTCTATCACACTGTAAAGGAGACTTTTTTATTTGTTCGTCAAATCGAATATTTTAGTGTGCGGCACCCCCTACAATAGAAATGTTGGAAAACTAAAATTGTACATTTGCTTCCTTTCTAACTATCTACACGTAAACCAAATTTAAAATCTTTATCTCATTGCGAAGCATGCTATTTTATCATCTGACCTTTCGAATGTTTTTCTGTGGAGTACCCACCTCCCCTTAAATACACATTTTTGAAAACTCCATTCTGCTTGGGTTTTCTATTAAATGATACGCCCATATAACAAATATGAAGCCTCTATCACGTTCTAAAAGGAGTTCTTCTATTTCATACCGAAAGTCGAACATTTTTGTGTGCGACATCCCCTAAAGTAAAAAATATTGGAAAACTGAAATTGTACACTTTCTTCCTTCCAAACTATCAACCCGTACACCAAGTTTCAAATCTCTATCTCATCTTGAAGTATGTTTTCTTATCAATTCACCTTTCGAACGTTTTCCTCTAGAGCCCCCCCCCCCCTTAAACGAACGTTTTTAAAAAACTATAATCGACTTGGATGTTTTTATCAAATGATTATTCCATATACCAAATGTCAAGCCTCTATCAAATTTTAAAGGAGCCGTTTCTCATGTATTCGGTAAATCCAACATTTTGGTATGCGGCACTCCCTTAAGTTGAAAATATTGGAAATCTGAAATTACACACTTTCGTCTTTTCGAACGATTTACCTATACACCAAATGTGAAGTTTCTATTAAATGGCAAAGCATGCTTTTCTATCATTTCACTTTTCGAACGTTTTGGTGTAGAGCACCCTCCCCCCCCCCCCCTCTAAAGAACGTTTTCCAAAAATTCGATTTTTCCAGGGGGTTTTATCGAGTGATCGAGCCGTGTACCAAATTGCTAGTCTCTATCTATTCGGGAAGTGCCTAAAAAAGCGTGAAAGACAGACGGATAGACGGACAGACGGACACTTGGAAATTAGTATATATATATATATATATATATATATATATATATATATATATATATATATAACTTACGAATATCTAGATTTCATAATGGCATACCCACTTTGAGATATATATAATATATTAACACCACTCTATAATTTTTCCATATTCGAAAAAAATCGAAAATGCATCGAATGACACGTTTGAGTAGGTTCACGTCTTTTTTATGCTTCGTGCATCGGTGAATTGAAAATTTGCACTATAATTTTTTTTCCTAGTGTATAGAGTAACATCTCTGCATTCTAAAAATAATTACTCGTTTACTGGATATAAAAGTTACGACGGCTCATTTGAACTGTCGCTCTTCAAAAAAAGTTATGTCGTGCTTGGACGTCATAACTGGAGACGTGTTTGTTGCTATGGAAGTGTCATGCTTTAAATACGGAGCTCGGGAAATTTTTAGAAAGCATTGACGTTTCTATGTTGCCTCTGTGAAATAACATTATACAGTTAGCATGGTTGCACATGTGAAAATCGGAGCGCGGAATTTATATTTGTTCAAAACCTTCGTTTCGGGATATGAGTTGTGTTACGAACATGAAAAATGCTTTCACGGGAAGCTACTATGAGAGCCAGGAAGGAAAAATACCTTAGAGGCAGATATTTCTATGACGTGAATCTAGGGTTGCCATCTCAGAACTCTCGGTTCATCGTTGCCGAATTTGGTGATTTATCGCCAAATTAGGCGACACTTGACAACTTTTTAAATGTCAAGAGCAATCTCGATATAATGAATATTTTAAGAGATACAAGACCATTATAAAAGTTTCTACCGACAGTATATAAAAGCAGTCATCAGTCAGTTGGGAAGCAGTGGGCGTGATACGAGCTACTTTGAATTTTGAATGTACGTCAATTTTGAGACTAGTATCTGTTGTTTTGAGAAATGAGTGGAGCACTTAATTGCTGTTTTACTGTACCAGGCATTTATTTAGTGATCTGAGATACTTATCGAGCTGCTTGCTGTAGATCGTCCCTGTTATGCTGTGCTGATGAATAAACGTTTTGGTCAAATAGAAATTTGGTTCATGGTTCTATCCCGAAAATGCATCCAGGATTCCAGAGGAAACGACGTAACAGAAGCTGTTCTCTGTATCTAGGTGTTATTTACGATGCCAGCAATTATTTAGGACCCTAATGCCTTGATGTAATTCATTAGTTATGTAATAACACAAGAATATCCGTTACTCTATATTGTCATAAGTATGACAGTTATTTTTCAAAATTATTTTTAAATATTTTACAGTCCTCGAAATGGAATATTCTGACAAAATATATTTTTTGAGTTTATTTACATCGTGCAGAAAACAAATACCATCTTAAAAAAAATTCTTTCTCTCACGCATGCCATAACATTTACCAATACATACATATCTCCATTTATGATTAAACGCCAGCATTAGAAGAAAATAAACGGAAGCCGCGGTGCCGCTGAGAAATGAAAAACTTCAAAAGTGATTGGAGTGGAATAAAAGTTTCAAATCGAAAGTGTGTAGGATGTGTTTGTTAAAAAATAAATAGGATTTTGATCGGTTGCCAAGATAAATTTACCGGTCTGTTGAGAGATTTGATGTCAAAAAAGCGTCGTTTTAAAAGAGTGTAAATAAATATTGACAATTGTATTTTTCTGAGTTTTGAACAACAACTTTAAATATTTCTTTTTAGCTTCGTGGTATTCCTTCGCGTTTTGTCGTATTGTTTTTACATTTGCTTGTAATCATTTTGCTATCTGTATTCAATGTTATATAGGTATTGTATTTTCATTTGAAATATATCAAATACATAATATACGTAATATCTATTTGTGAGCAATTAGTATTACTACAATAATAATACTTGTTGCACAACGTATTACTATAATATATATACTGAATGCATGCATACAGACCCACACATACACACATACACACACATATATATACATACATACACACATACTTATTTAATTAAGTATTTATTTATTCATTTCAAGTCATACTTAACCTCCACAACTTTGAAGTCCCATATTCATACACTCATCGCAAATTATATATACTATAATTAATATACTCATCATATATTAATATACTCATCGGATTCATATACTCATTTATGAGTCTCTCTAGAGTTACCATTCTTTGGTTAAAGTATAGCTTCACAATCCGCTGTTTAACTAAGGCTAATTATTGGCATTCCAGTAACGACAGCAATTTTTACAAAATATTTAAATTAAAAGAAATCTGAAGTGGCCAGCACATACCTAACCTTATATAATGCAATGAATTTACTATATTTACAGTAAAAAATAGATTACTCTTATAGTAGATACTTATATTATTTCCAAGATATTGAATTTTCATCAATTAGTCGTCATTTTCATTGATTTAGCGCCATTTATATCCATTTGGCGAGATTTTTTTTTGATTCGGTAACATTTAAAAAATTCGCCAAGTTAGCGACATTCCGCCAAATTCGTCGTCAAAATCTCGCCAAGCGTTATGGGCTGAGAAATAATTTATTCTAATAGCAGGTTATTAGCGTTCAAATACAAAAGTATCACTCAAAGTATCTTTTTTCATGAATGGAACGAGCTAGGATCCACGAGAATGATGTCACCCAATTTATCGCATGATATTACATACTGTGAAAAGTGAACATGTTTCTCAATAGGAAATATTTTTTTTTTATTTTATATAATTTTTTGATAATTTTTTTGAAGAATCTGCAATATCTCGAGAACGGTTCATTCTAGCGTTCTAAAATTGGCCAGATTTTCGTTAATTTGGCAACATTACAAAAAGTCACCAAATTGGCGAAAATCCGGCAAATTCGTCGCCAAAATCTCTCCAAGCATTATGGACGGAGAAATAAGTTATTCTTATAGCAGAAAAATGACTATTGGTGTTCAAATAAAAAGTATTACTCAAAGTATCATTTCTCATCAATGGAACGAGCTACATCCACGAGAATGATGTCACAAAATTTGTCGCATATTACATATGAAAAGTGAACATGTTTCTCAACAGTTAATATATATATATTTTAATTTATGTAATGTCTTGATACATTTATTTGAAAAAAGTGCAATATCTCAAGAACGGTTCATGCTAGCGTTCTAAATTTTGTCAATCGTTTTCTAGGGAAAAATTACATAAGAAATGTCTATTTGCGTAACTTTATGAAATGCTTTGATTTTTTGAAGATTTTTTCAAAATTTCACTCGAAAATTTAGGGAGGCTCTGAACATTCGAATGTGTTTAAAAACAATAGGCTTCCCAGCATTCATGCATTGTAATTTTTGTACCAAATTTCATTCAAATCGCTCCATTCGTTCGTTAGATATCGTCTCCACATACTCACTGGTACCCACACACATACACTTACTTTCTCTCTCTCTCTCTCTCTCTCTCTCTCTCTCTCTCTCTCTCTCACACACACACACAGACAGACATCACCTCAAAAATGTTTGATTCGTGATCAGAGATGCTTGAAACGCGCTCTCCCGTCGAAAACTCGAATTCGAATCTTCTTTATACATTATACGTATATAAGGAAACCTTGATTTTAAATAATGTTTATTAGTTATAACATACACCTTTATGTTATTTGAGGATCCTCTTAAAAATTGTCACCCCCCCCCACACACACACATTTAGAACTAATGCTATATACCATTATAAGAAATATATGTTATTAAATATACATTTCAAAAATGAAATGCATTATATTATTATTTATCAAAGCACATTAAAACACAAATTTGTTTTTAAATTCTAATCGTTAGATTTACTTTATTGCATTTTACTTATTGCATTTTAAATAGCATAGATATCTGGGCATTTAGCAAAAGGAACCAAATAAATCAAGTAGAAGACATATTAAAGTATCCTGTGTGAATTAAATAAATAATATTTATTTTTCGTTTCATCCAGTAAATCAAGTTTATGATTCGTTTGTCTAACATTCGGGTCATTTTTAAATTTCTAATAATTCCTTCAGTGTAAATTTATTATTTGAGTCTCATGGAATAAATCTTTGATTATTTATTTTAGGAATGTTTCACGAAATCTATGTTATAGTATTTTGTTAATATGTCTTGCTAGAAGATATTAAGAAGTATTTTTTACAATTAGAATATGTTATAATTTCATATCCTACCTACCTACTTTCGATTAAATGGATGATTAAGATCACTTTCAAAGCTCATGCAGATGGATACAACTGCAATCATGTATTCATCTGCAATCCTGTGTTCATCCGGAATATAAAGTTTTTTTTTTCAATAAATGTGTACCTTAAATTTTAAATGAGAGTACCTGTCTGATTTTGCGCAGCATATCTTAAAATCCAATAAGCGTACATCCATGAAATTCGGTACAGCTATAAATTCGATTAATCTTCGATGGAGATTGGAACTTTTTCTTTAATTTAAATTTAATTTTTAGTCATTTCATATTAAAGCGAAATGTTGAGTGAATTTAATGTTAATTGGTCTCATATCGAGCGGAAGTAATATTGGAGAGGTTCAATTTCAAAACCAGACCGAACAAAATACTTTTTTATCGAGTCGTAATGTTCTGAAATTTACTGAGTTACGGAAATAATTTAAGTTTCAGGGAATTGAAGACGTAATCTAGATTGAAATTACACCATAAAAATATTGCTGACAGTCGGACCATTCTAACAGGAGAAAATGGATAATTGCGTTTTGCTTCAAAATAAAATTATAAAACCGCATATTTGGTGAAATCAGATGATTTATTATTATAGTTTTAACTTTAACGCGGAGTGAATCAAGTTGAGGGGAATTGCTTACTGTCTGTTTGAAGGTTTTTAACATATATGTGTATGCCAACGGCCGTACCGTGCTAAAAACACCGGTTCTCGTTAGATCACCGAAGTCAAGCAGCATCGGGCGCGGTTAGTACTTGGGTGGATGACCACTTGGGTACACCGCGTGCTGCTGGCACATTTCGGGCGCGGTAGCCCGGTGGTTTGTGCTCTGGATTTGCACGCTGCCACAACTGCCGCCGTGTTCATGCGGAGTACGATCACGTTAAACATGTGGGTCCGTAAGTCCTTCCGAGAGTTTGGTGGTAGGTGAAGGAGGGTACGGTCCCTGTGGATGCCTCCCCCACTGGGTTCCGGTCTAAATTGGGTGGCACTTCCCGACCGTCCAAACAGTCACCTTACACCATTCTGGTAGGTCGGACGGTCTGGGTCTCAACAACAACAACAACATATATGCGTATATATTCTGTTCTTCTAAATATGCAGAAACATATTCTTCTATTTGGTCAATTTTAAAATTTATTTTAGAAACTTCGTAACGTTAAGGTTATCTTCGTTTCACATTTATCACGATTCTTCCATAATCAGACCATCACTTTTCTACCTGACATTCGGTAGTTTCGAGTAATGACAAGGTGTGGAATGGTATGAAATACGATCCTTGAGTAGAATAAGAAATTATTCTACGGATAAAAAAATTGTGATTGAGCCCGATTTTGAGGCATTTTCACATCTATTTTCTACTCTTCTATAGACCCTGTAGACCTCCTCCCACCAAACTTGGCACACGTTCTGGAGGAGACTGTGGTATAAGAGGACTGCAGTATTGAAACGAGACTCCTGGGTTGGATGACCGCCATTTTTAAATCTCCATATTTTTTACCTTGACGATTCTTGCTCTGATTTCCATGCAATTTTCGCGTTGTATTTTCTACTTTACACTGGACCCACTCGACCTGCTCACACTGAACTCCTATCCATTTCTGTTGATTTATGACTCCTGAGCATTAAAGCTGCCTGCGGACACCGCAGCTTGTATCCTTTAAAAGACAGAGCTCATCACCTGCATAATTATTGGAGTAGGATATAAACATATGACACTATAATTTCCTATTTTTAAAAATATTGATTTTCATGTAAATATATAGGCATATATGATTACAACATTTGTGCAAGAAACAGGCGAATCTCTAAAAAATCATCCTTATTTAAAATTTATTTTTATTTTTGGTTTTATTTACCACTTTAAGCTATTGACGCATAGAGGGCAGCACCGAAGTTCTTTTTGAATTTTTTACTTCCCCGTACTATAGCATGTAGTAAAAAGAATTCATAGTTGCCACTAAGATTTTCCACTTTCACATTTTTATGCCGCTTTCACATTTTTATGTCAATACATACTTCACTATTTTTAGATCGATGTTCGTATGTATGCTTATCTGTGGTTAATTTCTTGTGCACATGATAGCTCCCGCAAATATTAATGCATTTTCATGGAACTTTAAATACGGCTTTGTATCCGAAAAATCTAAAACAAGTTATACATTTTTGAAGTTCGACCTAAAACTTCGACATTTTATATTTACTTAATATGGAAACCTAGGACAAAATTTTATATAACTATGCACAAAAGGGGTTACTTACGGTTCAGTGATCACGAAAATTACAGTTTCAATCATTATAGTGAAAAATATCATTACAGTTTTAAAAACCGTTATAGTGATTATAAATTTTAATTTTAACAGAAAAAAGTGCACATTTGATATTGTTTTAAATAATTTTTAAACTGTTTTATAGAAGTGAGATAGAACACGAAATGACTAATGTCCCACACCCATATTTTTGCCTATGAAAGGAGATGACGAAATTAAATTGCAATATTATTGCGCTGCTACAGGAAGACTCATTTGACTGAGAGCTGTTTAACGACAATGTTCTTAAAATATTGAATTATAAACAGCATTTTAATATTCCTTAGCTTCCGTATTACTTTTGTTTAGACTCACAAATTAGTTTAATCATTTTCTCTCAAAACATTTATTAATATAGTTTTAGTGTAATCTATTTTGGTGATTTAAAAATGTTTATAGGTTACTATAAGAGATTGCTAGTTTTCATTTACAAATTTTTTATACACCTATTTTAAAGTATTTCATTAAAATAATGTAGTGTGAGAACTATCACTGTTTTGCATATATATTTTGATTAAAAAAAGTTATTGAAATCTACATGATGAGTTTTGAAATTTTAGAATTTTAGTGTTAATATTTATAAAAGTTTAAATACTAAAAATAGTTTGAGCTAAATCATGTTCAGCTTATTTTATAATAACATATCTACACTTTTCAAATGGACAGCTATTTCAGGTATAAAATAATTATACTGATATTTCACATTCGGAAAATTAAATATGGTCTTTATAAAGATTAAATACTATTTTACAATCTTACAGCATTACAATCAAATTCATTTTTCAAAAAAATCAATAAATCTGTTATTTTTACATTTTTTGTCATTTTAGCTACTCTTTGATTCTACACCAGTGATATATTGTTACACATTTATCTCTCACAAATATTCTGAAATATAGGCCGCTTTGTAGAAAAGCACCGAAATTTTTCACAGTGAAAATTTTCATCGCTTCACAACTCCTTTCTTCTATTCCAGGTTCAAAATTGCTTTAATGCGTCACTGTCGTGCCTCCAGACATTCATTTTCTTCATATTTCCTTAATATATATTGAAAAGATTTGAAAGAATGGATATCTCTAATTCTCACCAAATAGTATACTATATGAACATGAAATAGAAAAATACACTAATATATAGTTCCTTTTAATATTTTATTAAGCTTTTTTCAGTTCAAAACTATTGAATTCGCTATTATTACTTCTTAGAGGGATAAAATGTTTATGCACTCAATAGAAAATGTACGAGGATTTTTACTTTCCTTATATACATAATGTATAAGAAAAGTATTATGACGGGGTCGAAAATCCGAATTCGAGTTTTCGACAGGTGACCACGTTTCAAGCATTCCTGATCACGAATCAAACATTTTTGAAGTGATGTCTGTGTGTGTGTGTGTGTGTGTGTGTCAGTGAGCCTATGGAAACGATAACTGACGAATGAATGGACCTATTCGAATGAAATTTGGTACAAAAATCACAATCTATAAACACTGGAAGCTTGTTGTTTTTATACGTAATCGAATGTTCAGAACACCTCTAAATTTTCGAGTGAAATTTTAAAAAAATCGTCAAAAAATCAAAACCGCTAATAAAGTTACGCAAATAGACATTTCTTATGTAATTTTTCGTTATTAAATGATAAACATAAATTTTAGAACGCTAGAATGAGCCGTTCTCGAGATATTTCACATTTTAAAAAAAAATTATCAAAAAATTATATAAAATAAAGAAAAATATTTCCTATTGAGAAACATGTTCACTTTTCATACGTAATACTATGCGATAAATTTGGTGACATCATTCTCGTGGATCTAGCTCGTTCCACTCATGTGAAAATATACTTTGAGTAATACTTTTGTATTTGAACGCCAATAGTCATTTATCTGCTGTAAGAGAAACCTATTTCTTTGTCCATAACGCTTGGCGAGATTTTGGAGACGAATTTGGTGGAATATAGCTAACTTGGCGACTTTTATAAATGTTGCTAAATTAACGAAAATCTGGCCAAATGGATAAAAATGGCGCTTAATCAATGCTAAATGAAGACATGGAAAATGACGATTCATTGACGAAAATTCAATATCTTGGAAAGAATATAAATAACAACTATAAATATAATAATTTTTTTTACTGCAAATGTAGTAAATTCATTGCATTATATAAGGTAAGGCATGTGCTGCCCACATCAGGTTTCTTTTAATATCAATTTTGTGAAAGAAGTTGCTGCCGTTACTAGAATGCCAATGGTCAGCCTACATATATCAAACAGCGGATTGTGAAGCTATCCTTAAACCAAGGAACGGTAACTCAAGAGCGACTCATAAATATGGTGATGAGTATGTGAATCTGGGACTTCAAAATTTTGGAGGTTAAGTATGACTTGGTATGAATAAATAAATAAATAAATAAATAAATAAATAAATAAGTAAATAAGTATGTGTGTATGTGTGTATATGTATGTGTGTGTAGGTGTGAGTGTGTATCTATGCATCCAGTATATATATTATAGTGATACGTTGTGCAACACGTATTATTATAGTAGTAATTCTAATTGCACAAAAATAGATATTACGTATATTATGTATTTGATATATTTTAAATAAAAATACAATACCTATATATTTAATACTGATAGCAAAATGATTATAAGCAAATGTAAAAACAATACGACAAAACCAAAAGGAGTGCCACGAAGTAAAAAAAAAATATTTAAAGGTGTTGTTCAAAACTCAGAAAAATACAATTATCAATATTTATTTACACTCTTTTAAAACGACGCTTTTTTGACATCAAATCTCTCAACAGACCGGTAAATTTATCTTGGCAACCGATCAAAATCCTATTTATTTTTTAACAAACACATCCTACACACTTTCGATTTGAAACTTTTATTCCACTCCATTCGCTTTTGAAGTTTTTCATTTCTCAGCGGCACCGCGGCTTCCGTTTATTTTCTTCTAATGCTGGCGTTTAATCATAAATGGAGATATGGATGTATTGGTAAGTGTTATGGCATGCGTGAGAGAAAGAAATTTTTTTAAGATGGTATTTGTTGTCAACACGATGTAAATAAACTCAAAAAATATATTTTGTCAGAATATTTCGAGGACTATAAAATATTTAAAAATAATTTTGAAAAATAACTGTCATACTTAAGACAATATAGAGTAGCCGATATCCTTGTGTTATTACATAACTAATGAATTACATCAAGGCACTACGGTCCTAAATAATTGCTGACATTGTAAACAACACCTAGATACAGAGAAGGGCTTCTGTTACGTCGTTTCCTCTGCAATCTTGGATGCATTTTCGAGATAGAGCCATGAACCAAATTTCTATTTAACCAACACGTTTATTCATCAGCACAGCGTAATAGGAAATATCTACAGCAAATAGCTCGATAAGTATCTCAGATCACTAAATAAATGCCAGGTACAGTAGAACAGCATTTAAGTGCTCCACTCATTTCACAAAACCGCAGATACCAGTCTCAAAGCTTTGACGTACAATCAAAATTCGAAGTAGCTCGTATCACGTCCACTGCTTCCCAACTGACTGATGACTGCTTTTATATACTGTCGGTAGAAAGTTTTAGAATGGTCTTGTAACTCTTAAAATATTCATTATATCGAGATTGTTCTTGACATTTAAAAAGTTGTCAAGTGTCGTCTAATTTGGCGATAAATCACCAAATTCGGTAACGATGGACCCTAGATTCACGTCATAGAAATGTCTGCCTGAAAGGTATTTTTCCCTCCTGGCTCTCATACGAGCTTCCAGTGAAAGCATTTTTACTTTCCCTGCACTACATGATAACGTATAGGGAAAGTATTGGAATCATGTCGAAAATCTCAACTCGAGTTTTCGGCGGATCTACACGTTTCGAGACCTCTAGAATACGAAAAAACTATTTTAAGCGTGACGTCTGTGTGTGTGTGTCAATGTGTCTGTGTGTCTGCCTGTCTGTGCAGATTTTGTATCCAGTCTAACTCAAAAACTAATGGACCGAATTTCATAAAATTTGGTAGGTTAGTCACTTAAGGGCGAATCTGGTGCTGATTAATTTGGGCACGATTTGGGATTAAAGAACCTGCCTTTTTTATGAAATGTCCCGCAAAAGCTTGTATCCACTCTAGCTGAAAAACTAATGGACTGGATTTCACAAAATTCGGTAGATAAGTCACTTGTGGGACACCCTGGTGCTGATTAGATTTTGGTACGATTTAGAAAAAAATAACCTGCTTTTTTTGCGAAATGGCCCGCAACAATCTCCAAAATCTAAAATAAAGGATTACGTATGCTCAAATATATCTATTAAATGCTTGTTTAATACGTAATTTTTAACGAAGAAAAGAATAATACCAACCCTATTACCCTAGGACTAGCCGTTCTCGAGATATTTTAGTTTTTTCGTATTTTCTCTACGCCATCTTTGAAAATAAGTCCAGTTTTCAAATGAGAACGAAAATTGAATTAAACGTGAATTAAGTTTAATTAAAATAAAGAGAACGTGAATATAAGTCTGCAGAGAAAGTCATTTGCTGCCCACATCAGATTTTTTCAAAAGTCGAGCAGACGCTGATATTGGATAGATATATACTTGGTTTTAATTCCGGGTAACTCCGGTAAAAAAGCGAAATTTAAATAAATGGACTTTTTCGGGTTTCTACTTTCTAAGCGAGTTAAAAATATGGGAAATAATGCTATTTTTCACAACATTAGAAGAAATTATAATGCGAGCTTTTTTGGTGATATAAATATCTGATGCCGTATACAATATAAACTAATTAAAATTTAAATTCGGTTTAAAAGAACCCTTTAAAATTTTACTAGGTTATTAGAACCGAAGAAATTAATCAGAATATGTATAATTACTAACGTTTCAACATATCAACGTAAAAATTCGAACCCTCACATTTTTCTCTTCCTATAATATTTAAAAGTTAATGATTTGGTTTTTCCAACGCAGATAAATAATTTAGATGCGTTGCAATCTAAATGATTTAGATTGCAACGCATATAAATCATATCCAGTCTCACAAACAATTCATGAGCGACAAATCTGATAATCGGACAGATCAATGATGTAGAGAAACATGTAGATATTCTAAGGAATAGATGGAGTGTTCCTATATTTTCCAATATTAGAAATCTTATTCAGATACTTCCTATTCATCTATTTTAATTTTTATCTAAACTACTAGCAGCATACCCGTTCTTCGTATGGAGTATATAATATAAAGAAACTTATAATTCGCAATCATGTTCAAATTCTGTCAAAATAATAAATTTATTGTTCATAAAGAGAAGTTTAAGAATATCTGTTCTCACTATGCAAAATTATCTTCACGGATAGATCTGAAGAATAAAACATCCTGGTCCCTTTTGTAAGCAGATTTACAAAAAAAAAAATGAATTGAATCAATATATGCAATTCCGTACTACTTATATTGTCGCAGATTAGAAAATCTGCCAGTGTGTTAGTAGAAGCTTATCCGTATTGCAATATGAGTCTCAAAAATATTTGCCAAAATTAAACAGATGACGTAATAAATTGAAAGTATCAAAAATCGCCGTAATCTTAATACCAGAAGGTCGTAATTGATTCCAATATATATCAAAATACATGAAAAATATACCTGTACTACTTATATTCTCGTAGATTAGAAGATATCCCCTTGCATTTGTAGAAGATTACTCGTACAACGTACTATATATGAGTTTCAACAATTTTCGTCATAATAAAACAATGGCATAATAATTTGAAAATATCAATAATCCCTGAATCAACAGTCCCCGAAAATATCAATAATAATGATGTTTAAACCTGAAGACCGTAATTGTATTATCCAGTCAAAAATGCAATGTCAATGAAATTTATTTTATAAACATATTTTTATTATTCAAATCGGAAAAGATTAAATAAAAATCGTATGCCGCATAACACATTGGATCCGTTGCTAAGCGACATGATATAATTTGCGTCAAAAAAATTGATGGAAATCATATCGTCTGAATAATGCTATCTCCATGGAAGGTTTGGCGGCATTTTCGCCAATTCATCGATAACTTAAAAAATCGACAAATTTATCGCCAAGTGGTACTGTAGAACTGATAGTCCCATTTTGCGACAAATTGACGAAACATCATCACAATACTATCCCCCGGGCGCGGTAGCCCATTGGTTAGCGCGCTGGAGTTGCACTCGGTAGACCCGGGTTCGATTCCAGCCACTGCCAAAACTGCCGCCGTGTTCATGCGGAGTACGCTCACGTTAAACATGTGGGTCTGAAAGTCCTTCCGAGAGGTTGGTGGTAGGGGAAGGAGGGTACGGTCCCTGTGGATGCCTCCCCCACTGGGTTCCAGTCTAAATTGGGTGGCACTTCCAGACCGTCCAAACAGTTACCTTACACCTTTCTGGTAGGTCGGACGGTCTGGGTTTCAACAACATCAACAACAACAATACTATCCCCTAACAACGAACAATTAATTTGAATTATTAAGCGCAATTTTATAAATTCTATGATATTTTTATGGATTTACAAATATTTTTATCAATTTGGTGATATTAAAAAAAATCATTAAATGTGTTACTATGTAGGATAGATGCACTGACCGACAAATGCTACAGAAACATCATTACAGTACTCTATTCTAGAAAAGCAAATTTAATTTCATTGATTTGGGTCATTTTTATCGCTTTGGAGACATTTCCACTAATTTGGTAAAGTTTAAGAAAAATTACCAAGTTATTTAGAGATATTCCGCTAAATTCGTAGCTCTGAATTTGCAGATCTGAAGAATAAAAGATCCTGATTCCGTTTGTATATACTAAATGAAAACATTAAAATTGTATAAGATACATACACCCCTTCTACTTTTTCTCTGCTTCAACAATCGTCTAAATGAATTTATTGGGTAAACACAATATATGAGTTTATTAGCTAAACACAATATATGAGCTTGAAACCTTTTTGCTAAAATAAATGAAAGTGATGTACGCAGTCCGCAAGTTATATAATTAAAAGAACAATCAAACCGTTCATTTATGAAATATATATTTTTACATCCATTTATTTATTATTCAAATAGAAAAAATAATAATAAATATTAACAACACATGTAATTTCATTCCGTTGCCGAGTAACATGATATAAGATTAAATCTTCCTCTTAAAATGCGAAAGTAAATAGCCATTTTGATTTCTTTATACTTTTCATCGTTGAGTAAAAGCTTGTGAAAGATGAACCATGAAGATAAATTTTTCTATTTAAATTCAAGTTTCAAACAATTCATGTTTTCCTATAGTGACTAATTAATGCAAAAATCATGCACCAAACTCAGAAATAACGTTTTATTTGTCTTTGACGTTTTAAACAAACGATTTTCATCCTTTCCGTTTGGATAAACCACGGAGTTGGAGAGTAGAACTCCTAGGAAAAAGTTCCGTTTTGCATTCATATCTCAACAACCCCTGTCCTTAGAAACTCGAAACTTGGATTAAATTTATGGGGGGCTATTTTAAGGGTGTCTACAAAATTTCATTCAATTCGGATCAACCGTTTTCCCGTGATGATGAGACAAACCAAAATTTGGTTTTTTACTTTTTTTTTTGTTTTTTTTCTCGAGAACCACTGATCGTAGAAACTCAAAACATGTACTAAATTTTAAGTGAGGCTATTTCTGGGCTACCCACAAAATTTTATCAAATTCAGTTGAGCCGTTCTCCCGTGATGATCGGACAAACAGACAAACATACAGACAGACAGATTTTCAATTTTATTTATATAGATATAAAGATATAATTGTATCTATGTTTGTTTTAATACTGTTGTCACTATTTTGATAACTGATTTTTACATAAAAATCTAAATGTATTTTACTACCCAACTGTAGTTGGATGTACCTTTTTAACACTTTACAACAAAGTTGAAAAGTGTTTATGACTTTGTTAACACTTTACAACAAAGTTGAAAAGTGTTTATGACTTTGTTCATTCTGTCTGTCTCTCTGTCTGTCTGTCTGTCTGTCTGTCTGTATGTCTGTCTGTCCGTTAGCACGATAACTGCCGTAAAAATGACTTAATCAAAATGAAATTTTAGTATGTTGTTCAGACGGTCTATAGGACCTATGGGAATATAAATGAATAATATCACCCAATTAGTTTTGGATTGAACCCGGGTTGAAAAAATGGAATACATTGAGCCCTATGGGACCTAATTTTTCAAGTAATTTTTACGCGGATTTAAAATTCACAAATTGCTTAGAAAATTTTAGGCAATATTCAAATGGTTCCGTAAAATATATAAAAAAAAATTCAGCGAAATATATTCAGTGTTATTATTATTTAAATAAAAATTAAAATAATAATAACACCTCTTATATGAAGCGATCACGTGTCCATGATATGAAACGATCACATGACCCACTTCAAAATGATATATGGCATCCATCTTGTGTCAAAATCGTAATTTTTAAAGTTCTTTTTAATTCATATTGAGTGTTGTATCCGTCCTAAAACTACTTTATTTTTGTCTAAATTCTGTGCATCTACATACGGACACAACGCAATGACAATATATTCCAGTTTAAATGCTCATCTAAATTTGATTATTTCTACTATTAAGCCTATTTTTCACCTATATAAAATGTAAACAACAAAATATGTAGAATGAGTTGTATTAGAATCGCTGTAATTCTTTAACACAAAATCAAATAGTCCATGGAGTCTGCTTAGCTGATATAAATGAAATATTCATTGATTTTAGAAAGAGAAGGACGATATTTTTCGATGAAGTTTAACGAATAGAGCTTACTTATTTGTAGCTCAATGGTCATAATTTTTAAATAAAATAAATTATTATAGTATTGTGATGAAAGACATGAATGGGGGAATTATTTATGAATGAAATGTTGCTTTTATAGAGAGAGCCAGGCGTGTTATTTTTTTATGACGTCATTTGAATGAATTTCAGTTGTTTTCGATGAAGTTTTCAAATATAATAAATTATCGTAGTATTATGATAATTCTAAAATTATTACCAAGGAATGTATTACATTTTAGAGATGTTTAAACCAGGCAATTTATACTTTAATGCCGTCATTTGAATGAAGTTAATTTTTTTCGATGAAGGTTTAAGGTTTCAAATATAATAAATCAATGTAGTATTGTGATAAGTTTTAAAATATTACCAAGGAATATATTGCATTTTCGACTTTTTTAAATAAAATTGCATTGAAGTTGGAAAGTGTTTCATAATCAATGCTTTAAGCATGATTGATCTTTCTTGTTGAAACCTTCAATATGTTGCTTAACAATTTGATATCTTACTCTCATTACGGAAAACCTTATGAATAATTAAACGCATTTTTGTATATTGACTATGTATATATATGTACATATATTCTCCTTGTATTTCTGTGTATATTGCCTTTGTATGTATTTCTGTATTTTTTTCTATGTTTTTCCAGGCTGAAACTTTTAACTGCTCTACGTTCTTTGGTTGAGCTGGGCGGTCTGGATAATAATATAAATATTAAAAGTCTGGGGATGACATCTTCCTCTGATCTTTCACTTTGATCTCGTGGTTTTGATTAGAAGAGTCAAAACTATTCTCTGATTGGGTACTTTATTTTAACATTCTACTCGTAAGCTGTTAATTACTTTATGTCTACGCCCTATTTTTGTACGTTAATGGTATTTGAATATTTGAACGTCGACCTCTTGTGCCGATCATAAGAGCTGAAACCATTTATTAATTACTTCACGCAGGTAGGGGTTATCCGAAAAACCCTTTACTGTTTAGGCTCAACACACCAAAGATGCATCTTTGGACGTCCGTTATATTCATTTATTATATAGAATATCGACCAAAAAACTTCACGGATATATACCCTAGAAACATGAGACGTGTACGAACGAGCATTATTTTGTTGTAAAATTACGTAGGATTTTCTGATCTTACCTCTGTGTTGTCAGTTTCCATCCTATCATTTCTAGTGGTAAATAACTGTGGTACTGAGATTGCTCCCAGAATTAGCACGCCAGTAGTAGGGTCTGTGTTTTGCTTAGCAGATAAATTGATATTTAGACGCTCATCAGTATCCATACGCTAACACGATGGTAATCGGCTCCCAAACAGAGTTGCAAAAAGCAAAATGTTGTCATGCTGTAGCAATCCAAATTCTTTATTACTTATGTTCGCCATATTTTAAATATGTTTTTAGTTCTGGAATCACATTCCTCTTGAAATTTAAATTGTCTGATTTTATAAAATTCGACACTATCTATGTGTATAAATTACCCGGCCGTCCAAACAGTTACCTTACACCTTTCTGGTAGGTCGGACAGTCTGGGTAACAACAACAACAACTATCTAAGTGTATCCTATGCATTATTAGTGATTGTTGGCTACAATATATGGTTGTACATCGACCGATTTTCATTCCATATTTTATATATACTATAATTGCACATAAATGACTCTATTCCATATTTTACTTTTTTTCTATAAGTTAGGAATCATAGAAACGTATTTTATTATTATTAATAAAATAACAAGGACGATGTTATATATGTGAATAAACAAAATATATCCATTGCTGAATTTCTTTTACAAAGTCTGAATATTTATTATGAGTATAAATTTTATATGAGAAATGGAAGGTTCGTTGCGCGATAACAATTAGTAAAATATAATTGGTAACTCTAGATTATATTGAATTATATTTGACGTTATTTGAGTTTCATATATATTTTGTATACGTTATATATCATTAATATTGTGAGCATAATTTTGTTTATTTAGGTAGTGAACTAAATGTTCATCCATGTAGAAAACGCAAATTAAACATTGCAAATATATTTACGAAATAAGGTAATTATTATTACATAAAAATTATCTCTTATTGCAAAAATTTCACATAAATGAGAAATAGGAATTAACTTATGAGTGTAGAATAATATTCTTAATTTAATTATATAAAGCAAATTGGTATAAATGGGATAACAGCGTATATATATACTTTGTGTTAACCGAGTTGTAGTAGTTGCTTTACTGCAATAAAATAAATCTGAAAGAGATACCATTGAATTAACCTTAAGTATGAGCTGAAAAAACTTTAAAATTAAAGAAAGTGTTTATTATTTTTTTTAATTAAAGAAATTATTAAATTAGAATTTTACATTTTAAGTACATAAAATGATTTACATATTGAAATTTACTGAGCTTTCTCTTCGCATTTATCATTACTTAAACAAAATCAGGGATGTTTCTTAATATATGTAATAATACTCAATTATGAACTTCCTTTCCACCGATCGTGCTATTCAATGTTTTACTTGATTGTGAATAACTTTGATTTTTCTCTCAATTGTTATGATCATCGTGCACGATGTCCTTCATTTCATTTGGGTGTCCTCCATTTCTTGTCATTCCCGCTGCATCGTTATGGAATCGTTCTTTAAGAAATGTGCTCAGCTGAGACAAGGAGGCAATTATGCAGTTTTGATGTTTGCAACGAAACAAATCATAGATTTTTAGGCATCGTTTTATGAAAGGTCTTGGCCCGGAAAGTCTTAACTCCAATAAATACAACTTGCACACGTCACACAACTTGCAGGTGTTGTTGGGAAGAAGATACCTTTGGGCCAGGACATAAACCAAGCTTCATTAGAAACTAAAAGAACCAATGATGCAAATGCAACATTGCACTGAGGAGAATCCAATGAGAGCAAAATGATGGCAAAATGATGTGGCGACATAGAAAATGATTATCCAAAAGCGATGAAAGAGAGTCGTGATTATATGAAATAATATTCCAAAAGGTAATAGAGAGTCGTGAATATATGGAATATTATTCCAAATATTTAGAGAGGAAAGTGGTGATAATACGAGCAGTGTTGTCAAAAGAGTGTTGGTATTTTTGAGTAGTTAAAATGTTATGAAAAATGAAGTCAGACTTCAAATGTCAGAAGTCACAGTCATGTTGACCCGAAATACAGATATATGTGCTAGTCAATTTTTGAATAAAACTCAAAAGACTTGGTCTCATACGGTGCTTTCCTCCTCCTTAAGCATTTCATAAGATTAATGTAATGTTAATTAAAACAGTTATAAATATGTGAATAAATGATAATTTATTTTAAAGTTATAAATATAGATTTTAATGTGTAGTGTCTTGAATTAATTGATATGTTAAGAAACTAGTGAAAAGAGGTATTGATGGGTTTTGCGGCCACGATATAAATGTACATGTTTAATCAAAATATTCTGTTAAAATATTTAATACAATGCTCCTAAAAAGAAACCTAAGGATCTCTGTTCTCACTATACAAAATTATCGTCACGGGTAGATCTGAAGAATAAAATATCCTGGCCTTTTTTGTAAGCAAATTTATAAAAAGTATGGAATTGAAACAATATATGCAAAATAATAGCGTATTGTATGGGACCCGTACTACTTATATACGCGAATATTAGAAGATATAACCTGTATTAGTAGATTACATATATAAATTGAAAATGTCAATAAATCCGTAATATTTAAACCAGTAGACAGTAATTAATTCCAATATGTGCCCAAATGAAAGTGCTAAAATTATATGGGAAGATAAACCCGTACTACTTATAATGTCATAGATTAGAAGATATGTCCTAGTGTTAGTAAAAGATTACCCGTATTACAGTATTTAGTTTGAAAATTTTAGCCAATATATAAAAATTACTTAATAATTTAAAAATATCAATAATCCCCGTGATCTTCATACCGAAGGGCTTGATTCCAATATATGCCAATATACATGTACTACTTATATTCTCTTACATTAGAGGATATACCTGTGCATTTGTAGAAGATTACTCGTACAACGTACAATATATGAGTTTCAACAATTTTTGCAGCAATAAAACAATGCCATAAGAAATTGAAAATATCAATAATCTCTGAATTAATTAGCCACGAAAACATCAATAATAATAATGTTTAAACATGAAGATCGTAATTGATATTATCCAGTCAAAAATACGATGGCAATGAAATTTATTTTATATACATATCTTCATCATTAAAATCGGAAAAGATTTAATAAAAATCTTCTTCCTCATAAACACATTAAATTTAAATCCGTTGTTAAGCGACATGTTATGATTTGCTTCAAATAAATTGGTGGTCAAAATATCGTCTGAATATCTCTAATGAAGGTTAGGCGACATTTTAAAAAATCGCCAAATTTATCGCCAAGTGGGACTGTAGAACTGACAGTCCCACTTGGCGATAAATTGACGAACCATCATCAAAATATTATCCCCTAAAAAACACAATTTCGTTTATTTAGGGCAATTTATCAATTTCAAAATATTTTTATGGATCTATAAATATTTTTATCAATTTGGTGACATTTTAAAAATTCGCTAAATGGGTTACTAATTAGGGCGGTTGGACTGACAGACAAATGCTAACGAAACACCATTTCAGTACTTTCTTTTAACAAAACAAAATAAAATTCTTTGATTTACGTCATTTTTATCAATTTGGGGACATTTCAATCAATTTGGCAACTTTTAAGAAATTAGCCACGTTAGGGATATCCAGCCAAATTCGTAGCTCTAAATTCGCAGATCTGAATAAAATATCGTGATCCAGTTTGTATATACTAAATGAAAACACTAAAATATTATTAGAAGATATACCCATTCTACTCTTTTTCTGTTTAAACAATTGGATACATGAATTTATTGGGTAAACAGAATATAAGTTTATTAGCTAAACACAATATATAAGCTTAAAACCTCTTTGCTAAAATACATGAAAGTGATGTATGCAGTTCGCAATTAATATAATTTAAAAAAATCAAACCGTTCATTTATAAGATATATTTTAATATCCATTTATTTATTATTCAAATCGAAAAAATAATAATAATAATTAACAAACACATTTAATTCCATTCCTTTGTCGAGCAACATGATATAAGATAGAATGTTCCTCATAAAATGCGAAATTAAATAACCATTTTAATTTCTTTATACTTCTAATCGTTGAGTTAAAGCTTGTGAAATATAAAACATGGAGGTAGATTTTTCCATTTAAATTCATGTTTCAAACAATTCATGCTTTCAGATAGTGACTATTTAATGCAAAAATCCTGCATCAAACTCAAAAATAAAGTTTTAATTCCCTTTGACGTTTTAAACAAACGATTTTTATCCTTTCCGTTTGGATAAACCACGGAGTTGGAGAGTAGAACTCCTATAAAAAAAGTTGCGTTTTTCATTGATATGTCGACAACCCCTGGTCTTAGAAACTCGAAGCTTGGGCAAAATTTATGGGGGGCTACTTCAAGGCTACCCACAAAATTTCATTAAATTCGGTTCAGCCGTTCTCCCATGATGATGATACAAACGAAAGTTTCGTTTTTTACTAATATCTAGAGAAACACTGGTCGTAGAAATTCCAACCATAGACTAAATTTTAAGTGGGGCTATTTCTAGGCTACCCACAAAATTCCATCAAATTCGGTTCAGCTCTTCTCCCGTCATGATGGGACAAACAGACAGACAGGTTTTCATTTTTATTTATATAGATATACGCTCTGTGTTCCATCACCACAGTATCACTCGACGAGTAGCATATTATCAGGATTTACAAACTGCTTGCGTATTAGGGACCTTTTACTCAATCATTTTTCCTGTGTGTATTTGTGTGTTCTTAAAATCATGAGTTTAGTTTTAGTTCTTTTACTCCATTTCCTACGACCATATTTTTATATTTTGTGCCGTTTATCTCACTGAGCACCGCATTTTGAAAGTTCGACTTCTGGTTTTCTTGCTATTGTCTATTGGTTCTGGTTTTGCATTATTTTATGAGCAGGTGAGATTGATTTTATGATCCTCGTAGATTAGTCGTTCGAATTAAGATTGTAAACCTAAATACAACTAATCATTTTTCAATTGCTCTGTAGTGTTCACTTCGCTATTCTGTGGTTAGTGTTTTATAGTTTCATGAGGCTACTACTCATCGAAAATTTTGTTGCTTTTTATGGTGTAGTATAATGATCTGTTTTATTGAACACATGCCACTTCTGCTTTCAAATGGTGCTATTGCATTACGTATATTCAACTCTGAAATCTACCAATAAATATTAAAATTTTATAGCATGTTTGGTTCTTTGTAAGAAAGAATGGTTTCATAATCCCAAAGACTTCATGTTTCAAAATGGCAATGCATTGCAAACCACTGTAGCAGTCAAACTATTTGTTAAAATGTGGAAAAGAAACGATTTGAGCTTCGAATGTTCGGTCTTTAATCTTATCGTACATGTTTTGAATATTTTAAAACAAAAATCTGGCATCAAAGGCCCTACAGTTGTCGTCGAATTGCGCTGAGCAATTGGCTAGGATTGATTTCTTCCAGACGACTGTCACAAGCTTGTTGAGCTCATGCCATGAAGTGTAAAAGTCGTCATTTGGAGTAAATAAATAATAACAAAATACCGAATTCGGTGATCGGATATATATTTTTCCAGATTAAAAAATGATCGCATATTTTTTTAGCAGTTTATAAAATTCAATCCATCAATTTTACAAAACTCAACCCATCATATTAGATCAGAGAAAGAAGATCTCCTACAGCTCAACCCACTGGGTATCTCAAGAGATAGCGCAGAAAAAACGTGATGATACGTTCAAACAAATGTCCCAAAAGTCAAACAATGAGGTCATTTTTCCACCCCTACCCCTCAAGAACCGAATTAGACTGGAATTTTGATTGACAATAAGTAGAAAAATGCATATTCCAAAACAGAATTTGACTTTCAATGCCGCAATAGTAGAAAACGAATTTAAATGCTTACAATGTTCATACCGAATTAATAATTAAGGAAGGGGTAAAAAAAATAAGAAAATATAAATTATATTGTTATATACGCAGGCCAGAATCCGCTGAGCCATCTAATTTGTTATATCTAATTAAATAGGATTTTGAGCCCTAAATTCATGTGACGCATTTAATAATCACATTTATAATACGCAAAATGATGGCAGTTCTTTTTTTATTGTAATAAAATAGTATTTTTTTAATTTGATATATTAGAATTATTCAATAAATATTTTTAAAATCTACCATTGGTTGTCTGTTTTGCACTTCTTTAAAAAATAAATAGTTACATCTTGAATTTTCCATCATCGTATTTCATATTTAAAAGTGCAATTTCTTCCAAAAAGGGAATTTTCTTTCTCATCCTGAGGTAACAAGATATTTTTGATTTGATACTAAATAAAAATACGTGACTAGAACGTCGAAAAATACATTGTTTCGTTGAAGCTATTTTTAAAAATATATCTAGCGATACAAATGCAACTTTATCTAAGTACTTTATTTTTCGGGTCAGGGAAATCTCTGGATCCTGTAAGAATTATTATTTTCTATAAAGAAGTTATTAAAAGAAAAGTATTTTTGGGTATCATTTACTAAAACGGTTTAGCAAAAAAGTGATTCGTTGTAAAAATGTTACTGCGATTTAATAGAATTTTGTACTGGACTTTTTACCAATTTATTAATAACGATTCGTATATAAACATCTTATTAATTTAGTTGATAATTTAAATTATTTGTTCATATGTTATTATAGTTCATTGTCACATAGATATTTACATGTTGTAAGTGAAGAACTTATATAAAAGTCAAGAATCGAACATAAATATACTTCTACTTAATTAAAGTAATTAACTGAAAAAATGATGTGTTTACCATTGATTTCACTTTTCAATTTCGAATTCCTTTTACTTTTTTAATCTTCTCCTTCGAATACAAATTTCTTCTGCTTTATATATTATCAACTTTTATTTTTGCATAGTTGCAAGAAGACCTCCTAGAAAAAAGTACGCAAAATATTTCAACAGCTGCTTGACCTTATTATTTCCAATTTCACATTCACTAGTTTAAAGCATTGCTTTCTGCTACAGGAAGACCCAAGAAAGTATATATCTATCATGAATCTCGGGTAAGTTGGATGAAACAAATAAAATAACGACAGCCAATCTCTGTTCTATTCTTTTAGTAATATGGGGAATCAAAGGTATTGTCATGCAAAAATATTAGATAACATACTATATATATCATGATAAAATATATTATTAAATATCGTGGTATAATATTTATAGTATATTAGAGCCTATAGTGGATTACCTTGAACTATCTCTGCGTTGGATTATTCGAAGAGGTCCTGATACAACACCTCCAATTATTTATAGAGCAAGATATTTATTATTTACATACTGAAAAGGTCAAATATACACATTGGATACACATTTTAATAATTTTAATTTTAATTGGATACACATTTTTAATTCCATTTAATTATATTTATTGATTGCGATAATATCACAGGATGCCAGATACGATAGGTACTTTGCATTTATACTATTCTCATTTATATATTCTTTATTATTTACCGTTATACCAAACGTTATCAGAGTGTTAATTTTACTCATGCGCCATCTTAATTATTAATAATGAGACCGGCATTCTCCGAAGCACCATTGAAATTATCACTATGATGACTCGACTGTATGGTTATATGGATGTCGTCACATTCCTTGCACTTTAGCTGTCCAGGATATATTTTCATATACTCAAAGTTCATCATCAACTTTCAGTGAATGGCAGCTTCTTACAAAGCATCCTCGATCTCAGCACGGCCGGTCTGTTTCATGCCTTAGGTTATGTAACTTAATCAGTAACTGTGTGGCTTAATTAAAATCATGTAATTTGAACGCATCGTTGTCTCCATTCATTCTCATCATTTGCTCTGTCGCGATGTTTTCATTAAAGCATCATATTGGTTTATCACTCAATTTTGTTTAGCCTCACAGGTATATACTCTATTAGAGAATAATGTATTCTACTAGAGTGCTTTATTATAGATAGCTATAGCGTTCCTCTCTGAAATTTAGATTCTAACTAAAAGAGTTATTTGTTATGCATGTGTAGTTTATCTCCACGTGTGAGTTGTACACTCTGCTTGTACTTTCTTTTGTTATGTATACCTAACAGTAAGCTACTGATAATATATTACAAAATTAAATTTTTTATTGTAAAAACTGTAATTAATTCATTCCTAAATTTAAATTGACTGTTTAAGTATATTTAAATTCATTTTTGTGTCTTTCTATTTTCATTATGAAAAATCCTGAACTCCGCTACCAGGGGAAGCCTGAATGACGAAAGTTATAAGCTTCGCTTATCCCAGCTATAATTTATGAGTTCTATTTTTGATTATTTATATACTTTAGTTTATGTAGTACATCATCAAAACCACAAAATTACTCAAAAAACAATCGCCCTGAGAATGCTTTTGTTAATTTTTGTAACAAGAAAACATTCTTCGAAAGTTGTAGTTACATTGTAGTTGAACAGTGATATCGAGATGTAATGGTGCTCTGATTCATGTTATTGTTTTCAAATGATATCGAGATTCATTAATGTGTATTGAATAATTTATTAATGATTAATTATGTGTATTGAATGATGTATTGGTCACATTTCATTCTTTAAATATATATATGTTAGAAACAGAGTATTAAAACTAGCAAGCCAAATTAATATTTTTTATTCATATTTTGAGCTGAAATAATTTTAACGAAAGTTTCTACAAATGTCACCTTCGGCAAGAGGTGAAACCCCTTCTAAATTTATTTCTGGTTTCCTATACGTAACTCTTATGAAAATGTTATGTTTTTATTTTACCTGCAATACATGATAATGTTTAGGGAAAGTATTTGAGTCATGCGGAGAATCGCAAATCAAGTTTTTGACGGATCTGCACGTTTTGGGGCACGTTTAGGCGACGGATCTGCATGTTTTGGGCACTAACAAACTATGTTTATCATGACGTCTGTGTATGTGTGGCTGTGTGTGTGTATGTCTGTGTATGTGCGTCTATCTGTGATACTCTATGTGCGTCTATCTGTGCGACTCTATGTGCGTCTATCTTGTGCAATGTACGTATCCTCTCTAGCTCAAAAACTAATGAATCAAATCTTATAAAATTTTATAGGCGAGTCACTTATGGGTTACCCTGGTGCTGATTAGATTTTAGTCCTATTCCTAATAACAGAACCTACTTTTTTTTAGAAATGGCCAGCAAAAATTGGATGTCTCCCTTCTAACTCAAAAACTAATGTATCAAATTCCATAGAATTTGGTAGATAAGTCGCTTGCGGGTTACCATGGTGCTGATATGATTTTAGTACGATTCGGAGTAGAGAAACCTGCCTTTTTTGCAAAACAGCACGCGGAAATCTTCAGAATATAAAATAAAAGGCTGTGTATTCTCAAATGTATCAATTTAATGCTTGTTTTATACGTAATTTTTGGCGATGAATATAATGAGACCAAATTTAAGACTAGTCGTCTTCGAGATATTTAACCATTTCGCAATTTTACTACGCCAGTTTTGAAAATACGTTGAGTTACCAAATGAAAACGAAAACTGAATAGAAAAAGTAAATCCAGTATAATTTTAAGTAATGATCTGTGTTATTTATTGCAATTAAACTCAATCCAATGAAAATTTAATGACATTTTAATGAAATAAAGAGAAAATGAAATTTAATTTGTAGGGAAAATCATGTGCTCCTCACATCAGATTTTTGAATTCTTAAACTAAAATTCAATAAGAAATATACTTTGTGATTATCATGGGGGCATATTCAAAATAACCTTTCAAAATTAAAGTGCTACATAGAAGCAATATTTGGTACACGTCATGTATAATTATGAAGATAAATGCAACATTTCAAGAAATACGTGCAAAGTTAATATTTTACCCACCTTAAGGAAAATGTCACCAAATACTCTATTAATTTATTTCTCATTTAATGTTTCAAGATAATAACCAACTCGCGTCTATTATATTTTTATTTTCCTTATACACATAGTATAATGTATAAGGAAATTATTGTGACGGGGTCGAAAATTCGAATTTAAGTTTTCGGTGGGAGGGCACGTTTCAAGCATCCCTGAACAGGAATCAGACGTTTTTGAGATTATGCCTTTTTGTGTGTGGGTTTATAGATAATATCTGACGAACGAATAGAGTAATTCGAATGAAATTTGGTACACAAATTACAGTCTGGTATTACTAGAAACCTATTGTTTTTAAAATCAATCCAATGTTCAGAACCCCACTAAATTTTCCATTGAAATTTTGGAAAAATCATAAAAAAATAAACATTTAATAAAGTTACCCAAATTCTTTTCTTATTTAAATTTTTATTAGAAAAATATTAATAGAACACTAGCGTGAATCGTTCTCGAAATATTGCACATTTTCCAAATAAATGTATAAAAAATCACATAAAATAAAAAGAAATATTAACTATTGTGAAATATGCTCACTTTTCATATATACTATTATGCGATAAATTTGGTGACATTATTCTCGTGGATCTAGCTCGTTCCATTCATGAGAAAATATACTTTGGGTAATATTTTTCTAGTTTGACGCCAATAGTCATTTATCTGCAATAAGAATAACTTATTATTTTGGAGACGACATTGGCGGAATGTCGCCAATCTGGCGACTTTTGAAATGTTACTAAATTAACGAAAATGTTGCCAAATTGATAAAAAGAACACTAAATCAATGTAAATGACAACTAATGGATGAAAAGTCAATATCTTGGAAATAATATAAGAATCTACAATAAGCTTAATTTATTTTTCCGTCCGAAACGTTTGAATAAAATTTTGGTAACGAACTTTTCGGAATATCTCCAATTTGGTGACTTTTTAAATGTTGCCAAAGTGACGAAAATGTCACCAAATTGATAAAATTTCTCCAAGTTCATGAAACTGACTCCAAATCAATGAAGTGACGACTAAATGATGAAAGTTCAATATCTTGGAAAGAACATAAGAATAGACCATAAAAATAACCCATTTCTCCGTCCGTTCGTTGCGTTTGGCGAGACATGTAACGGGGGGTCGTTAACCATTGCGACTTTTTTAAATAATGCCAAAGTGACAAAAGTGTCGCCAAATTGATAAAAGTGTATATAAAAGCATTCCAGTATACAAGATATGTTCTTCTCTCCGTTTGTCTGTAACACTTACTGATGTATTTTGCAAACTTGGCGAATGATCTTGGAAACTACCATCAACTTGGCAAATGATCTTGCAAACTATCATCAACTTGGCGAATGATCTTGCAAGCAATCATCAACTTGGCGATATTTTGCTCCAGATCGACCAAAATTTCGCCAAAATTGTGAAAAGGAAGCTAAATGAATAAAAATGACGCCCAATTCACGAATCGAGTATTGTATTTTAATATATGGACTATATCGCCTATTGAAGATGCTATCAATATTGATAATTATTAATTAAGAGTTGTGTGAAATTTAAGTTAATTGGGTACTTTGAAAAAGTATTACATGTTATCATCTGGAATATTGCCAAATGTGCAATTCAACGTTAAAACACAGCGCAGTGGATATTATACCTTATTTTTTACTGTAAAAGGAGTAAATTCCTTGCATTATATAAAGGAAGTCATGTGCTGTTAACATCAGTTTTTTTTATGTATCAATAGTACAGGCATGTGTGTTTGAAATTATTTAAATGTTTAACACTCATGTGTTTTACTTTAAGGTAAGATGTAAATGACAAGGATTGAAAATTAGAAACTTAAATTATTCATATATTTCCATCTAGTTTAAGTGTTTACATATAAAACGTTTTCTATTATATTTTGAATTTTTTCTTTACACTACAACAATTTGTTAAAAGTATCTTGCATAATTTAAAAATATAAAAATAAACCACATCGTAAAAGAACATAAATATATTTTAAATTTAAATCTCAGTCTTTCTAATGGAGTGTAATAACTCAATATTTTAAAAAGTAGTTTTTTTTGCTCATTTTGGTTAATAAATTTTCATCCTTCAAAACTTTTTAGTAATGTTTTTTTACATGGTTAAATTATAAAAATGTTTTCTTACTTTTTTCAACTACAGTTTTTGTCGTTAGAGGCAATGTTTAATATAAACCCTTGCCGGAAAATATGTAATGCAGACTTTAAAAAATACACTAAAAATTTTATGATAAGATACATCTTAGTAGATGACATTTAGGCAAGTCACATGAAGTTGGATACGTTTAAAGAATTATTGTCGTTTCTTCTATTTTATAATTAATAATAACATAGAGTAAATAGTCTTTATTAATGTATTTTAAGCTAGTGTTTTCGTAGGTTTTGCATCGGTACATTATTAATCATTATATTAATTTTGTGAAAATATAAACATTATTATCTTAATTATATTTGATGCATAATATATGACTGACACAAATATAAATAATGACATGTAATAAAATTCAATTGAAAATTGTATAAAATACTTTTTTCTTACTTTCACTGAAGCAAGTGATTTTTTAATGATTATGAATTTATGCATAAAACTGATTCAGATATAAAAATGGTTGGTCCCAAATCATACACAATCTTTTGGAGAATAAGTTCTATTTGTATAGGCATGTATTATGATATAAATTTATATATTAGAAAGATACATTTCATATATTATAAAGTTATGGCGACACACTTCCAGCGATTGCGTCCATTTTGTTGCTCCAAGTCCTCTGGACGAGCCGGACGGCCTGGGGCTTTCACACTTCCAGCGATTCGCATAAATCCTCCAGATCAAGTGATTAGCATAAAACTATATAATATCCTCTGTAATGTAAAACTATATTATGATATCCTCTGTAATGATTAAGTTGCGATCTCACATCTTTAACATAGAGTGGTGACCCGAACGTGATGGTTCCAATTTTCCAGAGAAGTGATGCTTCAAGTCATGTGAGTATATACTTCCATTTACGCGAGTTCTAAAAATAGTATGTGTTCAGTTCCTAATGTAATATGTCTACAACTGAGACTACCGAAACTATTTTAACCGCAGCCAACGACGCAAAAATTGCTTCAATTTCAAAAGAAGATCTTACTTCTGCTGAACTCTCAAAAGTTGCTTTCAAAGCATCTCCGCTCTGGAAAGTAAACCCAGATATGTGATTTTTGCACTTGGACTCTCAATTCCTGTTTACGGGAATCTTAAATGAAAAAACAAAATTCCATTCCGCATATGGTGCACTATATTGGGATATATTGACTCATGTCAAATATCGTATACGCTCCCCTCCAGCGCACTTTGTAGAATCTGAAGTCACAAAGCGTCGGACCTTTTTGCAAGAATTGCAGTTAGAAGACAGTAAACCAAGTCATTTACTCCGCGAAATGCAATACCTCACCGGAACAAAAATGCACGAAGACGTACTTTGCACGACTACCTGTACATATACAACACATTTTATCGATAAATTCAGAACCACTGAAAAAAATTTCAGAAATGGCCGACAAAATCTGCGATGTTTTAACTTCATTTTCAGTATCAGAGAATAGTTATATTTCTCGCTTAGAGACTCAAATTGCAAACCTGACGAAAATCGTAAAAAAATGGAAACGACTGAGGGATCCAGACAACGAACCCAATCTCAATCACAAACTCAATCAAAATCAAGACATCAACCGCAAACAAGATATCGCTTGGAATCCCGAAAAAACGATTCATCCTATAGTGGGTTGCTCAGTGAATTCCGAAGTTTAATGCAAACTTATTCTCCGCAAGCTGCAAAACACAATACAACCCACTCCATGCACACTCGAGGACATCCAGTTCATGTAAAAACAAGACATTTAGCTCCAGACAAACTAAAAACTGTCAAAATAGAATTCGAATTTCTACAACGACAAGGCATTTGTAGACGATCACAAAGCCCATGGGCAAGTCCCATACATGTCGTAACGAAAAAAGACTGGATTTCGAGTATGCGGGGGCTACAAAAAGCTAAATGCAGTAACAATTCCAGATAGATATCCCATAGTTCAACCGATATTGCATTGAACCTCGAAAATAAAAAGATATTTTCTACTCTCGATTTAGTACAAGCATATTTCCAGATTCCTGCAGAACTTGATGATGTCCCGAAAACAGTGGTGATAACGCCGTTCGGACTATCTAAATTTCTGTTTCTGCCATTCGGTTTATGCAATGCAGCTCAGACCTTACAGAGATTTATGCATGAAGTATTACATGATTTAGATTTCTGTTTCACATGTATTGACGATTGCTTAAATGCATCAGAAAATGAAGAAAAACATCAAGAACACTTACGCATAGTATTTGAGAGTTTTTCGCAATACGGAGTGGTTATAAATACTTCCAAATGAGTTTTTATCCAAGCTGAAGTAAAATTCCTATGACACATGGTTACGACAGAAGTCCTTCCTCCTTTACCAGGCAGAGTATCTACCTTACAACAGTTTTCGCTACAAAAAATTGTGCAGGATTTAAGAAGATTTATGGCGATTTTAAATTTTTGTCGTAGGTTTTTACCCCAAGCTGCAGGAACACAAGCAGTTATGTGCGATGTAATAGCTGGAAACAAAAAACGCCACAGTACGTAAGTACAGTGGACCGAACGCACAAAAACTGCTTTTCAAACATGTGAAAACTTACTTTCAAGTGCATCACTATTAAATTATCCTACAACAAACGGTGAATTTTCACTTTCAATAGACACATCTTTAGCCGTCTAGAGGAATCTAGAGCCGCATTTCACTCAGTGCTAGAAATGAGTACTGTTACATATCCACGTTGATCATTCAACTGTGAATAAAGGAGCATGATGCATCAGAGTGCATAAAAGACAGACTTCTATGTGCATCAGAGACAGACTCAAAGTGAAGTCCGAGGGCATCGTTGCGAAACCGACAATAACGAATGAAAGACTGTCGCGCCCTCTTGGCGACTCCTGATCTGCTGTTGATCTTGCCCGTAGCAACAACGGTTCTCGCGACAAGATCTTTCAGGGAGTCTACAAGTATCTCTAACATCAATGTGGTGCTTATATGTCTCAAGATGGTGAAGTCCAGTGAGTTAAGGTCCAGTGAGCGTGGGGTCATAGGTGGGCTATATATATGTGTGCCCAAGTCCAATCCACCGCCATGGATATGTCATATGTTGAGAGTATCAGACATCGGTGGGAAAGTGTGCTGGGAACCAATCATGTATAAATCACCTGTCCATCTGTGTGGTGAGGGGATCACACTACAGCAGATCGGGAAACACTTTCTCAAAGAACACGCGGTGCTTGTCAGGTGTTTTGGCAAGAGGCAAGGTCTCACCAGACAATCATCAAGGAAATCTGGCCAGATATTAAGGGCAAATCTCTGCTGGTGTTTACGAAGGTCAGTGACGTGTGGATTTTCATGAGCACACGCGTGCTGATTGTGAACGCTAAGTATATATTATACACTGTTGAAAGATCAAAGTGGATATGTAACTTTACTATGTTCTAGCACTATGGGTGAAATGCGGCTCTAGATTCCATTGCAAATATTGTTCTTTTCGATATGTGTACTATCATCCAAATTTTTTTTGAAAAAGTTTACGATCATCCTGTATTACAAAGCTCCTCTTAAAGTAGCAAATAGTAATCGAGAAAATAGGAAAATATAAAAGTTAGTTTCTATTAAAATTATATATATACAGTAAACTCGCTCTATCTGAACACTATGTAATGTGAACACTACGGTAATATGAACACATTACGACGGTCCCGGCGAAACTCCATAGACTTAACATAAGATGCATTCTGAACACCCTCTAATATGAACACCCCAGTATTACGAACGCTACTTTTGATCCCCATTTCCCCTTTACCTCTATGTAAACTGAACGGAAACTGAACGTGTGTTTGCAATCGGAGGAGAAATTCGGAGAAATGCCTGCCCCGCTCCTCGCCCCCAATCACAGATAAGTGACAACAGGTGTTCACCACGTGTTAGAGGGAGTGGTCAAAATATGGTTATGCTCTCTTTTCCGCCACCTTTCCTTTGTATATATATATACAGCATTTTCGTACTATATTAGTAAGTGAGTAAAGTCACCGATTGTTATAGTAGCCAAAACTGTTTGTACTTATGCTTTAACTATTTATGTTATGTTTTCTTAAATTTTTACTTTTAGTTCTGATTGATTTTTGTAAGATTTAAGCTGTTTAAGTATGATAAAATAAAAACTTATTAAACAATTTTCCGCATATGAAAAAAACCTAGATCGTTATATACTTCAATGAAAAATTATGTTAAAAAGAAGAACATTTAAAATATAAACATTTTTTTTGTTTTCTTTATTCTTTAAATGCAGCGTTAAGATGATGATGTTTCATGTCAAATTTTATTCCATTTGAAATGTCTAATTTTTCTAAACAGATATATTATATAATTGGAAATATATTGATAAAAGTAAATAATACATATATATTAATATTTAAATTAATAATGTGCAAACTGACCTTAATACTAAGGTTCATAATGAAATTTACTGTATCTGATGAGGCACAGAAATTTTATATCAAACTTGAATTCGCATCTTCCTCCCATCCCTTTTTCAGATTTATGCTTTCTAATATCTGATTATCAATACTTACTCACGACCGTACTTCAAATATTATAAATCTACAAACAACCTTTGTTGGAATAACTTAATACTGTGCAGACTACATATCCTCTAAGAAACTCTTTATTTTCGTCAAATAAATAGTGTTTAAGAAAGATTTATTACTGTTGACAATGAAAGTATTGATAATCTGAAATATTCTGGATGAAACATATTCGCAAAGGTGATTAATTATGGAACGAGGTAACTCTTGAAAATTTAGTAAAGGTTACGTCGAAGAATAATTTGTGAAGAAGTTGCAAAATAGAAATCAATAGGAACTTAATTAAGTGAAGATTGTGTTAAGATCTTACGTTGCAAGTCTGGTATTATATGAAGCAAGTTTTAATACATGAATTTCTACAATGAACAGATAAGAATAAACTGGACTAATTACTTTTTATGTACAGTGTTTTATAAAATATGAACTGATGACCAGTACACTCCAATCTGTAAGTCAATATTTGGGAAATGTAAGATTGACATACATTTTCAAATATAAGAGAATTATTGGAATTACTATGATCTATCTACATGCGAGATTTTTCCGACTGAAAGGTAAGAGGAAAAGAGTATATATGAGATTTCATTGCATAGTATTATTCACAATTTTATCCCAAAATTACAAACTTCCAGAAAATAACTTTGAAATTCGATTATTCTGGATTGCATACATATATTAAGACGAGCTAAAATATTCTGCTCTTATAAGTAATTTTCTTCAAATACTTACAATGGTCTTCTGTGGAACAAGAAACATATGACGATCACAGTACAGCCAGAAACCGAATTTGCAGCCAGAAACAGAATCCCGACCCCATGAATTGCGATCAACTATGCTATAATTTATAAACGTGGTCACAGATATTTCTTTTCCTCCTCCTCTGCTCGCTGAAATCAGAAAGAAGACTTCATTTTTCCACATCAGTTAAGGATAACTGATTTGGACTTTGATGCGTATTTTTTATGGGGGACATTCTTCTCTAACCTTAACGGAAGCGAAGAAAGAAATCATACATACTCGTTCGATGCTAACTCTGCTGTAGTTAAGGGCCAGAGAGGAAATGCTGAGCGTGACGATAAACCGCATATTCTAAAGAAACGGATTATACTACTTAACTGTGAACATGTCACAATACTATTTACTACATTAATTTGCTATGATACAACACTACTTTGAACATACGTGGAATTACCTTAAGACCTATCTTTAAAATTACGTCTGGTGCAAAATTTATTTCCCATAAACGTCCCCCCCGTAAGCCATATTTTGTTTCATGTGGTAATTATAAAGTGCTGGACTTAATCTAATGTGCTAGACTTAAAGTAAGTGGAAATCTTAATTCCAAAACATTAAACTTCTTTTGGAACCAGGAACCACGCAAGAGTTTCACAGGTCTTCTACAATTATGTAACCAATTACACCACATCGATGATACAAAGAATTACAGAATTACCATAAATTATTTTCAATTTTTTAAATGAAATATAATCATTATTCCTACAGATATTTATTATATATCATCACCGATATCTTAATTAATAAATTAATACTTCTCGTGGTTCTCAGAACTTCCAAAGTTAACTTAGTAAAATCAAATATAAAGTTTTACTATAACTAAAACAAAGCCATTCTTGAATGCTTAACACTGTAACATGGGTAATTCCAAAAAGTATGTCTGATTTACGATATATTTTAATAATTAAAACCAAATAACAAAGGTTTGGAATTTTAAAATGCTATTTGAAAATTTCAAATTCTAGTTAAATAAATGCAAAATTAAATATGATTCTTATTATAAAATAAGTAGATGTTGTATAGTAGCTTTTAACTAGACATGACTTAGATCTATTCTTAGATTTTTTTATGAGCCATTTTCTCAATCTTACAAATTTCACTTTTTCACACATAAATTGTGCTTTTAACACATCAAACGATTTTCAAGGAATTGATATATTACATTAATCGTGAAAAACAATGCGCCAAAAATCCATTACATTGTGAGCCAGTTTAACATATAAACATATGGCAGTTTTTGTTTGTCTATAACATAGAAGTATATTAATTGATGGGGTATTCATGTGAGAGAGACGGGATCAGAGGAGTATTTTTCTTTCGAATGTAAAGTGATATTTCTTAAGGAACAGATGTCTTGAAATTATATACAATGTATCCCTTTAAAAGGCCTCTAAAAATATACAATTTTTAATAAACTCTCTACCTCTTTGAATATATATATATACATATATATATATATATATATATATATATATATATATATATATATATATATATATATATATATATATATATAAATATACGGGGTGATTCAAAAGTTTGGATCAAAAGTAAAACGCTATAAAAATATCTATGGTTCGGAGAGACATGCGGTTTGCATATTAATATTTACCGTGTTGGGGATTTTGTGTGAAATAAAAAACAAATAGTTCAAACTCTCGGCACTCGGGCGGCTGCGGCAGATATAGCCATGAAGATGACTTATGCATGGAGGTGATTGCACACATAACTGGCCTGCGAGATCCCCAGATCTCACACCCGTGATTTTAGGTATCCCCTACAACGACAAAACACAGGGTGTGAGATCTGAGGATCTCGCAGGCCAGTCATGTGTGCAATCCCCTTAATACATAAGTCATCTCCATGGCTTTATCTGCCGCAGCCCCATAGTGTCGAGAGTTTGAACTAATTTTTTTCATGCCACACAAAATCCCCACCGCGGTGAATATTAATCTGAAAATCGCATGTCTCTCAGATCCATGGATATTTTTATAGTGTTTTAATTTTGCTCTAAACTTTTGAGTCACCGGGTATATATATAATTATATATATATATATATATATATATATATATATATATATATATATATATATATATATATATATATATATATATGACACGTTTGCTGACACTGGACCAAAAATAACAACCCGTCGACGATTCAGAGCGCTATTTGGAGCTGTTCAAGCGAGATAAGAAGGGTTTTTTGCATCGGTACGTGACAATGGATAAAACATGGATCTATTACTACACACCTGAATCAGAAAGATCGTCAGCTGAATGGACAGCAGTCGCCGGTGGAATTCGTCCAAAGCGACCCAAAATACAAAAATCAGCTGGCAAGGTTATGGCATCCGCATTTTGGGACGCGCATGGTATTTTATTCATCGACTATCTTGAGAAAGGTAAAACTATCAATAGCGAATATTACATGGCATTATTGGATCGATTGAGTGTAGAAATCCAGAAAAAACGGCCTCACATGCAAAAGAAAAAAGTGCTGTTCCACCAAGACCATACCCCGTGTCACAAGTCGATGAAAATGATGGTTAAATTATATGAATTACGCTTCGAATTGCTTCCTCACCCACCGTACTCTCCAGATCTGGCCCCCAGCGACTACTGGCTTTTTGCAGATATTAAAAAGATGCTCCAGGGAAAGAAATTTGGTTCAAATGAAGAAGTGATTGCCAAAACTGAGGCCTATTTTGAGAGCAAAGACAAATCGTTCTACAAAAAAGGCATCGAAAAGTTAGAGGAGCGTTGGAATGAATGTATCACTCTTGAAGGAGAGTATGTTGAAAGAATATATGAATAAAGTTGAATTTCTTAAAAAAAATATTTTTCTTAGTTAGACCGGAGACTTATTGTGTGGGCCTTGTATATACTCATTTTCAAGCCTGTGCACCTAGCTCTAATTAACCCAGGCATATGCTTGTTTCAGAATTGGCATTTATTGTAATGTACTATTACTCAATCTGAAACAGCCATTTGTTTGGGTTAATTAGATTTAAATACTCAGACCTGAAGATAAATTTAATTCTGATTAATCATCGAAGTTGGCCCGATGCTGTTCTTTTCTCTTATCGGTAAAATGGCCGCGGTTTTGCTTCTATGGTGATGTCAATATTACATGAATTTGTATTATTGCATTAAATAATCTAATATATATATTATATATATATATATATATATATATATATATATATATATATATATATATATATATATTATATATATATATATATATATATATATATATATATATATATAAATATAAGCTTCTGGTTTGTTACATTGCAGATGGAAATTTTAAGATTTTTTTTCACGCGCCGTTGAAATGCATGTGCCAACTGGTATCCTTTCACGCGTAACCGCCAGCTAGTAACCGTTGACGAGCTTCATAATAGGTTTAACACGACTGGATTTTTTCTTTTAATATGATTCCGATTTCATCAGCCAAAGGTGACTTCGATTCTACGAAACGAAATGGCTCTTTCGAGTGATGGCTCGAAATAATACATTTAGATTGAATTCAGATTAATTCCAGATTATGATTTAAAGAGTTATATAGCTCAGAAATACATGAATTGCATAAGATAATGACTAGAGATGGTTTCAAACAGAATTAAGATAGTTAAAAGCTTTAAATACATTATATGGCTTAAATTATGCTAGATGCACTTATACATTTTACCCACAACTAATGCGGGTTCGAATCCCGACATTACAAAGAAAGCGTAAATAAATTTGAGCCTGTATGGAAAGTAATGTGCTATCCACATTTGTAATTTACTTTTCCTGCAATACTTAGTAATTTATAGCAAACGTATTGGAATCGTGTCGAAAATCGCAACAAATCTGATAACATAGTTCTCATGTACTTAATTTGATCCACTCATGAGTGAAGGTAAATTTAGTAACGGTTCTGTACTTTGACGCCAAGGAATTCATCAATAATGATTTATTTCAGGACTATTATTTTAATGTAAATTATCATAAGCGCCGAATTTAAATTTCAATTAATACAATTCCAAAATGTTTGTACAGTGGATCATGCTCACCATTGTTTTGCTGTGAAAGAGATAAAGCACTATGTAGCGAAAGTCATGTGCTGCCCACATCATATTTTTTTTAATGTGTCATATTCTCCAACAACAATTTTTATAAATGGGATTTAGGTTTTTTTCGAATTTATATTAATCTAATATTACGTCTTTTAGAATATTTTTTAGAGTCGTTCAATCATTCTAGCGAAGTTTTATAGGCGGCGTTTATTTGTTTTACATCGATGCATCACGTTGCAATCATAGTATCCAGTGAAATTCCTGCTAAAGTGTCCCATCAATCTGCTAAATGCTGTATTGCACTTTGCAATTCAAGACAGAGATTGACTGCTGTGCAAAATTAAAAGAGGTGAGAAAACATATCCGGGTATAAATACAAGGTGTGAGGATTGAAAGGTATCTAAAATAATGAAAGTATATATATCTTGGAATGTACTAATTACAGATATATCGTTTACACTATATAGGGAAACCATCAAAGTTCTTCTCTCACTATAATTGTGTTTATTAATTCCGATGTTGGCAACCCTAGATTGTGTGGCAACAAACATCCAGCCGATAGTCAATGTCCATGTTTCTTAAAGCATGTTCGATAAATCGCAGCCACGTCGTTTGCTGAGCTGGTGTTTAGATGAAGATTATGTATCTGGATCTAGCAAACAATATTTTTGACATATTAAAAGGAAAAATCCAGTCGTGTTAAACCTATTATGAAGCTCGTCAACGGTTACTAGCTGGCGGTTACGCGTGAAAGGATGCAGTTGGCACATGCATTTCAACGGCGCGTGAAAAAAAATCTTAAAATTTCCATCTGCAATGTAACAAACCAGAAGCTTATATTATATATATATATATATATATATATATATATTAGACAAATGTAATAATACAAATTCATGTAATATTGACATCACCATAATCGGTAAAATGGCCGCGGTTTTGCTTCTATGGTGATGTCAATATTACATGAATTTGTATTATTACATTTGTCTAATATATATATATGTTGAAATGCATGTGCCAATTGGTATCCTTTCACGCGTAACCGCCAGCTAGTAACCGTTGACGAGCTTCATAATAGGTTTAACACGACTGGATTTTTTCTTTTAATATGTCAAAACTATTGTTTGCTAGATCCAGATACATAATCTTCACCTAAACACCAGCTCAGCAAACGACGTGGCTGCGATTTATCGAACCTGCTTTAAGAAACATGGACGTTGACTATCGGCTGGATGTTTGTTGCCACACAATCTAGGGTTGCCAACATCGGAATTGATGAAGACAATTATAGTGAGAGAAGAACTTTGAAGGTCTTCCTATATAAGAGTGTAAACGATATATCTATAATAAGTGCATTCCAAGATATATATACTTTCATTATTTTAGATACCTTTCAATCCTCACACCTTGTATTTATACCCGGATATGTTTTCTCACCTCTTTTAATTTTGCACAGCAGTCAATCTCTATCTTGAATTGCAAAGTGCAATACAGCATTTAGCAGATTGATGGGACACTTTAGCAGGAATTTCACTGGATACTATGATTGCAACGTGATGCATCGATGTAAAACAAATAAACGCCGCCTATAAAACTTCTCTAGAATGATTGAACGACACTAAAAAATATTCTAAAAGACGTAATATTAGATTAATATAAATTCGAAAAAAACCTAAATCCCATTTATAAAAATTGTTGTTGGAGAATATGACACATTTAAAAAAATATGATGTGGGCAGCACATGACTTTCGCTACATAGTGCTTTATCTCTTTCACAGCAAAACAATGGTGAGCATGATCCACTATACAAACATTTTGGAATTGTATTAATTGAAATTTAAATTCGGCGCTTATGATAATTTACATTAAAATAATAGTCCTGAAATAAATCATTATTGATGAATTCCTTGGCGTCAAAGTAGAGAACCGTTACTAAATTTACCTTCACTCATGAGTGGATCAAATTAAGTACATGAGAACTATGTTATCAGATTTGTTGCGATTTTCGACACGATTCCAATACGTTTGCTATAAATTACTATGTATTGCAGGAAAAGTAAATTACAAATGTGGATAGCACATTACTTTCCATACAGGCTCAAATTTATTTACGCTTTCTTTGTAATGTCGGGATTCGAACCCGCATTTGTTCTGTGTAAAATGTATAAGTTCATCTTGCGTAATTTAAGCCATATAATGTATTTAAAGCTTTTAACTATCTTAATTCTGTTTGAAACCATCTCTAGTCATGACCTTATGTAATTCATGTATTTCTGAGCTATATAACTCTTTAAATCATAATCTGGAATTAATCTGAATTCAATCTAAATGTATTATTTCGAGCCATCACTCGAAAGAGCCATTTCGTTTCGTTGAATCGAAGTTACCTTTGGCTGATGAAATCGGAAGTTCGAGTTTCGTTTCTTATTTGATTAGTATGTATTGTGCTGGAATATAAATACAGAAGCTCATCTCTGCGATATTTTCCCCGCATTTGAGTCCCGCCAAGATGTCTCATATTTGTTTGATTGGCGTGGGAACCATTTTGACCGTTGAGGATTTCGTTCTGGATTTTTCCACGATATTCTAAAGCTTTAGAACGTCCGCGAGGTGTGCATAAAAGCTTTAGTACACCATTTTGCGGCGCGCATTTCCGTCTTGGACTGCTTAACATATACGCCTGTCCGGGATTCGGTCCCGGTGTTTTTGATGCTCACTCAGGGCCTTCGGAACCAGGTATGATTGCCGGTTCTCTGGAGTTTGTGGGCGGATGCTTCCTATTGCTATTACGTTTGGGAAAATGTGGCGCTGAGATGTCTGGGAACGATCCGAGGTCTTGCCGGATCAAAGATGTTCGAGGATGATCCGAGATCCTGCCGGATCGAAGAGTCGACGCTTCCTATGAGGATGACCCGTGGCCAAGCCGGGTCTGACTCCGTACCGTGATGGAGCGAAAATGAAGAGTAAACCCTTATCAGGCTGTGTGCCTAGGCCGGGCCCATGTCTAGCTCAGTCTATATATGTGTGTGTGCCTACCTTTTCTTCTCGAAAAAAAAACGATAAATTTTCCTTTTGGGTACACATGATGACGCCCTTCGTTCTATCTCGGATTTTCACCTCTGGTTGCGATGACTTCTTCGTGGTTTGAGGTAAGCCCCTTTTATCCCTGTTTTCGGAACCCTGGTGTTCCCGGCGTCTCAGATTATTTGTAACACCAAAACACGACTCCTGGACGAACCATGAGCCGAGCGTTATTGGCTTTCTGCTGGCTCTACAAATTAAATTATTTCTTCATTTACTTCAAACTGAAATTTAATTATATTCTAAATTTATATTAAAATCAGTAAATTTTATTTGAATTCCTTTCGAGTGCTCGCCCCTGTTGTGTAATTGGCCATACCATAATTTATAAAATTATCATTATTGATGCTTTGCCACTATCTTATTACGGTTTTATTACTACGAAGTTTACGTTTATGGAAAGCTTGTGGCATGTTAACTATGGCTTTTGAGCGGCTGGGTCCAGAGGGTGCTGCTGATAAGAATTCAGCTGATGTTTTAATAACTTCATGCCTATTACGATGTAATAAATAATGTGTGATTAATCTTGATTATTTGTGTTTATTTTGCTTTACTGGGATATTTATTTTATTTTAATTATTTTCTGAAAAAGATGAAGTTCCTCAAGGTAAGGATTTACGATTTTTAATGTATTTTGTTCTACAGGGCAGGTCATCTTGGAGATTTACTTCTCCGGACACGAGGGTGAACCCAAGTGGGTTATTTTGCGGCCTATTCGATCACGGGCTTGTAATGGTGGTGCTGGTGCTTGTGACTCATAATTTTTTAAATTAAGAAGATCACATTCCGCGCGTTTGCACTTTCTTTTATAATTCACGAAATAGCACTTATAATTATTTGAAATTACATTGAAATTGCAATTTTATTTCAAATTTTGTTTTCATTTGGTAATTGAGCATATTTACAAAGGCGACGTAGCAGAAATACGAAACAACTAAAATATCTCGAGAACGGCTAGAGTAATGGGGTTCGTCTTACTATTTTCACGGTCAAAAATAACGTATAAAACAAGTATTTTTATTTGATACATTCGAGTATACGGAGTATACGTAGTCTTTCATTTTAGATTTTGAAGATATTTCCAAAAAAGGCAGGCTATTTCTTTCCGAATTTAATCAAAACCTAATCAGCTCCAGAGTATCCCACATGTGGCTTCTTTACGAAATGTTGTGACATTTGGCCAAATAGTATTTCAGTTAGAGTAGATATATCATTTTTTTTGCGGACTATATCATTTTTTGCGGGCTAATTTTTTTGCGGGCTATAATTTTTTAGGGCTATATTTTTTTTGCGGGCTATATAAAAAATGACAATTTCTTTTTTCCCGAATCGTACCAACATCTAATAAGCACCAGGGTAACCCACGAGTGATTTATCTACCACATTTTATATAATTTTTTAAAATAATTCAGCTTAAGTGAATGCATACAATAGACAGACAAACACACAAACGTCACTCTGAAAATAGTATTTCCATATTCTAGAGGTTCTAAAACGAGTAGATCCCTCGAAAATTTGAGTTGCGATTTTCGACACAACTCCAGTATTTTCCCTATTCATCACAATGTATTGTAGGGAAAAGTAAATAATTATAATCTAGCAAGCAGCATTTACTGTGAATACATTGAATGCTTAACTCCAGAATAATTGGTATCATTTGATTCCACTTAACTTCATTCTGCGTAGTTTTAAATTCTTCGAGAATGAAAAAGTAACTCGATTTTGCACGAAATGTGCTCCGTTGCTGTAATGAAAATCTTTCAATTTAATCCTGTCTTCTATTTTCAGTTAATTATGTTCGTATCCGTCACACTTTTGTAGCTCTTTTATAAAGTAGTGTAAAGTAGAAACTTTCATTAAATATTCTTTTTGTGCCTTACGTAATGGCCTTTTTCTTCTTGTCCCAAGTAGTGGATAATTTCAAAAATATGTTCTTTAGTTATATTACCAATTCATGATTTTTTCTTCGTTTTCATATACACCGATTATTCATTGCAATTATTATTTCCATATGGAGTTCGATACAAAAAATTAAAGAGACAATGAATATGGAATTGAATTCATCTATTGTTATACAGGAAACCTCATCAATATATAGAAAATCGCTATTTCTATATAGAAAAAATTCTATTACTAGAAGGAAAATGTTATTGAAATACATCTATTAAACATTTTCCATATGATTTTGTATGCATTTCTTCATTATTATGCTACACTTATGAGACTTTTCAGTAAAACATATATGTTTATATACAATTGCACAGTCAACTGTACTGCAATTAAGTTGAATTTTAATAAAAAAGAAAATTTCTTTTGTACAAACCATGAGTTGAAGTCTACACGCCCTGTATGATAATTTCCTTCTATCTGTAAGTTGTCAAGGCAACTTATGACGTCACGAGCGAAGAAGAAAATGTATTTAAATGATTTCAACTAATCTGTAAGAATGGAATGAACGAATGCATAGTGCGTAGTCACAGCGTAAACCATGTTGTATATGTGTGCATGTAGAATAAATATGGTCTACTTAATCACGATTTCTGTTCCTTATTGTTTAATTTTAGTAAGATGTAAGTCACAAGCAACATTAAATATTGATTTGCAGATTAATTTGTTATATTTGAATTTATTTCACTTCATATAATTTTAAAATGTTCGTGAGTACATAACTATGAAACTTCCATGAACTCAGTTATTTTATTGACATGAAATCCTGATGTTTTTAAGTACAATAATCACTTAGTAGGTCCTGCTTTTGCAGTATACACGTTTTCAGCTCTTCTAGTTATCAATATAACATAAGCGCGAGTCGCGACAATGGATTAGTGGAATGTTTGGTTATTCTACTCTTCCCTAACAATCGTCTTCAGGTAATAATTTTCTCAACCTTGCGTTTTTGCACCATTTCTTAAGAACACACTCTATTATAAACTCACTCGTCCTCGATTATAAACTCACTGTACTTTGATGAAATCCAATGCATTTTTGGATTCACTGATAATAAATTTCCTATTTTGATAAAATGACAGAGATTAACAAATAAATTAAATTTAATTTTCCGATATACTAAAATTTCTTAAATTTGGCGAAATTTTTCGAAAACCGATAATTGACCATATTTCACAAATTTGTCGTCAAGTGATACATATACAGGGTGATTCTCTACCGAGTGTACATACTTTTTAGAGGGGTAGGTTACACAAAGACGAATCGGGATCAGATAACAATGCAGGTTTGGAAACACAATCGTCATGTGCAAGTGTGCAGAGAACACGAGAAATGAAAGAGCAACACATAGGTGAAGCACATTATTTTATTCATCAAAATGTGACAATTATGACATTAAGAGAGGTCACAAAAGGTATTTGAAGTTTCGGCCACCAGCTGCAATACAAGCATGACATCGGCACCGCATCACGGATGTTTTGAAATACATCGGGCGTCATTCGGACGGTCACGGCAACTACTCAGATGCTTGTGACAAGATCCTCCTCAATGTCCACGGGTGTATCGTACGCCAGACTTTTAATGTGATCCCCAGCAAAAAGTCCAAGGAGGATAGGTCTGACGATCGTGAAGACCAATGAATGGGACCACCACGGCTAATCCACTGTTGTCCAAATATCGCATTTATATGCTACCGAACTTCACGCATGAAATGGGCTGGGATCCCATCATGCTGGAACCACATATCACGGTGCAGTGGTTGCTGGATCTGTTGGTCATTCAACAGTTCGGACAAGACTTCCTCCAAAAAAATCAAATAATACAGTCCGTCCTATCGACCAGGCAAGAGATATGGGCCTATTAAGTGGTCCCTCACAATGGCGGACCAAACATTGACTGAAAACCGGTATTGAGCTGCACGTGTTCGTGTAGCATGGGGGTCGTCCACCGCCCTCACATGCCAGTTATGTGCATTGTAGCAACCTTCTCTGGTGAAGTATACCTCGTCTGTGAATAAGACGGAAACTGGAAAAAAGGGGGTCCACTATAATCCACTGCAGATACCATTGAGCAAATGCAAACCTCTGTGGGTAATCATCAGGCTGCAGTAGCTGTACGCTCTGGTCATGGTATGGATGCAGTTGGTTAGAATTCAGGTTCCTCCAGATGATGTTTTATGGAAGACCGCAGCTAGTAGCAATTGCTCGTGCATTGGCACGTGGATTGTCTTCTGAATGACGAAGCACCATCTCTTCCATTTCAGAGGTCCGTGTCGTACGTCCGCGATTCATAGCACGCCTCTCGAAGGAATCTGTCTCACATAATCTTTGATGCAGCCGTCCAAGCGTTTGGTGGTTCTGAATGCGCCTCATTGGGTATTGCTACCGGTATAGGCGTACAACGGCTCGTCCATTACAATCAGCAGCTCCATATGACAGATGCATATTTGCTAACTCCGCATTTGTGAAACCTTCCAGCCTACAACCTCTGCGGGTGGTTGTCGAATGACGATTTTCCTACCAAATGTTCCCCAACACTGCCCTCTATCGCGTTACGATTGTGTTTCCGACCCTGCACTGATATTGTGGTACACAAAAAGGAAAAATATAAAGTACAATGCAAAGCGCATTTTTAGCTATAACATAAATATTAACCATTGATCGTATATCGTGAAACCCATTGCGTTGTGCCGCTACATAAATCCACCATATCATCTTCAGTGTGGAAACCCCAGGTCGTCCGACTCATCCAGAGGACTTGAGTAACCATTTGGACGACCGGGAAGGATCATCTTCAGTGTGGAATTCCTGTAATAAAATACTTATGAGCCTACTACCACAATTAACTGACCCATTTTAATTTTTAAAATAACATTATTTATTACGAACATGTTCTTAATTATTAAATTAATTACAATAATATATCACATATTATTTTGAGGAGGAGATTGGACATGTGAGACCAGGTAAATTGCAATTATCAAAATGGTCTATGACTTGCTACAATAATGGATACGCACATACATTCAATGTCTCTTGCAAATTTAACACACATCTCGTACGTTGGTTCTGTTTCATCTCAATCTCTATAGTACTACATCTGGCACTCATATCATCTGGAGTTGAAGTATTTACCTCAGGACAATTCGTTGCTCTCCGGAAACTGACGTTCAAGTGTATATTAAGACATGCCGTTGCAGTAACACTGGAATCTTACGTTCGAGTGTATATCAGGACATATCATTTTAATATCCGGAATCTGACGTTCAAGTGTATATCAGGACATTTCGTTAACGACTCTGTCGTCGAAGTGTATATCAGGATATTTTGTTTTAGTCTCTCTGTCGTCGAAGTGTATATCAGGACATATCGTTGACGGTTCTGTCGTCGAAGTGTATATCAGGACATATCGTTGACGACTCTGTCGTCAAAGTGTATATCAGTACATTTCGTTGCAGTCACACTGGAATCCTACATTAGAGCGTATATCAGGACATATCGTTTTCGTGTCTATATTCTCGATGTGTATCTGGAATTTCTGTAGAACCTTTTGGTTGTCGCCTCTTTTAGCCTGAGGTCTAACACGAGTCGTCGGCAACCACTGGTCGATCTCATGGCAACGCGACCAGACATTGCCCTTATTGGTCAACATTTTTAACCGTTCTCGTGGCTACACTTTAGCCTCCTAGGCTTATGACCTGCTTGATCTCTGGGTTCAGGGTGCTGTAAAACTGGCGTCCTTAAGTCTGATGCCATTGTCTAACATTACAGACCTAAAAAATAATAAACATAAAACTGTCTCACTTATTCCTGGTCTCACAGCTATATCTCATCCCGATTTGTCTTTGAGTAACCTATCCCTCCCAGAAGTTGTACACGCGGTAGGGAATCACCCTGTATATAATATAAACTGACATTCCGATAGAACTTTACCATATAATATATTTCTAGAAATAGTGATAATATTTATTTCTAGATCTTTAGTCAATCTAGCTATTTCTTATGCTAATTACATCATTTCGTTTTTTACAGTTACTTCGAATATTGGAAATGTTATTTCAGAAATGTCCTCTTTTTATGTGTCTGCATGCATACAAAATCTTTGAAAATTGTATTTTAATTAAGGAGTCTGACATGTAACTAATTAAGGAATTATTGATCCCGAAAACTCGAAATATCGTGCTACTTTGCCTCGCTTTTCAGAGTTCTTGCAAGTATTTATTTATTTTTTCTTTTTCTCATTAAGTGTTGTTAATTAATACTACACTTTACAATGTTTGGCGAAATTGAGGAGAGCAAGAAAATTAATCGAAGTGCGATGATTACTCCTTTAATGAACACAACACACTAACTTTGCTGAAATCTTTCTTGAATCAATAAAGAAGCAAACAAAATAATTGAAATACTTCAGAAAATTAGAAGTATTAGGACAATTTACAAACTTTAATCAACGAAGTTTAAAGGTCGTAAGACGTTTAGAATATCATAATAAGTACAGTGTAACTCATTTTGTCAATAAATAAGCCGTAAAATGTATTAAGTAAAATGATATAAAATATATTAAGTACTGCACCCTTTGTGCTGTAAGCATAGACTGTTTTGAATATAGTAGAGTATCAGCTGTATTAGTGACGATATTTAAAAACAAGAAAGATCAATCATGCTTAAAGCATTGATTATGAAACACTTTCCAACTCCAATGCAATTTTATTTAAACATCTCTAAAATGCAATACATTTCTAAGTAATATTTTAAAACTTATCACAATACTACATTAATTTATTATATTTGAAATCTTAAACCTTCATCGGAAAAAATGAACTTCATTCAAATGACAGCATTAAAATATAAATTGCCTGGTTTAAACATCTCTAAAATGCAATGCAGTCCTCGGTAATATTTTTAAAACTATCATAATACTACGATAATTTATTATATTTGAAAACTTCATCGAAAACAACTGAAATTCATTCAAATGACGTCATAGAAGAAATAACACGCCTGGATCTCTCAATAAAAACAGCATTTCATTCATAACATTTTCCCATTCATCACAATACTATAATAATTTATTTTATTTAAAAATTATGACCATGGAACTACAAATTATTAAACTCTATGCTTAAAACTTCTTCGAAAAAAATCGTCCTTCTCTGTATAAAATCAATGAATATTTCATTCATATCAGCTATGCAGACTCCATGATCTAAATACTTTTGCGTTAAAAAAATACTGCAATTCTAATACAACTCATCCTACATATTTTGCTGTTTACATTTCACATAAGTGAAATATAGGCTTCGTTATAGAAATAATCAAATTTGGATGCTCATTTAAACTCAAATATATTGTCATTGCGTTGTTTCAGTATGTAGATGCACAGAATTTAAGCGAAAATAAAGAGGTTTTACGACGAATACAACACTCAATATGAATTAAAAAGAACTTTAAAAAGGACGATTTTGAGACAAGATGGATGCCGTATTATATTTTGAAGTTGGTCACGTGATTGTTTCATATCATGGTCACGTGATCGCTTCATATAAGCGGTGTAATTATTATTTTAATTTTTATTTAAAAAACTACTGAATATATTTTGCTGAATTTTTTTTAATATATTTTATGGAATAATTTGAATATTACCTAAAATTTTCGAAGCAATTTGTGAAATTTAAATCCGCTTGTATTTCATTTTTTCAACCCGGGTTCAATCCAAAACTAATTGGGTGATATTATTTATTTATATTCCCATAGGTCCTACAGACCGTCTGAACAACATACTAAAATTTCATTTTGATTAAGTCGTTTTTACGGCAGTTATCGTGCTAACGGACAGACAGACAGACAGACAGACAGAATGAACAGAGTCATAAACACTTTTCAACTTTGATGTAAAGTGTTAAAAAAAGGCTTGGTCGTCATACTAGTTTTAAATTCAAAACACATTATATAGTTTTATTGGATTGAGTTTGCAAAGAACTTCGCTGCCTCAAACAGACATCGAACCACGGATCATAGACCTGGCCAGTCGACGCTCTTCCGTTGAGCTACTGGGACGGAAATTCAAGCTCTTATCGTCAAAGTGGATATGCATTCTCCTCCCTCTAATGTCAGATTAACGTGCAACTGTCAATCTGACCGGCCACCTATTGCAATTTCCTTTTTCGGGTTAGCCTCTTGCAGCTATTTTCCCTATATGTTAGCTTCATGCGTTGTATTCTCCCCCCCTTCCTCCGATCTGAAATCGGCGATCAACATACTAGATACCTGAATCCGTGCTTGTCGTACTAGGATCATTACATATATCCAACATTTTTGCACTAACCTCCATAATTTATTTGTTCTATCACCATGGCAAAGCACTTGCTGCCCCAACCGGGAAAAAAGCACGGATATTCGTACTGGACAGCCCAATCTCCACAGTTCAGATACTGGCACTCCATGCTCTTCTACTCGCATAGTAACGAACTAGTTAAATACAATCATTTGGTATTTAATAACATATATCTACATAAATAAGCTGTTGCTTAAAAAATAAGGCCGTTACCATATTCGCGATGTTACTGGCTCCTGATATTTATATCAGTATGTAGAAAATGATCAGCCATTACCATATTCGCGATGTTACTGCCTCCTGAAATTTATATCAGTATGTAGAAAATGATCAGCCATTACCATATTCGCGATGTTACTGGCTCCTGATTTTTATATCAGTATGTAGAAAATGATCAGCCATTACCATATTCGCGATGTTACTGGCTCCTGAAATTTATATCAGTATGTAGAAAATGATCAGCTATTACCATATTCGCGATGTTACTGGCTCCTGATATTTATATCAGTATGTAGAAAATGATCAGCCATTACGATATTCGCGATGTTACTGGCTCCTGAAATTTATACCAGTATGTAGAAAATGATCAGCCATTACCATATTCGCGATGTTACTGGCTCCTGATATTTATATCTGTATGTAGAAAATGATCAGCCACTACCATATTCGCGATGTTACTGGCTCCTGAAATTTATATCAGTATGTAGAAAATGATCAGCCATTACCATATTCGCGATGTTACTGGCTCCTGAAATTTATATCAGTATGTAGAAAATGATCAGCCATTACCATATTCGCGATGTTACTGGCTCCTGATATTCATATCAGTATGTAGAAAATGATCAGCCATTACCATATTCGCGATGTTACTGGCTCCTGAAATTTATATCAGTATGTAGAAAATGATCAGCCATTACCATATTCGCGATGTTACTGGCTCCTGAAATTTATATCAGTATGTAGAAAATGATCAGGAAATTGATTCCACTGTGTTTAATTATTCTGAGCAAACTCACGGGCGTCAAACACTCCAAACTGTTACATTGCAACACGTTAAAGATATATATAAAAGAGAAGCTGGATGTTGGTCTCGTTTTTAACTGTCTTACAACAATGGTTATTATAGTTTTGCGTTTTCACGTGTTAAAAGGGCACGATGTTGGCGATAAACGGCCGATTTGTACACTTTAAAAAGGTTTGCAATTTTATAAAAAATATATTTCGAATTTTCGGAAATAGCTTTAGAGTGAATGAGTTCAGATATATGTGCTACTCTGCGTAAAAACAGCTGACCCCAACCCGCTACAGATATCACGCAACATCACGAAAAGACAGACAGATAAATTTTTCCTTTTATTTATATAAATTCAAATATAAATATTCTGAAGTCATAACTTATATTGTAAAGCAGTTCTTATGTTTCAAATAATATTAATAGAGGTTTTGAATAGCTCGATTCTACTTTAGAACGTAATTTGAATTACAAAATAAATTTTACACTATCTTAAAAAAAAATGTGTGCTTCCAATTATAATTATTTACGCAGAACCTCATTCAATGTCACCAGAGGACGTTCTGCATAATCAATAAAATTATTCATCTGTTTTGTTGATCGTTAAATGTTGAAGCCGAATTCATAAAAAAATATCTGATAAAGAGAACAAAATGCTTATAATAAAAGATAATTCCCGAAGCGCATTTTTACTTTCTTTGGTTTATTTTGTTTTTATATTATTTTTTTCTCTCTGCCGAATAGCTGAATAGCTAATGTAGTTGTTTAAGCCTTCATTGGAGATTGCATAATTTTTGAAAGATTATTTTTTTATCATTAAGCATAAAAACTAAATTTAAAGAAATATGAATAAGCATAAAGAGTGACATCAAACATTTCTTCTTTAGAAGTTTAATACATTCAATTAAAGACATTTCAGAATTACGAGCAAATTTAGCATCATTCAATTGAATAATTCTGTACTAATAAAAACAGTTGTTTATATACTTTTAACACCATTCAATTGAGTGAATGTGATGTGTAAAATGCATTACTTACTCTCCAATAATTGAAAAATACTTATGCAATAATAACTGTGTAAGTTAAAACTTCATAAACTGTACAAAATTGAACTGATAAACCTGTTACAAAGGCGAACCCAGTCTTCTTCTTTAGGACCTACAAGAACCGCGACCTTACTCGCCAAATCAGAACGGCAATAGTTGCCATCCTACTTAAAACATTTCTAGTTCACAAATGCCATTTTTCATAGCATTTACAAATACAATAAAAGTTAAACAATCTATATCCGGCTGTAACGCATATAACTGTTTCGGAAATTATAATTGTTCTCTATAAGATATAATACTATGAGAATCTGCGATGTCGAAAAATTTGTATCTTACCCACACAAATCAGAAATACACGCTTTTGAAAAACAAGAAGCACCACGAAGAAAGCGGCTGTTTTTATTGAAATTAAATATGCGTACATCTCATATACAGGTAATGAAATGATTACAAAATCAAGGCCGCAGGACCCATCAATGGTTAGTTGATGCATATTGAATTGGCAATTGCACATTGAATTTCAAACCAGTAATTGGTGAACACCCCCCCCCCCCCCTTGGCGGAAAGCATGATTATATACGTCTGGGTCAGGAGTGATACAGTTTCCTAATGTCATCCTGCGATACATTGTATTAGGCATTCCTCAATTGTTGCTCCATATCTGCTACATTTCGGGATGCACGAATCTGGCGACCTAGCATATCCCATGCATGCTCGATTGGCGACAGGTCTGGTGAACTTGCTGGCCAAGAAACAGTATCAAGAGCACGGAGATAGTGCACGGATATGCGGGCCGTATGTGGCGTGGCATTAACTTGTTAGAAAATGGCCCAATGATGAGTCATGAAGTGTAACGCAAACTACCTCAGGATTTCATCAACATATCCTTGAGCTGTTAAAGTTGTACGCAGGATGACTGAGGGCGAGCTGCCGACGTAAGAGATAGCACCCCACACTATCACACCAGGGGTAATGTCTGTATGCCTGTGTAAAACAAAGTCTGATTGGGACCGCTGGCCCTGGCGCCTCCACACACGTACCCGATGTCGGTCTGCTGAAAGATTGAAGTGTTATTCATTGCTGAACACTGCGCGATGCTTGTCTGCTGGCAGCCTTCACTCATCCTGAATATACGACCACGTTCAAACTCGCCTAATTGCTTATAAAGTCTTCGGCAACGTCGTAACGGCATTATTGACTGTGTCTCCACGGAACTACAACGCCGATAACGGGCAAAGACAAACCGTCCACACTTTTAACCTGTTTTATAGGATGCTAGTTGAGCAGTAGAAACGTACGCTATGACCGAAGTTATCACTCATTGGCCTTGCAAATTTAATCACTTGCATATATGGTATAAAGGAATTTGCATGCGAAATTTCGAGATGATCGGATTATTTTTAGGAGTGCTTCGTTTACTTTGCAAAAGAGTAATATATATATATATATATATATATATATATATATATATATATATATATATATATATATATATAAAGATTTAAAATGAAAAATGAAAAATATAGGTGGAATGATTGTGTTTACAGGGTTGCAGAAACGTCAAGGGGGATTGCGACCCCTATTTCCTGGTTAGAAGCTAGCTTTGACTTCATGAAAACGCTACCAGAGACTCTGCACGCCCGAAACAATCAAACATACCTGTGGGGGGAAAAATGTCCGAATCCCAGAAAACGTAAAAATGATCAATATAACAATAAAATTTAAAATTTTACAATCCAACAAGACGAGAATCATGGAAGAGTTGCATAAAGCGTATAAACTTCGGATAGGAAAGCATACATAAAAAAGTCGCGTCCAATAGAGCATTCTGGATGTGAAACAATCAAATATTCCCAGGTAAGAGTTGAGTTGTATTCCAGGATGTCGCATAAATTAACATAATTTTTATCACAATAATTTCTGCAAAAAACATCATAATAGTGCTGGACAAAGCGATTGTTCCCGAGTTCCGTTGATTAAATGCATCATGCATTTATTAAATTCTGCAACAGATGAGTTTAATAATCTGTATCTGTTCAAGTGATTTACGATTAAATTAATTTGTACGTTTAAACTCAAGTTGGTATTCCAGTGGGCAAAATAATTGATCTTGCAGTCGTATTGATGTCTCTTGTCAAATAATTTATAACATAATTTCTGTTCC
>OX578134.1:126431857-126691857 GCA_951213105.1 Amaurobius ferox
TATAATGCATAAATCTATATTTCTTTTGTGCATGTTACAACTCGGTACAGTAAGCTTAATTACATATATATTATAACAACTTTCCGTATAAAATACTTTATGTACTGTAATTTCCAATAATCTGACAATTCCTGTAATCCAGCTGATGTTAGTGCCATAGTATAAAACTTTACGTAATAAATACTTTATGTATCTATAATTTCCAATAATTCGACGATTCCAGTAATCCAACACTAGCTGGTGGATAGTGTCGGGTATCTGATATTTTAAAGTATTAGATTTAAAAACATAAGTATCTGTAGAAATAGCCTCTTTCATTCAAATACATTTCCTTGTCCTCAATTCCAAAATAATAGAAAGCATTATGTTATTGAAACGTACAAAGACAGATTTTACATGACCTAAATAATACTAGAATGCTTTCTTAAAATTTGACTCACGTATTCTGTAAAATTTTAATGTGGGTTTGAAAAACCATTATTTGTGTCTATGAATTCTTTATTCACCAAACTATAAATTTTATACGTTTCCTCTCATAACAAAATGCGGAACACGGATATGAAATTTACTGTTTTTATCTGAGGGGAAAGCGGGTATGTATTTTTAATGACTCTATTGTAGCCATTTTCTGATAAGATGAGTCTGAAGTACATTTCGGGATTATTTTCCTTCTGAGATGTTTTTATGTGAATGGAGAAACAGGCTAAAATTGCATTTTATTACTGAAAGTCATTGATTACGCACTATATCCAACATTTAATTGTGTATTCTGATCCTTCAAACATTACATAGTGTCAATTTAATGCAAAAGTATTGAAATAGTCTCAATAATTGGAATTCCTGCGATAAATATGTTTGCCTCTAAATGGTTTTACGGAATTTTAAAACACTAATGCACAATTTTAAGTGAGGTATTTATATATGTGTTTATGTGCCTAAAAGATAAAAGTATTCACATGCAAGGGCTTTACTGTCCCAATTAGGGCTTTAACTACGAATATACGTACTGGCGAACAGACCCTCTCCAAATGTACTACTGACATGGCATTTCAAGCTCTAATCGTTAACGTCGACTTTTCTCTCTAATGTGAAATTGACGTACTGGAGTTCAACTCGACAATCTACCTGATCAACTTCTGCTATTTTTACTGCAAGTTAACTTCATGATACTAAATTTATCTCCAAGTTAGCTTTCTATATAGTCTTTGCCTGTCCGATTTGAAATCCACGCTCCTATAGTTCTACCTCCCATAGTTGGTATTATTACTGAGGCTGCCTGCTCGCTATGTGAAGCAGAAGTTGGTGATGAGCAAATGAGCAGACACCACCTGCACCGATGTGGATCTTCATAGTGCTACCGAGGTTTCCAGATATTGGAAGGCTAGACGACTATTGGCGAATTTAACCTTCGGTTAACTTTTGAACCATTTTCTCTGTTTCTCATTTCTTGTAACTTCTGTATTTTGTCCATATGTCCCAGCCACTAGAAATTAAAAAAACAAAAATAGTTCAATGGAATTCCCCATAGGAAAAGCAGGGTAATTCATTCCAGTAAATAAATAACCTCACTTTTAGTGAGGATATATAATTGTTTTATATCAGACATGTCTTTCGTACTGTAAAGAGAAAACTATGGTCCTGATTTACACTAACATTTATTACATATAGCACTGATGATATCGAATGATTTGAAAAATTCAGTATATATCACTTCTTCACGTTTCTTAAAAAATGTGAATTATTTCAAATTCTGCTTAACATTTTTATTTCATTCTGAAATTGTTGTTTAATTTCAAAATGAACCAACGTCATATCTTTTCTACGATTGCAGTGGTATAAAATAGAAATATTGAGTTTTAAAATTGTCCTGTCATTTGCTGTGCTTATCATATTTTATTGCCTGTGTTTTAATTTTAGAAAAGGTATCGAAACAAAAGCTATGTATTTCTCTTATATATTTTACATTTTAAATTATTTCTGGGGGAAGTAAGCAACTCAAACCAGTTTTCTGATCAGTTTAGGATCTTCACGGAAATTATTATTTAATGAATAGAAAATATTAAAATTATAAATGCAAAAATTAAAATTGTAGATAATCCCATCATAAAACATTAATAAATATACTCGGACAAACAATCAATTAAATCTAAAAAAAATCTGATGTGGGTAGTATATGACATTTCCAATATAATTCAATGAATTTACTTCCTTCAGAGTGAAAACATGATGTATAAGATCCACGGTACAGTGTCTTTAACGTCGAATTGTATATTTGACACTTTTCCGGATGACAACATGTTGTAATATTTCAAAGTACTCAATAAATTTTTATTTCGCTCAACTCTAAATTAACAATTTTTAATATTGATAGCATCCTCAATAAGCAATATAGTGCGGCAGCAAAGACATCTATCAAAGATGCTTGGAGCCTGTTCCCGAATTATAAGAAACAAAGGAGAAGCTAGCTTTTGCTCAGTGATTATAATGCCGGTCTTGTAAGAAAAGGGTCCCTGGTTCGGGGCCCGGCGAAGCCCAATCGCCACAGTGGTTACCCTGGACATACGAAACAAGCAACCTTCCTCTCCAACGACGTCACCTCTCAGCACGAGATGGCAGAACCCACCGAGTCAGAAGCCTTGACACTCCCTGGTTGACCACGACTGTCCGTTACGCCGAGGCGACACGCCTCCCGGCTTTCCTCATCAGCGGAGGGAGTGTGTGGCAGCAAAGACATCTGATCAAAGATGCCACACGGGACGCTCAATCGCCACAATAGTTTATATATATTAAAATATTGTAATAATTAATTCACCAATTAGGCGCTATTTTTGCAATTTTGACGATATTTTCATCAATTTAGGGCGAAATATCGCCAGGATCGCGATATCCTGCTAGCTTAACCGCAGAATTCGATAATGCATAGTCAATTGTTATTACAGACAAACGGAGACAAGAGCATATCTTTATATTAGAAAGTATGCCCTTCATACGACGGAATTCAAAATTAGCATAACATTACCTCCCATTCGGTGTCATTTTTATCAATTTGGGGACATTTTCGTAATTTTGGCAACATTTTAAAAGTCTCCAATTTGGGGTAAACCTGCGAAAATGTTCACCTAGCGCTACGAACGGATGGACGGAGGGTGAAATGGTTTTTTCTTATAGTCGATTCTTATATTCTTTCCAAGATATTGAATTTTCATCAATCAGTCGTCATTTTCATTGATTTGGTGTCATTTTTATAAATTTAGTGATATTTCTAGGATTTTGGAGACATTTTCGTTAATTTGGCAACATTTAAAAATGTCTAATCTCGCTAAATTTGTCGCTAAAATTTAGCCAATACTTATGGACGAGAAACAGATTGTCATTATAGTAGGTAACTAACAATTGGCGTCCAAATAAAAAACGATACCATACAACTAGTACCCAAAGTATCTTCTCTAATGAATAGAATGAGCTAGATCCATGAGAATGATGTTAACAAATGTATCACATAATATTACATATGAAAAGTAAACATATTTTAAAATAGTTCATATGTAAAACATATTATGTGATATTTTGATAAATTTATTTGAAAAATGTACAATATCTCAACAACGGTTTGCACTAGCGTTCTGATTTTTGTATCAATTGTTTTATATTGGCTGTATTCATTCCTGAGATATCGTCTCCACAGACTCATTGACACACACACACTTTCCATGTACATTATAATATGTATATAAGGAAAGTAATAGAAGTGTGTTAATATTTAATAAATAAAGTAATAGACGCGTTTCATTTTTATTCACTCAGTCATGCCTGCATGTACGTATCAGCTCATAATTGAAAGAAAAATACTTTAATATTTAGCATTTCCCCTAAATTATAAGATAAGAGAATTGATAAGATAATATAATTGATAATTGATAAGAGAATAAGATAATATAATTGATAATTGATAAGAGAATAAGATAAGAGAATTGATATAAATGTAGATAAACGCAGTCTATGGCAGATTTAGTTATATATAGAACATGTTGAATCATGGCGGAAAATTGGTAAATCATATAAAGAGTAAACTTTTTATTCAATTAAGTTGTTTAATTATTTTGTATAATATTTATCCTCTTGCAAAAGATTAGTACTACATGAGATACATTTGAGGGCAATGCTGGTACATTTCACAAACTGAGCTTCTATGTGTATTATAAGCATGCAAAACTCAAAAGCAGTTATAAAGAGCATATTTTACCTTGTAGATTTGAACCACAAATATATGTCTAATCAGTCCATGATAAATCCATTAAACTGCCGAGACGGTCATTTTTCTTTAAAAAATTGACGTGGATTCAGGATTCAAATTGAAAGAGATTTCTTATCTATATGTCTATTTCATCATTTTATTATGTTACAAAATACAGATCCATGATCATCTTGACTTGTTGCAAACTCAATCCATTGCCAAAACCTGTAGGTTGCTGCTAAAGATATCATTTTTTTATTATTTAGACATCAGCTATTACTACATAAAATTTGTTTACTACATCACTGCATTAAAGTCACAGTTCAAATTATACAGTTACTTGTAATTACTACATTAAAGTTGAAGTTGTTTCTGCGGTATTGTAATTAATTTTCGTCTCATTGAGGAAACAAAAAATTGATATATGGTCAATCAAATTGAGTCCTACCCTTTAAGCTTTTAAAGTTGATTGTTCATCTTAGGTTTAAAGCAAACTTCCACTTTAAATATAAAATTGGTAATGAGCTATAAACAGACGAATAATTACTATTTTTCAAATTTAAATGTAAGCTTGTATATAATTTCAACAGCTAACAGCATCTATGGAGAAACTTATGCCACACTTATGTCCTTATAACCCTAGAAAACATTTAAATTATTTATAGTGCCCACAGTAAGCAGTATTTTTTGCAGTGTATAACAGTTCCAAGGTAATTTTTTCAAACAAATTCTTGCAGAAGAAGCTCAAATATTTAACTTATGTGAAAAGTCGTCTCTGCAAACATTCATTTTCTTCCTTTTATTCCCCTTACATGTATTTACATCTGAATGCCATACGCTTCTTTATTATCCCCAAATCCCTTTCCATTTAATATAGGATATTCCTTAAGACGGTTTTTTGCCTTTTTACTTGACTTATAACACATAATAAACGTAAACTATTGTTTTACGGTGGGAAAAACCCTAGTCGCAGGATTTTTAGGATGAACACATTTTGTAGATGTGACTGTACTTGTTCATGTATGTGTAGAATATATCGGGACAAAATGTTATGATTTAGATAAAATTTAAATGCATTTATGGTACAATAACTTATAGAGGTCTTATTTTTCAGAGAAATATAATTCAAGAAAAACCCCTCCGTAAATGTAATATTTTCAAGCCAAAAATCAATGTAACGTTTTAAATAAATGAAAGAGTTATTTTTTGTATACAATTATTCTGCGAATGATATAGATGATATTTTACCATCCTTGAAGATATATTATAAGACGATAACACACGCTGTACACTAAATGGCGATAAAATATAATTTAAAATAAAAAAACTATATAATTAAATATATTCACTGTTATTATAATATGATTATTTAAAGAACATTATTAATTAGAAAGGTTTTGATTAAAATTTACCAAAGATAGAGGATAGGTCCCAACATTAGAAATTTTATTTTTCCTAATGAACATAGTTATCATACGAAACCATCAAGTAATTTATATTTAATTTGATATGATCATTTTAATCAGTAACTGCAATAAGACAATAGCTTTTAGGCTAGATACAGTCGCAAGAAGTTTCAACCATGTTTAATATTCTACTACAAAATTTATATTTTTACTTTGCAGTGAAAATCTTTTGTGTGAGACAAAATAAAAAATAAATGGATATATCATTGTTATAAGATATGTTACAGTTTATTCTGATTAACTTCCCTTTTTGTGCGTGCAGTAAAATATTTTGTAAATGTAAATGCAACTTGCTTAACAGCTATATTGAAGAAAATTTTTAAATATAGTTTTCGGAAAATGAAACAAGGAGCATTTACTTGGCTGTAAGCACTTGACAGAATTTTCTTGATTATTTATTGTGAAATCGTAGTTGCTGTTAAGCATTTAACTATTCCTAATAATGGGATAATTTGTCCACCTGCCTATTGCATCAGCTATAAACAACCGTGATAAAATTATTTTATTGTTCTACTACGAAAAAATATTATAAATTCTAATCCCTACAAGTGTTTTTGCTGAAAACACATTTGTACTAGAAATATGTTCGGCACACTTTTGTATTGATTTTGTCTACAAAATTTCGAGTTAGCTTCAAAATGAATCGATTTATTTTTATTTAGATGATTGCATATTTTATTATTGTATTATTTGAATTCATTTTATATTTTTTGTTTATGTTAAATAATTGTTTTTGTTTTTGTAATATTACATATTCCAAAAAAGTTGGATTCTACATATAGCAAAACTGTAGTTAAAAGATGCTTTTATAAAAGGTTTACAATAATTTTCTAAAAGTGCAAGCAAGAAATGCGATAAGAAAACTTACATTAAGGAACAACACAAAACTAAATTTCAGATTATTAGTTTAAACAAAAGTATATAATTTACTAGGATACGCCAAATGGTTGTATAGAGCGTGACAACAAAGATATTATTTTGTTAACCCAATAGTAAACTCTCTATTGTAACTGAACTGTTTGTGATGCTTTACTAATAAATAATTTCAAATCCCATTTATAAAACATGATTTGAAGATTCGTTTATAGAAACATTTATTTCTGCTTGAAAAATAGATATGGCTTAAATATTTGTTATAGTTAACAAAAATGGATAGCTGCATGAACTTCACATATAGACTAAAACGTTTCTAACTATAATATTAAAAACAAATAAAACTACTTATTATGTTCGCAATGTGCAATTTGTTTCGCGGTGTAAAAGGGATTCAAAACTACACTTTTCCAAATACAATCTCGCTACGGAAACTTAAATATTTGACTTATGGGCAAAGATGACTCTGTAAACATTTTCTTCGCATTATTCTCCTTTACATACAGGAAAATCCTTCATACTCTGCTTCATAATCCGAAATTATTTTTTCATTTACTGTAGGATGTTCTTTAAGGCATTTAAATAAATCCAAGTTTTGCATTATTAAAATGTGCTACACATTATTTTTACGCTCTGTTTTAATCATGTTTATGAGTATGCAAATCTACGAAACCAGACGAATGTGGTAAATTGCAGACAATCTATGTATGTCAGATGCTTTGCAGACACAAATACAGTATGACGTGTGGTCTGCAAAATAGGACGTTTGATTTCAGAGCAGCAGTAGCATACATGTCACTATGATAGTACATAGAATTGGGTTCACTATAACAGTACACAGTGAACCCAATTATGTCAGCTATATCTGTCAATAAATAGCACAGAATGTAATCAAATACAATATAATGTCGGTCGTCCAGTAGCAGATTTTGCCACGTGTGTTTTAATTTTTCGCTTAGATCAGGCAAATTATGTGATTGCTGCAACTAAGTGATTGCTGTTCCAGCATGTCCTATACATGTTCTATTGGCTAGAGGTCTAGAAATCAGAATGGACGTAGAAGAGTATCAATACAACGGGAGAAATCTTGACATACATGTGCTATATGAGTCCGTGCGTTATTATGATGAAATATATCTCCAAAGACGTGACAGTATATGATAGACGACACACACAGACTTTGCAGAATATCTTGAAAGTATAGGTAAGCTGCCAAAGTGCAAGCATTGCAAGGATGTTGAAATACTAGAGGTGACTGGCTGTCATAGGAAATGATTCCTCAAGTCTCGTGCGCCTTTCGACATCTAAAGCCGGACGGGAGTAGACATAGAAAGTAGTTTAGATGCTTTAGGTTGAAGAAATAAAAGCCTGACATTCTCTCTATATAAAAAATCTGATGTGGGAAGCACATGATTTTCCTTATATAATACAATGAATTTACTACTGTTACAGCAAAAAAAAAAGGTTATTCTTATAGTAGATACTTATATTCTTTCCAAGAAATTGAATTTTCGTTAATTAACATGTCGTCATTTTCATCGATTTACCGTCATATTTATCCATTTGGCAAGAGTTTCGTAAATTTGGCAACATTTATAAAAGTTGCCAAGTTGGCGACATTCCGCCAAATTCGTCGCCAAAATCTCGGCAAGTGTTATGGAAGGAGAAATAAGCTATTCTTATAGCAGATAAATGACTATTGGCGTTCAAATACAAATGTAGTACTCAAAATATCTTTTCGTATGAATGGAAAGAGCTAGATCCACGAGAATGATGTCACCCAATTTATCGCATGATATTATATATGAAAAGTGAACATGTTTCTCAACAGTTAATATATATTTTTTTAATTTATGAGATTTTTTATAAATTTATTTTTAAAACGTGCAATATCTCGAAAACGGTTCATGCTAGCGTTCTAAAGTTTATGTTAATCGTTTTCTAAGGAAAAATTACATAAGAAATATCTTTTCGCGTAACTTTATTATAGGTTTTGATTTTTTGATGATTTTTTCAATATTTCCCTCAAAAAATTAGGGAGCTCTGAGCATTCGATTGATATTAAAAACAATAGACTTCCAGTATTCACGGATTGTGACTTTTGTACCAAATTCCATTCGAATCGCTCTATTCATTCGTGAGATATCGTCTCCACACACACACACACACCGGTCGTCCAAATAGTTGCTCTAAGTCCTCTGGATGAGTCGGACGGCCTGGGGTTTCCACACACACACACACACACACACACAGACATCACCTCAAAAATGTTTGATTTGTGATCAGGGATGCTTGAAACGTGCTCTCCCGTCGAAAACTCGAATTCAAATTGTCGACCCCGTCACAATACTTTCCTTATACAGTATGTATATAAGGAAAGTGATAAGGAGTTCATCAGCTCTGAGGCAGAATTGTTATTCATTAGACGTTTTTATTTCAGACACTGTTCAGGATTCTTGGGCTTGACAGGATGGGATAGGGATCTATCGTGGTAACAGTGAAATATGTGTTAAATAAATTAACGGCGTTCAATTTTACAAACATTCTCTCCCAGAAAAGCTCTAGCCCCGAGGACAACTGTCAACGGAATTAATCATCGGATAGGGTTTCGAAGAATAGCCAATTAAAGACTCGAGTCATCGAGGGCTATGGGCACATGCTACAAAATACGCCACACGCTGTTACCTGGAAAAGTCTTATGTAATATGCAACATACATATCTGAGGTTCCTGGGAAATTTATGAAAGCACCACCTTCGCAGATTCTTGCTACCTTCAGTGGGGGTGGTCTAGTGCTACAGAGCCAAGGCCTGTCAGCCCTATTAAGAGAAATGCCTCCTCCCAAAGGTGTATTTTGGGCTTGTTGTACCTGTATACGGTGTATTTTGTATTCATCAGCTAATTATAGATACCTTAATATGGCATTACAACATCAGTGTTTCTTTCCGGAATTTTTAGCCGGCTGCGAATGAAATTTTAAGGGGGGGTGCGCAGTTTTCTATTTGCCCTATATAAATATATCTAAATGCTGTGGTACATAACTAGAAATTATGTTAACATAAAATGTATCCCGGGAGGCTTCGCCCTCCGGAGATATGCCTGCAAGAAACACGTAACACTGAATCCTGTTCCTGCAGTAGCCGACTACCTGCCGGTATATATAGAGTTTTATAAATACTCAATAATTTAATTTAAAAGAAATAAATGTTAGACATATTAACTCAATTTAATTTTACAGCTTATTAGATTGTTATCCATATAAAAATGCATTAAAATTTATACACTGTGCGACAATGTGTATACATATAATCATTAATTTTTAAGGAAGATTTTAATTTTTTCTGTTACTGAAATTCTGTATTGTAAATCTTACATGTTTCTACTTTTAAATTATCTGCTTATTAGCAAATTATATATTTCTCGATAAAAAATTCCAGACATGGGATTAATTAATGAATTAGTCATTCAATACTGCACGCATCCTGTTCCTGTTCTTTGTTGTTTCAGGCTTTTCAGAGGTACATTTTTTTCATTAAATATCATTAATTCCTTTTGCATTGTGCAGTTTTTGACAGCTTTAAAAATGAACAAAAACCTCTGAGAGAATGAAAGCTTAATGAATAACAGATGCAATTAAAAAAAATATCTGAAACTGGAATAAACTGAAAAAGATTGTTTAATTTCTGCATATTTTCAGTAATTCAAAGAGTGTATAATTAATTAGTATTCTAATAGTATTCTAATACCCCTTTTTGACAGGTATTGGTATTATCATGATGTTCGGTGTTAAAGATAAGACTAAGATAATTTGTTGCTATAAAAATTTGGTTATATAACCAAAAGTATGACACATCTAGAAGAAAATCGATGTCATGCTAGTAAAATAACAACGATGCTGGTAAAGTAACAATAGTAATTGTTTGAATATTAATGGGGTTTGCACAATTATGTGAATTTTATAAATACAGTCCCGTAGACATGATAAAAATTTAATGTTTCTGCAGTTCTGAAAGACTTCAATTATACCCAACCTTATTATCACTCCAAATTATAGTTTTTTCTTTCCAGTTTGAATTACTTTTCCTATGAATAACATAATTTTTCAGCTCCTATATTTTTTCGCTTTAAATATATTTTTAATTCCAATACTGCGCATGTCCAACATCCTCAATTGCTCACTTGACCACTTTGGCCTTAATAACTTTCCTCATGGATTTCTGCCAAGCGATACCATTTAGGGCAATTTTTCTCCAATCTATAATAATGAAGGAAGATGATTGTGTGTGTCATCTGTAGCGATAAATCTAAGCGTCATACGGCCATGAAATCTAGTACACAGGTAGTTCAGGATGCGGACTGATATGCCTCAGCAAGATTTTTTTAAATACGAATTAGATATTTTTGTTATTTTATATTTTACCTCGATTCTGGGCTATTTTCATGCAAATCGGTTCCTCAGTAACTAAATATATTATCAGTGTTTCTATTCTAACATCATTGAAAACAATGAAATATTGTCTTACAAACCAATTTTGAATGAACTCTATATTATAAATAGATAAGTTTTAGTGATTTAAACAATTATAAATACTTTTCGTGTGTCAAAGACGTAATTTCCTGATAAAAGACCCTCCACATATTATTCCAGAGTTTCGATCTTAACGTCACCAAAAAGCTCGAAAAATTCTTCTTAAAACACATTTTTAACGAAATACGTACTATATACAGATGAATTTCAGTGAATTAAAAACGCATACTTTTTGTGTATTGAAGACGTAATCTTACGAGACAAATGTTCCCCAGATACTCTTGCAGAGTTTTCATGATAGCAACATCGGTATAATGTTTATTTTTGTGTTATTGTAATTGATTTTATATGTACTAAAACGTGACGAAATGCTAAAAAGAATCCATGGTGTCCATCTACGCCTAAAAAAGAAATGTTCAGCACTGGCTTTTGAAGATTAATTAGGTTAGACTCTTCTTCCGGTCTGATTATATAACTCTAATTAACCCAAACGCATTATTCTTTCAGATTTGACAATAGTAAGTACATATAAATACCAAAGCACAGCCTACAAGAATTAAAAGAGGAATAATTGTAAAAAAGAAAAACAAAATAGAACATCACGATTATCATGATCCATGGGGCAGGAACCCATCGTACAAGTGTGAGTGCGAACAGTCGTAACTGAATGAAAAAATCGAGAAGTATCCAGAAGAAGTATGACGAAATTGATCATAGGAGGTAGAACAAACTGTTGCAGTGACCTTCTTTAAAACCCGTTCTGTGAGTTAGAGTACGAAACAGAACAATCACTCATATCAGGAAAACAGGATGAACAAGAACCATATATGAAACATCTTACTAAACAATTAAATCACAGAAGAAATAAATAAACGAGTATTCCACTAAGACCATAATAAAGGGGCTCAAATCGTAGTATAAAACTGACTATAGTAATATATATATATATATATATATATATGATATATATATATATATATATATATATATCATATATATATATATATATATATATATATATATATATATATATATATCATATATATATATATATCTATATATATATATATATATATCATATATATATATCTATATATATATATATATATATATATCATATATATATATTTATATATATATATATATATATATATATATATATATATATATTCGTATGTTCAATATGTAATATACATATAATAATAAACTCCCGATATATGCTGGCTGAATATCCATCTGAACACCATCGGTACAACAGTATTTTAGTTAGTGTTTTAAGCAGCCTTATTGTTAAAACTTTCTTTGGTTTTCGACAATGAGTACCTTTGTAATTTTCATCAAAAACTTGCATCTTAAATCTCGGATATCTGCAGGTGCATTTTCCAGTTTTTTGTATTTAAACACATCAAAGTTATTATCCCCACAATCGATCCATTGTAACTTAGCCCCCCCCCCCTATGTCTTTTTGCGATTGATGTGGACATAAATACTGTTTTTGTGGATTTGTTGTATCTTTATGCTATTATTTATATCCACCGTACCTTTTAAAACTACGATATATTGGAAATAAGTAAGATATAATATATTTAGTCAATAACATATACTCATTTAATATTATATCTTTTTATCACAATACCAAAATCGTTCAACTTGCTTTAGCATTACACAGCTGGCAGACATTCATAATTCTTTGCCATTGGCATTAATATTAAATAAGACTAATATGGCTGAACATAGTGTTTCCTAATACGAGTCAATCAACAGCATTAAATATCCAAAGATATAATTTTTAATTTCCTTATATATATAATGTATAAATAAGTAAAGTATTGTGACGGGGTGGAAATTTCGAATTCGAGTTTTCGACTGGAGAGCACGTTTCAAGCATCCCTAATCACGAATCGAACATTTTTGAGGTGATGGCTGTGTGTGTGAAAGTATGTGTGTGTGTGTGTGTATGTGTGTGTGTGTGTGTGTGTGTGTACGTGTATGTACCAGTGAGTCTGTGGAGAGTCTCATGGATCTAACTCTTTCCATTCACGAGAAAAGATACTTTGAGTAATAATTTTGTATTTGAACGCCAATAGTCATTTATCTGCTATAAGAATAACTTATTTCCCCTTCCAAAACGCTTGGCAAGATTTTGACGACGAATTTGGCGGAATATCGGCAACTTGGCGACTTTTTAAACGTTGCCAAATTAAAGAAAATCTCGCCAAATGGATAAAAATGGCGCTAAATCAATGAAAATGACGACTAGTTGAAGAAAATTTGATATCTTGGAAAGAAAATAAGCATCTACAATAAGAATAACATCATTTAACTGTAAAAGTAGTAAATTCATTGCATTATATAAGGAAATTCATGTGCTGCCCACATCAGATTTTTTTATTTGTAGAATAAAAACATATTATACTTGGAGAAATAAGTGGCCAACATGACCATAATACGTGACATTGGTCACTTATTTTTTGTCACTGATATTGGGACTTATGACAAGACTATAACGATACAGTTTCGCCTTACATACGTTTCAGAACTCTAATTAAAATTTATTTTTTATTAATTATTAATAAGTTCTACGGATTGCCTAATGTATCAATGTATTCAAAAACTTTTCTTTACCATACAGGTAGAAATTGCGTCTTAAAAAATGGCGATTTGGAATTTATTTAGTTTTAAACATCGCTTTAAACGTTTTATACAGCTAGACGTGTCATTTGAGAAATCTGATGTGAGCAACTCATGACTTTCCTTATATAATGTAATGAATTTGCTACTTTTAGAGAAAAAAATAAGTTTTTCTTATAGTAGATACTAATATTCTTTCCAGGATATTGAATTTTCGACAATTAGTCGTCATTTTCATTGATTTAGCGTCATTTTCATCCATTTGGCGAGATTTTCGTTAATTTGGCAATATTTCAAAAAGTCGCCAAGTTGGCGACATTCCGCCAAATTCGTCGCCAAAAACTCGCCAAGAGTTATGGACGAAGAAATGAGTTATTCTTACAGCAGATGAATGACTATTGGCATTCAAATACAAAAGTATTACTTAAAGTACCTTTTTTCATGAATGGAACGAGCTTGATCCACGAGAATGATGTCACCCAATTTATCGCATGGTATTACATATGAAAAGTGAACATGTTTCTCAATACGAAATATATTTTTTTTTATTTTATATGACTTTTTGATAATTTTTTTAAAAAATGTACAATATCTCGACAACGGTTTATGTTAGCGTTTTAAAATTTATGTCAATCGTTTTCTAATGAAAAGTTACATAAGAAATGTCTATCTGCGTACACTTTATTAGCAGTTTTGATTTTTTGACGATTTTTTCTAAATTTCATTCGAAAATTTAGGAGGGTTCTGAACATTCGATTGCGTATAAAAACAATAGGCTTCCAGTGTTTACGGATTGTGATTTTTGTACCAAATTTCGTTTAAATCGGTCCATTCCTTCGTCAGTTATCGTCTCCACAGGCTCACTGACACACACACACACACACACACACACACACACAGACATCACTTCGAAAATGTTTGATTCGTTATCAGGGATGCTTGAAACGTGCTTTCCCGTTGAAAACTCGAATTCGAATTTTCGATCCCGTCACAATACTTTCCTTATACATTATGTGTACAAGGAAAGTAATATGTGCAAGCAGATTTGCATTATATAATAAAGTACGAGTACGAAGAGAAGAGTGGGATTCCAGTGGGAGAGAAGAACGTTCATGAAGTGGTATTGCACCTCTCATACGCTTGTTAGTATGAGATAGATGCAATGGAACGTTGCAGCTATCGATTTTTTAACACTTTACAAAAATAGTTGAAAAGTTTTTATGACATTATTCATTCTATCTGTCTGTATATCGGCCTGTCCGTTCGCACGATAACTGCTGTAAAAATGACTTTATCAAAATGAAGTTTTATTATGTTGTTAAGATGGTATGTGGGACATATGGGAATGTGTGTAGATTAATAATATCACCCAAGTAGTTATGAATTGAACCCAAGTTGAAGTAATGAAATGCATTGAAACTTATGGGACCTAATTTTTCAAATATTTTTTAAGCAAAATTTAAAAATATTAGAAAATATTCAATTTATCAAATAAAATATATAAAAAAATCAGCGAAATATGTTCGGTAGTTTTTAAAGAAAAATTAAAATATTAATGTCACCTATATAATATGAAGATGTCACGGGGCCCACTTCAAAATGAAATATGGCATCCATCTTGTGTCAAAATCGTGATTCGTAAAGTTCTTTTTAATTTATGTTTAGTGATGCGTTCGTCCCAAAACCGCTTTATTTTTCCGTATTTTCTGTACATCCACATTCTGCACCAACTATAATACTTTTGAGTTTAACCATGTTGAGCACCATAATATTTTTGAGTTTAAATGATCATCAGTCTTTGAGAATTTCTACAACGAAGCCTAACTTTAATGATTGTAAAATGTAAACAATTTATTGTAAGATGAGTTGTATAAGAATTACTGAATTTTTTCAAGTAAAATTATTTAACTCTGGAGTCTGGAATAAAAGTGAATGAATGAAATTCTCACTGCTTTTACATAGAGAGCCATACTATTTATATTTCGATGATTCGTCATTTGATATTCGTCATTTGAATAAAGTTTGAATGAAGTTTAAAACATGGAGATAGAGCGTACGTTTATCACCATGGTTTTAATTTTCCAAGTAAAATAAACTATTATAGCTCTGCGATAATTAAAATAATATCCCCCCTGAATATATTGTATTTTAGAGATGTTTAAATAAAATTGCAGTTGGATAGTATTTTATGATCAAAGCTTTATGCATGATTGATTTTTTTTTGTACTTATATTTAGTGTTGCATCTGTCCAAAAACAGCTTTATGTTTGCATGTTAGCAGTGTTTCTAAATTCTGTGCTTACGCAATTACACTATTATTTTATTTGAAATGATCACTAAATTTTGGTTATTTTTACAACGAAGCCTAATTTTAACCTAATCAAAATGTATACAGAAGAAGCAATTGTATCATGAGCTGTATGAGAATTGCTAAATTTTTAACGCAAAATTATTTAGCTCTGGAGTCCGGAATAGAAGTGATATGAATGGAATATGCATTGATTTTACTTAGATAGAGAAGCAATCGATTTTACAGCATTACCTTTTGTGATGAAGTTTTAAGTTTCCAATTATTGTATTAAGATATTTTTTTAAATATCACCGCTGAATGTATCGCATTTTAGAGATGTTTAAATAAAATTGCATTTCAGTTGGAAATAGCCAACGCGGTGGTCGAGCGGTCAAGGTGAGCGTTTCCAAGCAATCGTTCTACCGCCGTGTTGTGGATTCGAGTCCCACGTAAAACATGGATTTCGTGTTGTTAGGCGAAGTGTGTTTAGCCCCCTCTTGTGCGCCTGGGGCAACGTCCTAGAACGGGTAAATGGTTCACGTTCTGGCCGATGTGTAGGCGAATGAAAGTCAAGTGCCTGGTCATTTGATAAAAAAATGGCAAGTTTTTCATAATCAATTCTTTATGCGTTGTTAGTCTTTCTTATTTATTACTATGGGAGCATAAGATCAAAACCGGTGCATGTATGATATTATCTGCAATAGAACGACAGTTTTAAATTTGGGAACACGCCGACGTAGTGGTCGAGTGGTCAAGGCGAGCGTTTCTACAGCAATAGCTCGACCGCCACTTTGTGGGTTCGAGTCCCACGTAAGGCATGGATGTTATGTGTTGTGGGCGAAGTGTGTCCCCCCCCTCTGGTGCGCCTGGGGCAACGTGCTAGAACGGCTAAATGGTTCACGTTCTGGCCGCTGACAAAGGCGAATGGTGAAAGTCAAGTGCCTGGCCATTTAATTTAAAAAAAAAATTGGAAACACTTTCTGTTAATATGAATTTATATAAATTCATATTAACAGAAAGTGTTTCCAATTTTTTTTTCCCCGTATAACTTCAGTTCAATTCTTACTTTCTCATACTATGTAATATTGTATTCACGAACATTTTCGAATTCAAAATATGATGCCAATATATGTCTTAAAACCTCCTGAACAGGTTTTGACTATTTTTGGAGTGATGTCCGTCTATCTATCTGTATGTATATCTGTGGTCGATTTCCTACGTATATGACAGCGGCCCCAAATATTAATGGATTTTCAAGAAACTTTATACCCAGGTTTGATTTTGGAAAATCTAGAACTAGATACGTTTCCTTTATGAGTGAAAACTTCGAAATTTTTTGAACTTTATATTATGTAAAATGGCAGCATAAGACAATATTTGACATAATTATGCATAAAAGGTTTTATTTATGGCTCAATGTTAGCGAGACTTAATAGTTTTAATCATTTTTGTGAAAGATAGCCACGATACAATGTTTTTGTTCGTGACGTCATTAGCCACCCTCAAAGTTCCCTCGCGGGGTACATTGTAAAGTATGGTATCATTCGAATGAGTTTTTTCAAGCCCCTTAAAGTGAAGAATAATGAAAATGTTTCTTGTAAAATTTGAAAAATAATAGCTAGTGAAAATGAATTTTGGTATGAGAAAAAACCACATTCTTGTTAATTTTTAAAGGAATTTGAAGTCGACTATATTTTGTAGAACGAAATTTATGCTACAAAAATTTAGCACTTGTCACATTTTCCTGGTACTATTTCAGGTACTGGTTTTCCCATTTCTGTAAGTGCATAATAAGTGAAAAACGGTACGTGGAAGCTGTTATTTGAATTGGGAATGTGATATTTTAATTTGCTTTCCGGTACTGAAACAAAATAATATATCAATATTCTTAACGAGAAAATTTTCTTTTTGTAGATACTTATAATAATTTACTCTCATCCGCATTTTACTTTTCAAAGGGGTTTTATTCAATCAATAAACTTTATTTCTGAGCTTTCGCATAATAAAAAACTGTTCATTACGGTGATCTGCAAAAAATTGACAAAGCAAAGCGAATAATAAGAAAATAATTATCCAAGTCAGTTATCGTTTTCTTTAGTTTTATTTTTTTCAGTTTCTATATATTTTTCTCAACTGTGCAATTGCTAATATACTGTTCATTTGTACAATAACAGAAATGAATGTATGTAGTACATAATTGTAATTAAAAAAATCACTAATGTTTATTTCAAACAGAAAAAAAAAATAATTAAGAAAAGTGGTGCGGCATACCACCGCTTATTTTCTTCAGTGACATATATCCAAAAATAAATATTACATTTTGTGTGTTCTAGTGGTCTACTCCCGCTTTCTACGCTCACTAACCTTTCGGAGGTATTCACGTTTTTTTTATAAACCTAATAAATTAGCAATCACTGATTTCAATTGTTAATTTATTACGATTGCTAAACCTATTTTAACATCTTAACTGTCGGCATAAACGATAAATAAACAAAGTTTGCTTACATTTAAGAGTCGCTTTCAATGTAGTATTATTGGTGTTATGTTGGAGAAAACTAAGGGCTGGATACCGTTCTTGTACATGGGTTTTAAGCTTCAGCAGCCCTGTGTCGTTGCAGTTAATTTCAATTTCAAGTGTACTAACTAATGATATAGTCTAGTCTATAATAAAATATCTGTACTATAAATATTTTCGTTGCTTCAATAATTTAGTCCTCACCTATATTTGCAACATTTATGCCAGCAGCCAATAACAGAGAAGTTGAAAGAAGGCGCGACAGATTAAATCTTTGCCTATGTCGGCATTGTTGACATTTGTGTGTTTATATTTAATTTAATAAAACCCAAACCACATTTCTAAATACGTGTTGCCCATCTGTTGGTTCATATTAGTCTATATGCAAAGTTGCATCATTTCTATTTGCCACCTATTCTCAATGCATTGGCAAAAACTCTCAGATTTGTTTTATATAGCCAGAAATGTAAACACAAATTATTATTCATTATGAATAACCCACACTGAATAGAATATTTTTTTCAGAAAAATGTATATTAATGCTAGAAAAATCCGGGCTTTGAAGTTAACAATAACTATGCAATTAGAACCATAAAAAATTATTTCAATATTTGAGAATTGTAATACAAAAAGGCATATAAATTTTGAGAATTTAAATATCTATTTATATTAATAAAAAAGAGTTAGGAACAGCCGTTGATCAATTGGGCTTCTTCCTCAAGGCACGGCCTTGGGTCTGAGAGTAACTGGAGGAGGGGTCCACTGAGGTAGCGCCATTTCCACCCGAGAACGCAGAGTTCAGCGTGAGAGGCTGTTTCCCATGAATTTATCACGCTTCACAGTCAGTTCACAGAAACTGTTGTAAAACATGTGAATCCTAAGGAGGATTTTGGTTTCTTAAGAACTAGAGGACATTTTCTAGTGCTTTCAGAAAGAAATTTCTCTCATAATTATTTTTATAGCATAACAGTAGCCTTTGGAATTCGAGCTGATCAACTTTATCTCATTATCATTTTCTTTGCCACATGAATTTTCGTGTGTCAACGGTCTAGCAAACAAATCAAGAAAATCCATTCTTTTTTGTATGCGTGTTTCATACAAATCCGTTCCTTAGCAAACACACAACCAAAATATTATTACAAAGTTTTCATCTTGACATTATCCAACAAAACAAGAAACGTTAATTCCAGCAATATTTATTCTGAATCCTTAGAGATAGTTATGCATATGTATTTATCTCTTCTAATATATAGAAATGTTATTTCTGGGGTTATCTGATACTTGTTTCGCTGAAATATTTTTAATTGCTATAATATTTTATTTTCAGTGAAATTTCAGGCAAACGTATAAAAATTAAAAATGCGCGCTTTAATGAAGTGTGTTGTTGTTGTTGAGACCCAGACCGTCCGACCTACCAGAAAGGTGTAAAGTAACTGTATGGACGGCCGGGAAGTGCCACCCAATTTAGACCGGAACCCAGTGGGGGAGGCATCCACAGGGACCGTACCCTCCTTCCCCTACCACCAACCTCTCGGAAGGACTTACGGACCCACATGTTTAACGTGTTCGTACTCCGCATGAACACGGCGGCATTTGTGGCAGCGTGCAAATCTTAGCGCGCAAACCACGGGGATACCGCACCCGAGATGGCCAACAGCACGCGGTGTTCCGAGGTGGTCACCCACCAAGTACTAACCGCGCCCGATGCTGCTTGACTTCGGTGATCTAACGAGAACCGGTGTTTTCAGCACGGTACGGCCGTTGGCCTTTAATGAAGTGTGTATCATTTTTCTCCCCGTTGGACTATTGTGCGCATTGAAGAGGCTACATGGGAATTGAGTGATGTTTTCTGGAAATGTATTATTTTAGTTCCGAATGCTTATTTAAAATCCAGACAACGCCGTTTTTGTTGTTGAGACACAGACCGTCCGTCTTACCAGAAAGGTGTAAGGTAACTGTTTGGACGGCCGGGAAGTGCTACCCAATTTAGACCGGAACCCAGTGGGGGAGGCATCCACAGGGACCGTACCCTGCTTCCCCTACCACCAACCTCTCGGAAGGACTTACGGACCCTCATGTTTAACGTGATCGTACTCCGCGCCTACCGAGTGCAATTCCAGCCCGCCATCCACTGGGATACCTCGCCCTACCCGGACATCGCCGTATAATTCCTTATAGTATAAAATATTCATGAAAAAATTGAGCGGTTTATAATATAAAAGAAAATTATAACTGAATTTCAGATTTCTTTTTTTTTTTGCTTTAAATTTTATTTTCAAACTGAACAACTTTATAAAACCGAACTGCGAAATATTTTAATTAATATTTATAATGAACAAAAATTATAAAAATGTTCAAACAAATTTGTAATTTTCAGAATTAAAATGTATGCATGTAATTAAATTTTAAGGCCTACAAAATTATCTAAGTAATAATGAATACTGAAAGTTTATTCGAACGTTGAATTTTAAACTTATGTTCTAATAAGTGCATTCTAAAGTTAATTAAGTATGAACAGTCACAGAAGAGTCGGCAGAATAATTAATTTTCCTCGATCAGAAATTGTTTCGAGCGGTTTGTCGTTCATATTGTCATTTTTGTATTCATAATAATTGCAGATGATTGCATTGTCATGTTGAGAGAAACTCATATATAACGCAGTTTAATCTTGATAACGCTTGCAATTTCTTCACAAAAATAATTAAAACTATTGATTATGTTTTGTGTTTAAATTTTTGTTTGTTCTTCCGTAAATCCATTGTATAAATATGAAACTAGTGTAATATCAATATATATTTAAATGAGAAGAAAATTTATTTAATGTAAAATATATTATGTATAAATATACCGTTGAAGTTTAAAAGTAACAGTATACCAGTGTTGGTTATACATGCAATTTCTGTAGAGATAAACTTTCGTTTTGCAAACAACTTTTGATTATATGTAATATATGAAAACAGGAGCATATAATTGTATTAAATAAATTTTACAATTTTTATACACTGCATTATGCTTAGACGGCAAAATATACAGTTCTGAAATTTTATATATATACTAATATGAATATGTAGATGTGCAAGATTTGATAAAAACTTTGATTTAGGCCTTAGCTAATTAAATATTAATTAATACAATTTTGCATTGCCAGTATAGACAAATATTTAATAAGTTGAGCCAATTTTCAACTTCCCTGTGATTGAATGCTGGCTTAAACGTCACAAAGATAGACGAGGGCATTGATATTGTATGCCTTACTGAAATAGAGCGTTTGCTGTTACCATCATGAATATGCACAACTAAAATGTAATTATTCACATCACATTGCGTTTAAATTAACAAATTGTGTTTAAACTAATTACGAATATTGCACGAAAATTTTAAACAAATATTGCAATTAGTGTCAGATGCTTGCTGATTTTGTAGCTTAGAACAAGTTGTTATTGTTGTTGAGACCCAGACGGCCCAACCTACCAGAAAGGTGTAAGGTAACTAACTGTTTGGACGACGGAAAAGAGCCACCCAATTTAGACTGGAACCCAGTGGGGGGAGGCACCCACAGGGACCGTACTCTCCTTCCCCTACCACCAACCTTTCGGAAGGACTTACGCACCCACATGTTTAACGTGATCGTACTCCGCGTGAACACGGCGGCAGTTTTGGAAGCGGAGGGAATCGAACCCGGGCCTTACAAGTGCAATTCCCGCGCCCTAACAACTGGTCTACCGCGCCCTAGCTTAGAACAAATGTAAAACCTCAATATTTCGGACATTAGATTTTAAAATTTAATGTGCTTTTTAAAATATTTGGATTAAAAATGTTTAACAAAACACACGTTCATATGTAATATTTTATTTAAAATGGAGCAATTCTAATTACAGAACATTGACGAGTACTGTTTTTGTTGTATTTCACATTTTGATATGAAACAGAAAATATCATAGAACAACAGATGTGTACACTGTTATTATATAAGTAAACTCTTTGTAACTAATTTCAAACAACAACAAAATGAACCGTTGTTTAGTAGATATCACAAGCAGTCTTTAAGATATTAGAGATATTACCTTACTTCTGAGATCTTGATATATCTACCACGAATTGAGCGAATTGAATGATAGTATGATATTTTAAATAATGAAAGTCATAAGTTAATTAATTTTTTAGAAGTTTGATCCAGGGTACATTATTACATGTATTAGGGTACATTATTACTTTTATTACAAGTATCAGAGTCCTCAAATCGAATTTTAAAACCTGGATCAGCTATGACAGGTAATTTGGTGAATTTTTATAAATATTCCAAATTTGTCGCAAATATGTCATATAGGGATTGCAAGCGAAACTGCGTCTGCAATAGAATATGTCAAGTCTTCCTCGTCAACCCTTTTGGAGATATTATAACTTTTACTTTTCTAAAGGACATAGAAAATATCTGGAAAGAAACAAACGATTTCTAGAGTCAATTTCATTCAACTGTGACGCACACGCACCCGGCAGAACCAAAGGCCCTACTGTGCTGAAAACACCGGTTCTCGTTAGATCACCGAAGTTATGCAGCATCAGGCGCGGTTAGTACTTGGGTGGGTGACCACCTGGGAACACCGCGTGCTGTTGGCACATTTCGGGCACGATAGCCCGGTGGTTTGTGCGCTGGATTTACACGCTGCCACAGCTGCTGCCGTGTTCATGCGGAGTACGATCACATTAAACATGTGGATCCGTAAGTCCTTCCGAGAGGTTGGTGGTAGGGGAAGGAGGGTACGGTCCTGTGGATCCCTCCTCCACTGGGTTCCGGTCTAAATTGGGTGGCACTTCCCGGCCGTCCAAACGGTTACCTTACACCTTTCTTGCAGGTCGGACGGCCTGGGTCTCAACAACAACAACACTCGCATCCGGCCGCCCAAATAGTTGTTCACGTCCTCGGACGAGTCGGACGGTCTGGATCTTCAACACACACACGCACACACATATACATACACACACACATATGTATATATATATATATATATATATATATATATATATAATATTAAAACACCGTGAAATACTACATTACAAAATCATCTGAAATCACACTTAAAAGGCGCAAAGCTGCACTAAAAAGAGGATTAAAATATTGTCAAAAAGAAAAGAGGTATGGATGGAAACAATATACCAAAAGATGGCCGGGGGGAGTTGTGACCCCCTCACCCCGGTTAAGCATGCTTTACGTCGCGACAACACTCCCGGAGAGCCGGTACATTGCAAAAAGGAATACGAATGTATCAAATTGTAAGATGTAAATATACATCATACAGAAACAAATATAAGATATAATTGTCGAGATCCAGCCCTATCGAAATTCATCTACAGTAAATGTTTGAAATATGTTAAAAAGTGTGTGAATAATGTTTGAAACATGTTCACAAGTATAAATTAACAAAATTACAAAGCTTCCACTTAAAGAAGAATTTAAATATTGACACATAATAGAACAATAATAACAAAGTCTATTTCTAAAACCATATACCTGAATGACAAACAATAGCATATTACATGCAGATGTACATCCCATATTGTGTCATACAAGACCATGCAAATTTGCTATAACGTATTATACATTATACCCTATTCAAGAGGTCCCATATCAGTTATCACACGCTTTACCTGTGACAATCCAGTATGTATATTGCCAACAGTTTTATTTAAATATAAACGGTAACATTCGGTTACAGTTATTTTATAAAATTTGTAGATAATGTCACTTAAAAAATTCTTGGGAAAACCCTGTGAGATGGTGTTTTGTAGGAAACGATAATCGCATAAATATCGATCTTCCATTTTACTGTTTATTCTTTGACTACGTATTAATTGTCCCAGTATAATATTTCTAAAAACATTTTTGTGTTTGTTTTGGGAATTTGTAGATAAGCAATGGATTTTCCTTGAAATTCTCTGGACCCAAATACTAAAGACTTAATATCAGTGCTTTTCAAGTGTCTAAAAGAATGATTCGGAAAGTTTACTTATTTCAAATTATAAATTGCGGTAGAAATAGAAAAACATCCTTCCTACTTGATGGAAATTTTCTCAAGAGAATATTGTTTTGAATGTGTTAATAGTTATATAAGTAAATTAAAAGCTGGCGTTAAGCTAAAGTCTATATTATATAAAAGTATACTGTATTTTAGAAACAACCAATAATTTATTTTATTGATAAAACATTTTTTATATAAACACTTCTTATGCAGCCATTTTTCTGAAATAAACATGTAAGAATTGTATACGTTTACTGGTTTATTATTTAGCAATTTATTGTAAAATCAATAACAATTTTACAATTTTCAATTTAATTACTGATATTTTACGATTTCTTATAAACATCTGAAAAACGTGCATTATTCATTAAGTAGGCATATTCAAGCAATTTCCTGCCTACCAATATAAATATTAACAGCCATAATATGTTATTGAGATACTATTTGGTATATTAGTAGCTCTAATCGAACCATGCCAAAGGTAGTTGAGTAAAATATATTTTTTTTTCTACCAAAATTCGAAAAATATTAAACATTTCTATTTTTACTTCCCTTATATACATAATGTATAAGTAAAGTATTGTGACGGGGTCGAAAATTCGAATTCGAGTTTTCGACGGGAGAGCACGTTTCAAGCATCCCTGATCACGAATCGAACATTTTAAGGTGATGTGTGTGTGTGTGTGAGAGAGAGAGAGTGTGTGTGTGTGTGTGAAAGTATATGTATGTGTGTGTTTGCCAGTGAGTCTGTGGAGTCGATATCTCACGAACGAATAGAGCGATTCGAATGAAATTTGGAACCAAAAATCACAGTCCGTGAATACTGGAAGCCTGTTGTTTTTAAACGTAATCGAATGTTCAGAACCCCCTAAATTGTCGAGTGAAATTTTGAAAAAATCATCAAAAAATCAAAACATTTAATATAGTTACGCAAATAGACATTTCTAATGTAATTTTTTCTTAGAAAACGATTGACATAAATTTTAGAACGCTAGCATGAACCGTTCTCGAGATATTGCAGATTTTTTAAATACATTTATAAAAAAAAACCCATAAATTAAAAAAAAAACATATTAACTATTGAGAAATATATTCACTTTTCATATGTAATATTACGCGATAAAGTGGGTGACATCATTCTCGTGGATCTAGCTCGTTCCATTAATGAGAAAATATACTTTGAGTAATACATTTGTATTTGAACGCCAATAGTTATTTATCTACTATAAGAATAACTTATTTATCTGTCCATAACGCTTGGCGGAATTTTGGCGCCGAATTTAGCGGAATGTCGCCAACTTGGCGACGCTTTTATGTGCTGCCAAATTAACGAAAATCTCGCCAAATGGATAAAAATGACACTAAATCAATGAAAATGACGACTAATTGACGAAAATTCAATTTCTTGGAAAAAATATAAATAGCTAATATAAGAAGAACCTATTTTTTAATTGTAACAATAATAAATTCATTGCATTACTTAAGGAAAGTCATGTGTTGCCCACATCAGATGTTTTTTCATTTGAATTGGCTTGTGCTGATGAAATACAGTGAAACGTGTTTAGAGCGATATCGAAGGATAGAGGAAAATATCGTTATATGCAGTTCATCGTTATATCCAAGGTTGAATCTGAGTAATTTTATATTCAAGGTAGAACAGGACTATTTATAACTTATTTTATACCTACTTATATTATACTATTTGCAGTTGAATCCTGATTAAATTCAGTTTCTTAATACGGATATAACTACACTTTTATAAAATCATGTTAAACTTTATTTTTTAAACAATATTAGACGCTACGAATGTACATGAACTTAATAATAGGAAAGCAATAGTTTGAAAATATCTGTACATTTAATACATTCCTAATAATCTAAAAATGTATGTATATATTAATAAAAATAAGACAGAGAATTATGTTTTATTCAGCAATAAGAATACAATTGTACAACGAAACAAACCAAATACATACTGCATAATCAAGTTATACGTACATTAAATAGAATCTGGATCATTACAAGTGAATCGAAATATTAGTCTTAATTAATAAGAGATATTTTCATTTTTGTAGATTTTGTTGAGAATATACCCGTCATATATATCTTTCAAACCATCTAGCGAATTTAAATATACATCTGGGACATTTGATAATATGATAGAATGAAATTATAGATAGATAGTCTGAGAATTGCAGATTGATAGTCTGATAGAATAATTATAGTAGAATTAAATTCTGAAATTTTTATCTACAGCGATTTAGTTGGCGAGTGATTCCGTATGGCGAACTCCTTTTGTGTACGATATACTGTAAAATTAATGGATTGTCAAAGTTACTTTGAAAAGTCATGAACACAATACAAAACCAACGATTGAAAAGTGTAAAAGTATTGTTACATATAGGTTTACTTACTAAAAACTCATCGTCATAGATAAGTGCAATATTCATTAGTACTATAAGAAATCTGCCGGAACAGCAAAAAGTATCATTAAGAAAGGTCCATTATTCTAGGCAATATCTTTATGGACACGTTTTATAGCGTTACTCTATAAAAACGAAATTTAGTAGAAGCATATCTTATATTGATATAAAATTTTTGTACCCCATTATGAATTGAACTTTTAAGAAGTAGTAAGTTAACTCCCGTTAAATTGATGTGAAACATTACATTTTTGCATGTTTCGATAGGGAAAATATGCATCTGTCTGAAGATGATACAAGTTGACTAAAGAAATATTTTGATATTTTTAATCTAAAGTTTATGTATTTTTTACATTTTTCTACAGCACTAATTAATTTATAACGCAGTTTATAAAGGTAACTTGACATCAGATATAATGCATATTGGATTTTGTATTTGAGTTCGGTATATACTTTTATTCATATTACGCCAAACACCTAACTGAACGATAACTATATTTTATGTCCTGTGTGTAAATTTTGAAAATCCCTAACTGAGATAATTATTCCATTAACAACATTCGAGAAGTGTCCAGAAGAAGCCAAGTTGAGGTTATTTTGCCAAATTACAAACCAAAGTCACTGATTTTGTCGCCATATTCGAGTGGCTAACACCTTCAAATCGCAAAGGTTTTCTGTTACGTATCTCTAATGTCACTTCCATTTCCAATGCCACTTCAAATTTAGTTTCATATAATTCATATTTCTTTCAATATTTACTCCACCCAGCGTCATTCACATCAAAATGTGCATTTTTACCTCCACCGTAATTTACCAGTAAGATTAGTATAATCTCACTCAATTTTATTTCTTACAATATGGCATACAAATATATAAATTAAAAAATCTGATGTGGGCAGCACATGCGACTTTCCTTATATAATGTAATGAATTTACTACGTTTACAGTAAAAAAATAGGTTTTTCTTATAGTAGATACTAATATTCTTTCCAAGATATTGAATTTTCGACAATTAGTCGTCATTTTCATCGATTCAGCGTCATTTTTATCCATTTAGCGAGATTTTCGTTAATTTGGCAACATTTCAAAAAGTCGCCAAGTTGGCGACGTTCCGCCAAATTCGTTGCCAAAATCTCGCCAAACGTTATGGATGAAGAAATAAGTTATTCTTACAGCAGACAAATGACTATTGGCGTTCAAATAAAAAAGTATTACTCAAAGTATCTTTTTCCGTGAATGGAACGAGCTAGATCCACGAGAATGATGTCACCCAATTTATCGTATGGTATTACATATGAAAAGTGAGCATGTTTCTCAATAGGAAATATTTTTTTCTATTTTATATGAAGTATTGATAATTTTTTTGAAAAATGTGCAATATCTCGAGAACGGTTTGTGTTAGCGTTCTAAAATTTATGCCAATCGTTTTCTAATGAAAAATTACATAAGAAATGTCTATTTGCGTAACTTTATTAGTGGTTTTGATTTTTTGACGATTTTTTCAAAATTTTATTCGAAAATTTAGGGGGATTCTGAGCATTCGATTGCGTATAAAATCAGTAGGCTTCCAGTGTTTATGGATTGTGAATTTTGTACCAGATTTGGTTTGAATCGGTCCATTCGTTCGTCAGTTATCGTCTCCACAGGCTCACTGACACACACACACACACACACACACACACACACACACACACACACAGAGACATAACTTCAAAAATGTTTGATTCGTGATCAGGGAAACTTGAAACGTGCTCTCCCGTCGTAAACTCGAATTCGAATGTTCGACCCCGTCACAATACTTTCCTTATACATTATGTATATAAGGAAAGTAATATGTAATTCACATTGATGTGAATTCAAACAAAAATATCAAAATGTCTTACTAATACATAGGTTTTAATGCTATATTCTGAGATCAGATACAGTTTTCATTGAGTGAGTACGAAAATATCTTAAAAAATCATCAATTCTGAAAGAAAATACAAACAATGACAGTAAACAGAGCAGAAAATCCAATTATGGTTCGAAATCAATTGATATTCTTTTTAAAGCTTATCATATCTCTATACCATCAGCCGTATCTTTCCTAAATTAAATTAGCAGTGGAATGGTTAATGCTTTAATAAATTCAAAGAAATGGAAATTAAAATTAATTATACGTTTAATTTAGTGCTGAAATTTTTAAGCCATATCTCGCTTAATTAATATAAAGAGGTTTGGGGATTTTGATAATATTTCTTATTATTCCAGGCTTTTGTATAAAATAATCTAGTATGCAATTCTATCCATCTTTATTGGCATATATAATTGCTGTTAATAATGCTAACGTAAAGGAATTGAAAACAAACATATAAAAATAAGCTTATTTGAAAATAAAACATATACAAAATTTTCATAAATAGGCTGCACAAATATACATACACAATTGGTAAGTAATCCATTTGAGAATTGAACTTTCTTGAATGTTCTCAATTGTACCTTAATCAAAATCTCTTATTAATGATAATTGTCATTTTTTTTTCTTCTGCTTCTAATTTGTTTATCTTTATTCCGTTTGCTTTCTTATTTTTTTGGTAATTTCAATCCTTGTCCTGAATTTTTTTTCTGAAATATTTGTTGACAACTCTTTTAGGTTCCAAAACCATTTTCTGTTCTACTTTACTTTCATATTTTTTACCTCTAATTTGGCCGACTGGCGCAGCTTGCGAAACCGGTTAGTGGTCTTTTTTAATTTAATGGGACTCTGTTTACAGTTGTAAGTATGGGATATGTACTTTATATCATTTGTTAAATGATTCATTTACTCATTGCTATTTGCCGTTTATTCATTGTGACCAACCTATTGTACTTCCCTCTTCAGTTGTTACTTTCTTCTTATTGGCCGTTTCTTTCTTCTTTCTCTGCTGGAGGCACTTTGCTGTTTGTACATCAGTTTCCTACCTAGCTTTAAATCCTTAGGAGATGAGCTTTAAATTCATAGGAGATGAGCTTTAAATCTTTAATTAATTCACCTTTTGCTATGAGGAAACTATGACATTTAAGATTTTTTCATATGTTGGTTCCCATTGAGTTCTGTAAGAGAGTAAGAATATATTCAATGGGGCTGTGTTAAAAGGTTGATGTATAACATATTCAAACTGATTTGTATGTAATATTACCAGTGAATATATATTAGTTTCCGATCTAGTGTTCACGAGCGAAGTGTGATTTCCTTGTGTGTCCTGACATAGGAGGCTGTTTCTTGCCTTCAAGACCAGTCGACACTGTTATGTTGTACACTGCTTTTAACAAACTTATTTCAGTTGAAACACAGGGACGTGGTGCAAGTATATGTAGCAAGAAAGGTAATTATTTTGTCAGTAGTGTAAAAAGTAATGAATAAGCAATTATGAAAAAACATCAAAAATACATCATTTCAAACCAAATACAGAAAATATAGCACGGATACTTCCAACTGAAGATAAAATAAGGGGAGTATTTAAATGTAGGAGGAGGGGGGAATTAAAATATAATAAAAGTATTTATACAGATCATCGAAAAGAGAAATCATCAAAGTGAAAATAAAATTATAAATTAATCTAGTCATTGGAGGGGATAGAACAAAGTTTAAAATGACAAAAGTTTTAATTTTTTTTTTAGTTTTGGGAAAATTAATAAGCAAAAATATCTTATAATTTCTCATAATTATTTCAACCCAGGTCTATTTAGTTACTAGTGTAGTAGATTTACTTACAATTCAGTTGTCTTTTTCGTTCCGCTATTTGTTCTCTAACAGCCTTATTTTCTTCGTGTTCACCTCTGGGATTTTGTGCGTTCATAGTTTCCTGCCATCGGTTTGATTTTTGTCCCTTCCATTTCTTCCAGCGGTGTTCGCAACTTTTTACTCCTATGTTCAGCTACGTGTGCTCTCCTCATTTGCCAACCTGACTTGAGCAAATGATAGCTGGTTTTTGCCTTCAAAACCAGGTTGACAAATGAAATGTTTGTATTATTATTCTGTTTGTTATGAAATAGTACTCTATCAAATAGAGTTCCAGTTATATTTCCAATTCGTGAATTATTTTTCGAAATGTGGTGGCGTTTTCCATCGACTATCTTCCCTAACCTTTTCAAAATTTGCCAGTCTATTCAACGACATTTTGGGGAATAATTCAGTAAGTTAAGCTATTTGTATTGCTCTTTAAACAGGTTAATTAATACTGTAAGTCGATCTTATGTTGTAAATTAGTAGAATAAGTATTGCACAAGCAGCACCAAAAGGTAAAAAAAAAAATTAGCCCCAAATGTGATTTTAACTAACTTTTACCATGATGTCGTCTTATCTTGACTAACTTTATACTTCTTTGAAAAAGGTGTACAGTCTTAAAAATGAAAATGTAAATAATTTGGATAATATATGAATAATTTAAAAGTTTCACATATTCAAATATATACAGTTAAAGCTCCAATTTTGCAAAGCACTACTATAAGATATTTTAAAATTTAATTTGATAGCACAGCAAAATACCATAATAAACGGCATGTTAAATGCAAGACTTTTTTACTTTAAATTTCCATTTTGCTAATGAAGTGTGACAATTTTGTTTTTATACAGGATTATTTGTCTCTTTTTTACTGAGATATATTTTTTTTCCTTTTAAATTTATGAACTATCAGAAGTTTTCAAAAATATGTTTACTATTATGGTTATACTAAGAACAATGTATTTTCAATTATAAGATACACTTTCGTTAATGATGCTTTTTTTAACGGGTGATATTTACTTTTTCTGTTAAGGTTCAGAATATGGATGATACGTAACAAAAATTTTCAGGAGGAGATATTTTACGAGAAAGGTTTGAAAAAGGCACTAAAAATGTATAAAAGTTACTTGAGTTATCGATAGTTACTTAATGCATTTTTCTGTGACTTACGCTTTTGGCCAAACATATTTAGTATCATTCTTTGTTTTACTATTAGTGTCACTATGATGTAATTATAGTACGCTGGTGAATATTTTTAAATTATATTCTCAAATTCAAATTAATACTCAAGTTAAACTAATACTTAAGTATAATTTACATACTCAAGTTAAACTAATGATCAAGTTTAAATTTCATATTCAAGTTTAATATTATATACTCAAAGAGAATATGGCAAATCCGGTTAGACAGGTCAAACCGGTTATTACTGTTTTAGTCGTGATTGATCCCATAAACCTGTCGGTGGTTCTATAAAAACCATCATGTTAAAAGAATAAAACATTTGTATTTCATCTGAAGTGACATTTAAAAATTAATTGTTTTCAGAGAGTTGATGAAAGATATTGTCAAAAAATTTACGATGTTTGTTTTAAATTTAGTGTAATTCTTCAAACATAATCTGCGACAAAAAATAAATCATACGTAAGCAAAATGTGCAGAGTCAACTTCAACAAAAATAGCTTACAATCCCGTCCTAGTAGCTCAGTAATAGAACTTCGGCTGGCTAGTACGTAGATCCTATTGGGATTGAAAGGTTCTTTAAAATTTCGCCCGATCAAATTAATCTTGTATATTAGTGAAAAGATGTCAGAGGTCTAAAGTTAACCTTGTACGACTAGCACGGATTCAGTGGACTTTGGTATGTTAATCCCTGATTTCAAATCGGATAGTCAGCAACAACGTGGGAAGCCTGGAGAGCAGAAGAGTTCTAATTTCGGGTAAGCTGATATTAGAGGGTGGAGAATACAGGGCCCACTTCGACGGTAAAAGCTTGCAATTCCGTCTTGGTAGCTCAAAGGTAGATAGATCATCGGCTGACCAGTACGAAAATCCTTTATTCCATTCTCGGTTGGGATTGGAAGGTTATTTACAAGTGTTGTATTATTAATTTAATAGTTGAAATAATCTGCCACTAAATTCATTAAGTTGATTTTAGTAAGAGTGTAGATCAGATGCCGACATGTTTTCTACAACGCGAGACACGGTGGTCATACTGGATACTTTTCGTAGTCTCGTACTCCCGTGGTTCTACTTTACAAATATTTGGTTGATTTTCTCTGTATTCAGTTTCCTAGTTTTTTTTATTTGACGATTATGCTGCAGACATAAAACACTTGAGCTGATAATTTTTGTTCGTAGAAATAATGGTAGTCCCTAATGCTTTCCATCATATTATACCCAGCGCATGCAATTCGTTGCTGTTACCTTCATGTCACTACTAAACACCTACTTCCAAAAGGAAGTTAATTGAACGAGCTTCATGAATTGCCTTAGTACAAAAATTAGAAATTCAATTTGCTACTCGTATTTCCCTAGACAAAACCAGAAATGCAGCGACCTCAAAATAGGATGGTTAGAAAATGGACAAAGTATAAATACATCGTACAAAAATATTTTATCTCCGAAATTAAGATGAATATAACACCCACGAAATGTATCTCTATTGCATTGACTTATTTTGATTTGGGCTTACGAAGCTTGCAGTAATACGGAAGATAAGTACAGAAGACAAGTCAGAATTTTGTCACTGCAACCAAATGTGTGATTTTGAAATCCACTGCAATTTTCTGTTGTTATTTTTACACGTATTATCAAAGAGGACGCTATGTGGAACATTGATTATTTAATTTTTTTTTATAATTTATGTTGAATAAAAAGTATTTTAAATAATTTTAGACTGGTTTATAATTTTAGGTACACGATTTTACACCACACCTGAGACAAAAACCGATTTACGTACTTTTTAAAATCTTATACCGTGATATTTTTTATACATGTTCATCAAATGTTCACATTCATGTAGCCAGTATAACAATTGCAAAAAGCCCTTTTTTTCTTTTCAATTCACTTTGATGCACTACATAAAAATGATGGATCTTCTTTTTTTTGGCTCATTCATTATTCAGGAAGACCCACTTATTGCATATAACAGTATCGATTGAATAGTTTTAAGCTTATTACGCGTTCTTTAGCATAGAATAATCGTTAACTGTAATGGCAAAACAAAAATTTTCTAAGTGGCGCAATTTTGCAAACATATGAGAAGTGGCAATTTCAATTCTTCTACGTATCCCGAATAAAATTCGTATACAATTTAGCTCGGGTTACACGAGGGTTAAGTTCAAAACATGGAGTTAATAAAAAGGAGATGAAACTCCTATGAATCAAACACTTGAAAATGCATAATGCTTTGGGAATTACATCTAGGTGTTGCTAGTGTCAGTAAAGTAGCTGCTACTGTTAATTAACACAACAGGAAGGCTTTGTATTCAGTATACGTATTTTTGATTATTTTAAAATTAAGGGTTCCCTAATTATGAGTATAATTAACCAGTATTTTTACTTTCCTTATATACATAATGTATAAGGAAAGTATTGTGACGGGGTCGAAAATTCGAATTCGAGTTTTCGACGGGAGAGCACGTTTCAAGCATCCCTGATCACGAATCAAACATTTTTGAAGTGATGTCTGTGTGTGTGTGTGTGTGTGTGTGTGTGTGTGTGTGAAAGTATGTGTGTGTGTGTATGTGTGTGTGTGTGTGTCAGTGGGTCTGTGGAGACGATAACTGACGAACGAACGGACCGATTCCAACCAAATTTGGTACAAAAATCACAATCTGTAAACACTGGAAGCCTATTGTTTTTATACGCAATCGAATGTTCAGAACCCCCCTAAATTTTCGAATGAAATTTTGAAAAAATCGTCAAAAAATCAAAACCAATAATAAAGTTACGTAAATAGACATTCCTTATGTAATTTTTCATTAGAAAACGATTGACATAAATTTTAGAACGCTAACATGAACCGTTCTCGAGATATTGCACATTTTTCAAAAAAATTATCAAAAAGTCAAATAAAATAGAAAAAAAAATATTTCCTATTGAGAAACATGTTCACTTTTCATATATAATATCATGCGATAAATTGGGTGACATCATTCTCGTGGATCTAGCTCGTTCCATTCATGAAAAAAGATACTTTGAGTAATACATTTGCATTTGAACGCCAATTTATCTGCTGTAAGAATAACTTATTTCTTCGTTCATAACGCTTGGCGAGATTTTGGCGACGAAATTGGCGGAATGTCGCCAACTTGGCGACTTTTTGAAATGTTGCCAAATTAACGAAAATCTCGCCAAATGGATAAAAATGACGCTAAATCAATGAAAATGACGACTAATTGTGGAAAATTCAATATCTAATAAGTTATATAATATATAAATATATAATAATAGTTATATAATATATGTCGAAAATTCAATATCTAATAAGTTTATATATATATATATATATATATATATATATATATATAACTTATTTCTTTGTCCATAACGCTTGGCGAGATTTTGGCGACAAAATTGGCGGAATGTCGCCAACTTGGCGACTTTTTGAAATGTTGCCAAATTAACGAAAATCTCGCCAAATGGATAAAAATGACGATAATCAATGAAAATGACGACTAATTGTCGAAAAGTCAATATCTTGGAAAGAATATTAATATCTACTAGAAGAAAAACCTATTTATTTTACTGTAAATGTAGTAAATTCATTTCATTATATAAGGAAAGTCATGTGTTGCCCACATCAGATTTTTTTCATAGTTGCAGGATAAAGTACAGAAAAAATATATATGGAATTAAAAATAAATTGAAATGTAAAATAACTTTGAATCCGTAATAATAATCTTTATTGTTTCTGTACTGTTTTGCATTGCGCTAATAATTTATGCTTACAAAATTGACAATTCAAATAAATATTTAGGCCTTTCGCCATAGAAATGCATCAATGCGAGGCTAATTATCATCCCAGCGCCACCTGAATTATTGTCTTGAACGATATTGGCGTTTACTTAATATATTAAGTTTTAAACTCCTTTTACATCCATGGCTCAAATTCACAAAAACCTGCCAGAACGGAGGCGTTCCTAAAAATAAGGATTCCACGCCCATTGCAGATAACAGTATCCAAATATTGGTATAGTTATCTGCAATGGGTATGCCTTTTTTGTTTTGGGAAACACCCGTTTCTGGCGCGCCTCATGATTTTCCCCCCTTACTTACGTTATTATAATTTTATTTAAATTATCATAGTATATATAAAATCATCCTAGTTTTAGATAACGTATATATATGTAATGGACACTAAAACAAATACTGGTGTAAAATAATAAATGTGTATAATTGATATCTTTTGAATTATACTTTTGTTATCATTTTGATGAATTCTGTAATTTTCGTTGATGGTGAGTTCTTATAAGAATAAAACCAATTTTCTCATACTAATAGCTACATGTAAGTTCATATTAGTCTTTGAAATTCATACTTTGCATTAACAAATGTACTATCATGCTTTGTTAATACAAATATAAGGGCATTTAAATAAATCATGTAAAAAAGCCTATCCAATGAGTGAAATTCTTTATTTGGTGGATACGTTACGATAATATAGACTAGAGACTTGCATGCGGTCGGGATCGTATCGCGTTTCCTTTTTTTTTAAGCTGCCGTCTTTTTCCTTTATTTTTTAAGCTGCGAATCAAAACTATTTTTAAAAGATATAAGTCATCATATTAATTTATGAGAGAAAATGTATAAATGCATAAACGGGAAATACAAACTGTATAAGAACAGAAAAATGTTCACATTTGGATATTTAAAATCTACTTGCGGGTCGGAAAGCGGTCCACGCGCTGAGGGTTCGCAATGGGTTACGAGTCTATAATATTCTTCGTAGTTTGGGTCAGGTTGCGTGTCGCTACTTTTCTTTGGTGCTGATACAGGTCAGGTCACACCCTACACACGCAAAACTGTAGTATGAATTACTCAGATCTCAGTTTGTTTTTCCTGCCACTAAAAGACAGCGCATATCAGGGACATTACTTAGCAATCCGTTATAATGAGCAGCACTTGAGGAAATGTGATCAAACGTTGATATATCTACTGTAATAAGATTTTTGCAAGCCCGAGGCAAAGTACCAGCTAAAATTCATTGTCACTTTGTTAAGGTCTATAGATCTAATGACATGGCACGGAAGTAGGTATGGATTTGGTACAGTGTTTGATAATGCGTCCATTAGAAGATGCTTGAACACACATTGATAGCTGACACATGACATCTATCGATTTTAGTATCTTTGGACCTTCACGAAGTATCTGATAGAAAAACAATATGCAACAAAAATAAGTATAACATTTAGTAAATCTTGACTGTAGGGCAATGGCATTGAGCTTTTCAAGTCTGGGATATTCTTTGATGAAACAAATGCCTCGTCATGTTTCGTTTCATGGGAATCAGTCCGTAATGGGAAGTAAGATTTCTGATAGTTATGATAATATATATATATATATATATATATATATATATATATATATATATATATGATATATATATATATATATATACATGACGAAATAAAAAGTTTGAATGATTGGGTTTACGGGGTTGCAGATAGGTCAAGGGAAATTGTGCCCCTTTTCCTGGTTAGAAGCTAGCTTTGACTTCTAGAAAACATTCCCAGAAACACTGCACGCCCGAAACAAAAATCGAACGTGTTGCTGGGGGTAAAATGACCGAATACCAGACAACACCAAACAAGGTACAGTAAAAAATGAAAAATTTACAAACCAACCAAATGAGAAACAGGGAATAAAATGCTACAAAGTCAAAAAATCACCGGAGAGGAAGTCATTATGAGACACGATACAGTGAATAACGTGTGTTTCAGTATCATGTCTCATAATGACTTCCTCTTCGGTGATTTTTTGACTTCGTAGCATTTTTTTCCCTGTTTCTCATTTGGTTGGTCTGCAAATTTTTCATTTTTTTCTGTACCTTGTTTGGTGTTGTCTGGGATTCGGTCATTGTATCCCCACGGACACGTTCCATTGTTGTTTCGGGCGACATTATGTTCTGCTAATTTCAAAATAATATGAAATATATTTCAATAATTATTTATTTATTTACTAGAAACTGCAAACGGCATTGCCTGGAATTTAAAGATGGAAATAATTAAATTCACTCAATAATTTTCCCCAAAAACTAGCACATGTAATTTGAATAGCCGTTAGTAAATCCAAATTCGTATTTGAATACGAATATATTACAAATGGTGTAAATGTGTAATATAATAGTGTGATATAAAGCTCTAATATAAAAGTTTGTGGCAAAAGTGTGCTAATTAAAATTAATGAAATGCGGACGCGGTGATCGAACGGTCAAGGCAAACGTTTCCTAGCGATCGTTCGGCTGCCGGGTTATGGATTCTAGTCCCACCTTCAGGCATGGATGTTGTATCGTTGGGCGAAGTGCGTTCCGACCCTCACTGGTGCCCTAGGGCAACGTCATGTGACGGCTAACAGGTTTACTGTTCAGGCCGGAGTATAGGCGAATGATGAAATATCAAATGCCTGGCTATTAGAAAAAAAAATAAAATAAAATAATAAAATTATATGTATCTTCAAGTAAAGAAGTATTTCCTATTTTTCTTTAGTTTTTGAAATTCTGCATTTTGTAATGTTGCGTTTACACAATCCATGTCAATAAAATATAAATATCTGAAAGAAAAGTTACATTAATTAATTTAATAGACCAGCGATCGAATTTTCATGAAGGTATTTAATTCATGAAAATCTTATTATATATTAAATTTTCCATTTAGATCAAATAAAAGCAGTCAATAATTTTTATAAACAATTCCCGTTTGTTTATACAATTCTAAAAATAAACAATTATATTTTAAATTTTCATTTAGAGAGAAATTATTTTGATTAGTTGTTTTCTGTTTTTAATTTTTGTAAAAAAAGTAACTTATAAAATATATTTTTTTTTAAAAAGTTGATTTATTTGAATGATATAATTAAACGAATTCATTATTAAAATATTTGTTTTAACAAAACTTTTCAAAGCACCTCCTTTATCCTAATTAATTTTCATCATTAAATTTTGGAAATATTAAAAATATATATATATATTATTTTCTTTTTGAGAGCTTAAAAGAATTTCTTAAACTTTTCATAAAGTTTTTTTTTCTTCTTCACTAAAATGTCTGATTGTTTTTTATATTTCAATAACCTATGCAATTACGTTTAAGTGTGTAAATCAATAAAGTTAAGCAAGAATTAATTTGAAATGTGCATAAATTTTTAATTCCTAAATATACCTAAACATTTTACATCCTAATAAATAAAGACTTCTAATCTACTTCACACGAAAAAAAATCTCCAAAAATAATTTAAAAAAATTTTATAAAAATACCTTTTAATTAATTTTACTTAAACATTTTACAAAGTACTACTAATATTAATTTTCTTATATACATAATGTATAAGGAAAGTATTGTGACGGGGTCGAAAATTTGAATTCGAGTTTTCGACGGGAGAGCACGTTTCAAGCATCCCTGATCACGAATCAAACATTTTTGAAGTGATGTGTGTGTGTGTGTGTGTGTGTGTATGTGTGTGTGTGTATGTGTGTGTGTGTGTGTGTGTGTGAAAGTGTGTGTGTGTGTGTGTGAAAGTGTGTGTGTGTGTGTGTGGAGACGATAACTGACAAACGAATGGACCGATTCAAACAAAATTTGGTACACAACTCACAATCCGTAAACACTGGAAGTCTACTGTTTTTATACGCAATCGAATGTTCAGGACCGCCATAAATTTTCGAGTGAAATTTTGAAAAAATCATCAAAAAATCAAAACCGCTAATAAAGTTACGCAAATACACATTTTTTATGTAATTTTTCATTAGAAAACGATTGACATAAATTTAGAATGCTAACATGAACCGTTCTCGAGATTTTGCACATTTTTCAAAAAAATTATCAAAACGTTATATAAAAAAAAAGTATTTCCTATTGAGAAACATGTTCACTTTTCATATGTAATCCCATGCGATAAATTTGGTGACATCATTCTCGTGGATCTAGCTCGTTCCATTCATGAAAAAATATACTTTGAGTAATACTTTTGTATTTGAAAGCCAATAGTCATTAATCTGCTGTAAGAATAACTTATTTCTCCGTCCATAACGCTTGGCGAGATTTTGGCGGCGAATTTGGCCGAATGTCGCCAACTTGACGACATTTTTAATTGTTGTCAAATTAACAAAAATCTCGCCAAATTTATAAAAATGACGCTACATCAATGAAAATGACGACTAATTGAAGAAAATTCAATATCTTGGAAATAATATAAGTATCTACTATAAGGAAAACATTTTTTTTAACTGTAAAAGTAGTAAATTCACTGCATTAAATAAGGAAAGTCATGTGTTGCCCCCATCAGATTTTTAAATAATTATAATCATATAATTAAATTTATTATTCCTCAAAATAGTTTAATAATGTATCACTTTTCCGGATGTGATATCTTGTCTTTCTAGAAATGAGGAATTTCACATTTAGTAAGTGTACTGTTAGTGGGGCCATTTCTGCAACATTTTAACGCATTAAATATTATATTTTTGTAAAAAGAATAAAATACTAAAGGTTTTGTTTGACCTGTTCCAAGTTTCAAGAAAATATATTGACATTCGGTAGTTATTGATTGGAAAGGCAAACTATGACATATCATTCAATTTGCCTAGTTTGAGCAGTAGATAATGTGCCCATAACAATACAGACATAAAATGTCACACAGACATGATAGACACATTGTTGATTTGCACCTTTCAATACGAAATATGTCATCCTCTCAAAATCCAACATTCGGTGTTTTGACGCCAAAGCAACATATTTCTTTATATACAGTATGTATCACAGAGAGAAAAAATATATAACTTAGAAAAACAAACACATGTATATTATCCTATTTATAATTAAAGCTTATTTGAATTATGTATTTTTACGTTTTACTATTAAGCAAAGTCAAATGCATTAATCCTTTATTACAACGTAACAACTGTGGAATCGATAATATTATAAATGTAGAAATATTGATTTGTGCCTTAAAATCAATTAAGATTTCTCTTTATCATGGAAACCATTTTTCAAGGAGCACATTTAAAAGATTAATTACTGTTTATAAACAAAGTTGAGATAACCAGCAGTGTTCAATTATAAAACAGGCTCTCAAAATTGATATATTATTGGGTGACAAGCACTCTGGAATTTAGCAATTCTTACGGCAAAGAATAATTTGTGAGTGGCGAAATAATAATCAATAGGAATTTAATTAAGTGAATATTGTTAAAGACCTAAATATCCAAGTGCATTTCGTCGCATTATGAGAAACACGATTCCTTCTGCAATTGCATAAAATTGAATAGATAATAATAAACTAAAGTAATTACTTTGTATGTATAGAATGGCTTACTTTACGTTTAAAGTGTTACTTTATATGTAGAATGCTACTTTATATGTATAACGTGTGTTTTAAATTCACAGTGTTCGGTTCAAAATAAGCACTGAGGAGCAATAAATATAATACACTCTGTGCAGAGGATAACAAAAACTTGGGCAACGTAAATAACATAATAAGGCAGTATGTAGCTGTCACGACGAAACGCTGGATCCCCTTCTTCAGTGCAAGATAACAAAAAAACAAGTCCAAAGAAGGGATGGACGCGAAAGGAAGAAGCAGGGAGTTTATATACCGAAGACCTGGATAAAGAGAGAGACAATCAGAAAACAGCCAATCCGAAATGACAAGTAACTCACAAAATTGGCGTGCTGCGAAACACAACAGGAATATCCCGACAAGACGAGGCAAGTTAAAACAAATATAAATGAGCCCCAACAAGATGAAAAAATGTTACAACGACACATAGAAAATAGAACGAAGAAAGGGTGGGTAGTGGTGGGGGTTAAAGGGCGTTCTAACAGACCGTAGACAAATATGATGTATATGATATAGCATTAGATACATGGATATGGAAGGCTACAAAGAAGCATGATGCAGCCTAGATTTGTATAATGAATGAGTTACGCAATTTCTGTTTTCATACATAATTTAGAAATTATAAAATTAAGGAAATGTTAGATTTTATTTGAGAAACATATACTATAATATCATTAATCTTGCATAAAAGAATACATGTGTGTCTGTTTGTCTGAGTGGACAGTCTGTAGCAGAAAATATAAGAATCGTAAACCCATGAAATTTAGTACGTACTTCAGAACTCGGAAAGGTTCACGTCGGCGTTACATTCTCTGTCGAATGACTATTTTTAGTTATTTTACGTTATAGAATTTTCAAACAAATGGGTTCCTCAGCGAACTAAAATACTATCATAGAGTACCTAACTTTACACCATCGGAAAGGTAAAGTAACTTTTTATTCCAACGATGTGTGAACCGCATCAACGACGTCTGAACCTTCATATTTATTTATTTTTAAAGCACATCGAATTATTATTTAGGTTATCTAATATATATCGTCGCATCCAAAAGACCAAGGTTAGCACAATTCCATAGTTCGGCTATAAACTCCGTATGTAATGAAAAATCATTTGCGGACTGTAATAAAAAATCATTTTCCATTAGTAAGTAATTACTTTTTAAGAAAAGCATAAGCATTGATATTATCGTTTCCCTACACTATCTGCGGTAACAACTGTTCTTCCAGGTCGACACACTGCGCATGTCCAACTGTTGTAAGGTTTTAACGACGCCATCTCCTATTTCCTTTTCGTCTGGAGGAAACAGCTGAGGACAATTGAGTGTGTTCATTTTGGGGGTTCTCCAACTTCGTGAATTTAAAAGATATCAGTCTATTCTTTTTATTTTATATTATGTTATCATTATAAACATTGCGTTTAAATAGTATTTAAATTTGGTGAAAATTCAGTGTAATAGTAGTAATTCAGGGGTTAAAGTCACTTTTTTGTGACGCGAAAATGATTTTAGTTCACAATAAAATGAATTTAGTTCAAAACAAACGATTCTAGGTCAAAACAAACAATTTAGAAATTGAATGGCGTTATATATATCCGTATTATTGAAGTAGTTGTTCCTTATTAAGGACCCAGGCAATGCCGTGTAATTATTTCTAGTTTCTATAATAAGCATATAAATCCTACGTATAATATTAAGGGATATTTTATATCAATGAGATTTCAAAACAAGAAAGAAAACTGTCCAAATATGTTTGTTATATGATTTATTGAAATTATGATTCCAAATTTTGGAACTATCGGTAGGTGTTATTATGAAAAACATAGGGTGCAAAAAGCATTAAGTGTGTTGATGCTGATCTTTTTTGTCTTTGCATCATATTCTACTGGAAGTGATAATGTACAGTAATCGAAGATCACTTAAAAAGGAAAATTTCAAATATTGAAAAACTTATGCAGCAAACTACATCAGTTGTCCAAGTGTGAAGACCTCCTGTCATTAGGGAAATAAATTCGATACCAAATGCCCATCGTCCTTGGTGGTTGCCACAGAGATAGTAAAATGTGCATCACATGTCACGCCTCAAAGACTTATTAAGGCTCATCGACTTCAAATATCAAGATAAAAACCCGGTGAAACAATCCTGTTTCTGGCACTAAAATCATAATTTAACGTTTTAGTATGCCTATTGATATTATTGATTATTGATTTAGTATGCCTATAGAAGGGTTTTGTAACAGTCAATGTTATTTTATATGCGACAGCATGTTAACATATTTTAAATTACGCTGCTTGACACAAAACATTTTACACTTGATAGATTGCTTCAAATGAGACGGAGATTAACGTACAATATAAACAAACAAGCAGCTGTTCCACTGGTTATTAAATTTTTAAACAGTTACACAAATTCATTTTCAAGAAGACAGTATAATTTAACCTGAATAAATAAGTGGTATAGGTATATATAACACCTTTTCTGAACTAATTAATGCATTCTACCAAATGAATGCCCCTATTAATGTTCTACCAAAATAATAACATTACTTGGAAAAAAATATTTCTTAAACATATTGAATCAAACAAAAGAAATTTGGTACTATTAATTAAATTGTTAAGTAGTATAGTCTTATTTATTTGGAAAATTATAGACCCAGGAAAAAAAACACTTTATTTCATATTTTTTAAATTGTAAAAATGAATCAAAATATTTCTGTTAAAGCAAAATTGTAAGCAAAAGCAAATGGTAAAGCAAATGGTTTCAAAATGTAAAATGGTAAGCATAAAATATTAACAATTATTAGCAAGTGAATATGCAAAAGCCACCAGTAATCATGTTAGTTGATTCTCCGTGATTAATTTTAAATATGAATTAAATGGAGACAATGTTCATTATCTATCACAAAGGCTCTGAGCCTGAGGTAGTACATATTGTGCTATTACATAGAGAACATGAAATTAAAAAAAAAATCAAACCATCATTTTCGTGGAATTTGTTTAGGTTAGTTTAATTTACACAAAAGCTAATTAATTTTATGAAAGAGCTAAAAATGCTTATATGTTTTTACCTCTCAATATCTAAATGTATTAAACTGTAGCTCTAGGGAAAGTTATGTGTTATACACAACAATGTCCATTTAATTACAGACAGATACCTGTAGGGTGATAAGGAAGCAAGGCGACTTTCCTATTATGGCCGGCCATCCTAGTTTTCTACACGATTCACTTTTTGCTCCTGGTAATTTTCCGTACCCAATCAATCTCTTTTATGAATTACGAAATAGAGTCCTTGGCAGATTGATTGGGTACTTGAGGTGGAATTTTACCAGATACTCAGCTTACAGAATGATGCATCGATACAAGGGCTATAAAAAGCACACAGAAAACTGAACTAAGTTAGTATGAACGATACTCAGATATAAGAAAAACCTAAAACCGCATTAATATAGTACATAATATATTGCATTTTGGAAGTGAGTTGTTCAAGTATTCAATGCACACACGCACACACACACACACACATATATGTATATATATATATATATATATATATATATATATATATATATATATATATATATATATATATATATATATATATATAATATAAATTATTAAATCCAAAGTTAGAATGTATGTAGTAACTCATAATACACTATTCCAAAATTTTCTACAAATACAAAGAAATAAAAGAAATTAAGACAAAAAGAGGAAATAATAAAGCATAATGCAAGTCATAAGGACAAAGACAATCAACAAATTTCAAAAATGAGGAATGCAAATAAGAAAACAAAAAAATCAAGCAAAAAAGCTTGATATTAGAAAAATGTAATAATTAAAATTCAAGTAATATTAACAACATCACCATAGAAGCAAAACCACGGCCATTAAGCCGATAAGAGAAAAGAATAGCACCGGTCCACATTCAATAATTAATCAGAATTAAATTCATCTTCAGGGCAGAGTATTTAATTCTAATTAACCCAAACAAATGCCTGTTTCAGATTGAGCAATAGTACATTACCATAAATGCTCAAACTCAGGCTACAGGCATCAAAAGATGAAAAAATGAAGATAAGAAACATTAAGAGAATTACCGCCATTGTGTAAGCACTTTACTTTGTCTTCCTTCTTCATTTTTATTTTTACATATTAACCCTTTATATATTTTTAGTGTTTTATGCTGCTGCGCGCAAGTGCACTAAAATTATTTTCAATACTTTTCTCTACAAATATATCTTTTATATATACATATATGTATATATATATATATATATATATATATATACACATATATATATATATATATATATATATATATATATATATATATATATATACAGGTGAACCTCGATATGTCGAACCTCAGTATCTCAAAGAAAAATTAGCCGTGCTATTTTGCACGAATATGGATGGTTCAGAAAGGATCAAACCTTTTATGATAGGTAAATCTGCTAAACCTCGATGTTTTTCAGGAACGAAATCTGTTCCAATGACTTATTTTACGAACAATAAGGCTTGGATGAGTGCCGAAATTTTCATTAATTGGTTGAAGGAATTAGACAGAAAAATGTCCTGTGAAAATCCCGATATTGTTCTCTTCTTGGACAACTGTACTGCGCATAATAGTGTGCCGAAATTAAAATCCGTGAAAGTTCATTACATGCCACCAAACATAACTTCTAAGTTACAGCCTTTGGACCAAGGTATTATTCAGAGTTTTAAAGTAAACTATCGGCACAAAATTAAGCTCATTTGGATCCGCCTAACTCATTTGGAAAATGTGATAGATATTGAAGGATTCAGTACCTGTAACAAAAAAGGTCATACATGACTATTTTGCAAGTAAAGTAATGCAAGATTAAATATTAATAATGTATGTACGTACATAGTACTACATTAAATATGTATCCAATCATTCCAAGCTTCACTTTATTTGTTATCAGCATTTTATTGGGTAATACCCAATTCTCTGTCTGTAAGATAAAGTAAGTGATTTTTTAAAAATGTGTAAATTATAGGACTACTATGTATATATGATTTTATGAATTCCTTAAAATTTTTCAAATTTTCGATATCTCGAATTTTTCTTCTACTCCCTTCAAATTCGACATATCGAGGTTCGACTATATATATATATATATATATATATATATACAGGGTGATTATAATTAAAGTTCCTGGTTTGAAAATAGTCTCAAATAAAATGCACTGGCCAGTATAATTTGAAATTTTGCGTGAACACTCGTGAAGCAATGGAATTTTGTTTGGTGAAGAAAAAACAGTAGTTCAAAAAGTCTTCGCTAGGAGAATAGATGGCGCTTTACTGCAGTAGAATGCAATACAAAAGAAATAAACGTTGACTTACCCATTGGCTAATGACGTAATAAATGTTTAATATGCTGTCCGTCGCATACAGAAACAAGCTGAAAGCGCAAAATAACGTGTTCAATAACAGATTTCAGTGTTTCTGTAGAGATGTTGTGGATGTGATGCGTGATGCTAGCTTGAAGTTCCGCTAAACTGGTAATGTGTCCGTTAAACACCACATTCTTCAGATTCCCCCAAATTTAAAAATTACATGGAATGAGGTTAGGGGAACGTGCTGGTCGTCTTACTGGAAAATGGCGGCTGATGATTCTGTCATCTCCAAAATGACTGCGGAGTAGTCGCTTCACTGGTTTTGCGATATGTGGTAGAGAACCATCCAGCATGAAAATTGTGTTATCGATATACTGACGCTCTTGCAGTGCGGGTATAACGTGATTTTTCGATAGACGTTCATATCGATGGCCATTGACAGAACAGGTGACGGGGCCATGAGGACCAACTTCCACAAAAAAGAAAGGCCCGATAATATGCGCTCTGAAATCCGCACCACACAATGACTTTGGGGGAATGAAGAGTCACCTGGCGTAATTCCTGTGGATTTCGGGTGGCCCAGATTCTGCAATTTTGCGTATTAACAGTTCCGTGGAGATGGAAGTGTGCTTCGTCAGTCCACAAAACGTTCCAGGGTCATTCATCGTCCATTTGTATCCGAGCCTGAAATTGAAGTGCGATCATTTCACGAGCAACATTGTCCGCAGGTAGCAACTGTTGAACATGGGTCAGTTTGCATGGATAAATTTTCAAAATGCGTTTCAAAATTTTTTGCACCATACTGGAGGGTACGTCTAATGATCGGGCAATTCCACGTGCAGTCGTAGATGCATTAGCGTTACGCTCTTCTTCTAACGCTGTAGCTACGTTTTCCACTATCTCTCCATCGACTGATTTCCGTCCCCTGCCAGGTTTGATGTCCCAAGAGCCATAGTCTCTTCAAATTTTAACATCATTTTGCGCAAGCTTTTACCACACAGAGGACCTGATTTTAACTATTTCAACGTTCTGAACTTTCTAAGAGCTACTAAACAAGAGCTGTTATTCTCATAAAACAATTTAACAAGAAGTGCACGATCTTTTAGTGATAGAGATGAATATTTTTTGCTAAGTAAGAACCTGTGAAAAATAAACCATGGTGAGAGAGTTTTCATTTAAATTCATGTTTCAAATCTGCGATTTTCAAAAGTCACTGACCAGCGTAATAAACTCCCACCAAACTGAAAGGTAGAGATTTAATTCACTTTCAAGATTTAAACCTGCGATTTCCAACTTTTTTGGTTTGGAGGAACCAGGGAATTAGAGAATAGAACTGCTAGGAAAAAATTTAATTTTCCATTAATATCTCAACAACACGTGGTCTTAGAAAATCGATACATGGAGTTAGTTTTAAGTGGGGCTATTGCAAGGCTATCCACAAAATTTCATTAAAATCGCCTCAGCTGCTCTCCTGTGATGATGAGGCAATTGAAAGTTTAGCTTTTCATTAATATCTCGACAATCTCTGGTCATAGAAACTCGAAACATGGACTATGTTTTAAGTGGAGCTATTTCAAGGCTATCCACAGAATTTCATCAAATTCGGTTCAGCTTTTCTCAACATATATATATATATATATATATTTTACAAACATATATTTTATTCAGCAAACATATATTTTGAATCTTCAGAAACCATAAAAACTCTTATAATTCTTCTTAATATTGTTATGTCTCGCCACATGTTTTCTTCCAAGAATTGACAGTGGCAATACCAACAATTTGGTGCGTTTCTTCACTGGAAAATATTTCGTCAAATTCGTTTAGATTTCATTAGTCCCTGTTATAGCAAATCTTACGTAAAGGACTTCAATAAGATAAAACAAGAAAGATCAAACATGCTTAAAGCATTGATTATGAAACACTTTCCAACTTCAATGCAATTTTACTTAAAAATGTCGAAAATGCAATACATTCCTCGGTAATATTTTAAAACTTATCACAATACTACATTGATTTATTATATTTGAAAACTTAAACCTTCATTGAAAAAAATGAACTTCGTTCAAATGACGGCATTGAAATATAAATTGCCTGGTTTAAATATCTCTAAAATGCAATACATTCCACGGTAATATTTTTAAAACTATCATAATACTACGATAATTTATTATATTTGAAAACTTCATCGAAAACAACTGAAATAAATTCAAATGAGGTCATAGAAAAAATAACACGCCTGGATCTCTCTATAAAAGCAGGATTTCATTCATTTCATTCATCACAATACTATAATAATTTATTTTATTTAAAAATTAAGACCATGGAGCTACAATTCATAAACTCTATGCTTAAAACTTCATCGAAAAAAATCGTCCTTCTGTTTATAAAATCAATTAATATTTCATTCATATCAGCCATGCAGACTCCATGGACTGAATTATTTTGTGTTAAAGAAATACAGTAATTCTAATACAGCTCATTCTACATATTTTGCTGTTTACATTTTACATAGGTGAAAAATAGGCTTAGTTGTAGAAATAATCAAATTTGAATGAGAATTTAAACTCAAATATATTGTCATTGTGTTGTTTTCGTATGTAAATGCACAGAATTTAAGCAAAAATAAAGTAGTTTTAGGACGGATACAACACTCAATATGAATTAAAAAGAACTTTAAAAAATCGCGATTTTGAAACAAGATGGATGCCATATATCATTTTGAAGTGGGTCATGTGATCGTTTCATATCATGGTCACGTGATCGTTTCATATAAGATGTGTAATTATTATTTTAATTTTTATTTAAAAAACTACTGAATATATTTCGCTGAATTTGTTTTATATATTTTATGGAACAATTTGACTATTACCTAAAATTTTCGAAGCAATTTGTGAATTTTAAATCCGCTTAAAAAATGTTTGAAAAATTAGGTCCCATAGGGCTCAATGTATTTCATTTTTTCAACCCGGGTTCAATCCAAAACTAATTGGGGGATACTTTTCATTTATATTCCCATAGGTCCTACAGACCGTCTGAACAACATACTAAAATTTCATTTTGATTAAGTCATTTTTACGGCAGTTATCGTGCTAACGGACAGACAGACAGACAGACAGACTGAACAAAGTCATAAACACTTTTCAACTTTGTTGCAAAGTGTTAACAAAATCGTTATAGTACATAAATTAGAAGCAAAATAAAATGTATACTATTCAACATTCAAATTGGGTGTTTGGCGCAACACATTAAATGTTTGCATGCAACGTAATTTGATACATTTGGCTTCAATTCTAACTACATCGTTTACAAATTCTTTGAGAGTGAAACCCTCTCCAAGTTCGATAAAATGAACTTGGGTTCTGTCAAGACAATCGTGCAATTTATATTTACCCTTCTCAGTTAATTAAGTCTGTATCGATCGCAGCTTTATATTGCTTTTTTAATACTATTTTAAGAGATAACTGAGAATTGAATTCTTAGTTTTCCATTCAATGGATACATTATCATTGTTTCAGATGATGTGTCGTATCCAAAGGTTGTACATAATCTTGATGCTCCACCCGGGAATCAAACCCCAGATCTCCGAACTGTCCAGCTGACGCTCTACCGTTGAGATACTGGAACGAAATTGCAAGCTCTTAGTGTCGGAGTGGATTCTGAATTCTCCACCCCCTAATGCCAGATTGGCGGGCAACTGACAATCCGACTGGCCTCCTCCTGCTATTTTTATTTCAGGTTATCTTCCTGCTACTACTATTTTTACCTTAGTATCCTGTGTGGACGTTATCCTCTCAATTTGAAATAAGCGCTTAATCTTACAGAGTCCACTGAATCTTTATTAGTCGTACTAAGGTCACTTTCAGACCTTCGACATTTTTATACTAACATACAGGTTTGATTTGTTCGGGCGCTATTGTAAAGATATTGCCCCAACTGGGAATAGAACCCTGGAATTCCGAACTGGCCAGCCGACGATCTATCATTGAGATACTGGAGCGAAATTTCAAGCTCTTATTGTTGAAGTGGACTTTGAAGATTATTCTTTGACTCTTTTTACTTTCCTTATATACATAATGTATAAGGAAAGTATTGTGACGGGGTCGAAAATTCGAATTCGAGATTTCGACGGGAGAGCACGTTTCAAGCATGCCTGATCACGAATCAAACATTTTTGAAATGATGCCTGTGTGCTTGTGTGTGTGTCAGTGAGCCTGTGGAGACGATAACTGACGAACGAATGGACCGATTTGAACGAAATTTGGTAAACAAATCACAATTCGTAAACACTGGAAGCCTATTGTTTTTATACGCAATCGAATGTTTAGAACCCCCCCTAAATTTTCGAGTGAAATTTTGAAAAAATCGTCAAAAAATCAAAACTTCTAATATAGTTACGCAAATAGACATTTCTTATGTAATTTTTCATCAGAAAACGATTGACATAAATTTTAGAACTCTAACATGAACCGTTCTCGAGATATTGAACATTTTTCAAAAACATTATCAAAAAATCATATAAAATAAAAAAAATATTTCCTATTGAGAAACATGTTCACTTTTCATATGTAATACCATGCGATAAATTGAGTGACATCATTCTCGTGGATATAGCTCGTTCCATTCATGAAAAAAGATAATTTGAGTAATACTTTTGTATTTGAACGCCAATAGTAATTTATCTGCTGTAAGAATAACTTATTTCTTCGTCCATAACGCTTGGCGAGATTTTGGCGATGAATTTGGTGGAACGTTGCCAACTTGGCGACTTTTTTAAATATTTCTAAATTAGCGAAAAACTCGCCAAATGGATAAAAATGACGTTAAATCAATGACGACTCATTGATGATGACGACATGGAAAATGACGACTCATTGACGAAAATTCATTTTTTGGAAAGAATATAAATAACTACTATAAAAATAATCTATTTTTTTTACTGTAAAAGTAGTAAATTCATTGCATTATATAAGGAAAGTCATGTGCTACCCACATCAGATTTTTATGTTTGCGATGTATGAGTTTTTACAAATTTAAAAATGAAATAATCTTAATTTTACATTTCTTACTCCTGAAATTATAGATTGTGTATCTAAATGCGTTTATCTCACGATCCTGCATTGGGGAAAGAAGTATTGAATTAAACATATCGACAGAAAATGTAACAGTCGTGAATATTGTTACAAACATGTAAAATGCTCTTTTTGTGAAATGCGCGCAACAATTTAAATTTGTTACGACCTATATTGTCGAACCAAATTAACGAAAATCTCGCCAAATGGATAAAAATGACGCTAAATCAATGAAAATGACGACTAATTGTCGAAAATTCAATGTCTTGGAAAGAATATTAGTATCTACTATAAGAAAAACCTATTTCTTTACTGTAAAAGTAGTAAATTCATTGCATTATATAAGGAAAGTCATGTGTTGCCCACATCAGATTTTTTTTATTTGCAATAAAGAAATAGTTATTTCTTAAATCGAATCGTAGCGAAATTGTCTGGAAACTCACACAAATTAGAAGTGTGATCTCCTAAAAGTCCTACTTCTAAGTATCTGCATGTACACCAAGTCCTTCAAAATTGTTTCTTAATGAGGGTAAGTCCATCAAATTGCTAATTAACGTATTATTGATTCTGAAAACTCAAAATATCCTTCTACTTTTCCTCGCTTTTCAATTTTCTTGTAGCTGTTTTTCTATATCTTTCGTCCATTAAGTGCCGTTAATTAATATTGAACTTTACAGTGTTTGGCGAAATGAAAAAATAAACACAAAAAGTAATTGAAGTACCGTGATTACCATTTTAATGAACAGAACAAGTTAACTATGTTGAAATCTATTGCGAAACTGAAGCAAAACAAAAAAAAAAATGAAATCCGAATAATTGACATACTTTCAGCAAATTAGCAAGATTAAAGTTATTATGAAACTTTGAGAAACTCAACTTTAAGCCCGAAAGATGTTTGCATTTTCATTTAAAGAAGCACAAAGTGGCATTTTTCTTCACGAATTATCTTTCAAGAATTTAAGATGCTTTAAAAATTAATACGTATGCATATTTGCCTAGTACTTGCATAGTTTGAATTTATTCGCATAAATATGTTATGTAAATGAGACACTTTAAGACTATTTTATTAGTTGTAAAATGTTTCTAAACGTGTTTCCAAAGTATCTTATAACAAAAAAATCTGATGTGGGCAGCACATGACTTTTCTTATATAGTTCAAAGAATTTTCTACTTTTACCGTAAAAATAATAGATTATTTTTATAGTTGTTATTTATTTCCTTTCAAGATATTGAATTTTCGTCAATGACTCGTCATTTTCCATGTCGTCATCATCAATGAGTCATCATTGATTTAGCGTCATTTTTATCCATTTGGCGAGTTTTTGGTTAATTTAGTAACATTTTAAAATTTCGCCAAGTTGGCGACATTCCACCAAATTCGTTGCCAAAATCTCGCTAAGCGTTATGGATGAAGAAGTAAGTTATTCTTACAGCAGATAAATGACTATTGGCGTTCAAATACAAAAGTATTACTCAAAGTATATTTTTTCATGAATAGAACGAGCTAAATCGACGAGACTGATGTCACCAAATTTATCGCATGGTATTATATATGAAAAGTGAACATGTTTCTCAGTAGGAAATATTTCTTTTTATTTTATATGACTTTTTGATAATTTTTTTGAAGAATGTGTAATATCTCGAGAACGGTTTAGCGTTCTAAAATTTATGTCAAACGTTTTCTAATGAAAATTTACATGAGAAATGTCTATTTGTGAAACTTTATTAGCGATTTTGATTTTTTGACGATTTTTTTCAAAGTATCACTCGAAAATTTAGGGGGGTTCTGAACATTCGATTGCGTATAAAATCAATAGACTTCCAGTGTTTACGAATTGTGATTTTTGAACCTAATTTCGTTCGAATCGGCCCATTCGTTCGTCAGTTATCATCTCCACGGACTCACTGACACACACATACTTTCATACACACACACAGACATCACTTCAAAAATGTTTGATTCGTAATCAGGGATGCTTGAAACGTGCTCTCCCGTCGAAAACTCGAATTCGAATTTTCGACCCTGTTACAATACTTTCCTTATACATTATGTATATAAGGAAAGTAACTAGGGGAGATGGGCTGCAAAGGAGGGATTAGGTTGCTTATCATGTTTTTTATGCGAGAAATGATACTCATTGAAGAATACCCCCCCCCTTCTACTGCGCATTGTGAACAATCTGTACATTAATTCACTATGGAAGTTCAGTTATTTACATATCTGTTGCAAGGCATTTGCATATCTTGTTTCACGGCTCTCGATGTATTACTTTCTATATATATGTTATATAATGCATGGCAAAAGTATTGCAATGGGGTCGAAAATTCGAATGCGAATTCCCATATTCCCATAATTTGGATTCGATATCTCACGAACAAACGGAGCGTTTCGTACGAAATTTGGTACAAATATTACAAGCTGTGAATACTAGAACCTTATTGATTATAAGCGCAAATGTTCGGAATTAAATGTTTTGAATGAAATATTGTAAGAATCATTAAAAAACCGGAATCTTCAATAATATTATGTAAATATTTATTTCGTATGTAATGTTTTATTAGACAACGAATGACATAAGCTTTATATGGCTAAAATGAACCGTTCATTATATATTATACGGTTTTCAAACACTATAAAAAATTACGTAAAATTAAAAAACATTGACAATTGTAAAATATGTGCAATTTTCATATGTAATATTATGTGAAAGAATTATTAACATCATTCTCGTGCATCAAGTTTATACACGAGTGAAATGTATTTTGGGTGATAGTTTTGTATTTTGACTCTTAGCATTTCGATAATAATTATTTAAATAAGAAAAGCCCGTCTCTCAATTTGTTTTTAACTCTTTCTGATCAATTTGACGAGACTTATTTAGTCAAATATCTTCAACTTGGCGATATTTTGCTCCAAATAAACGAAACACGTCCATATATTAATTGACTTTTAATATATGAACTACATTGTTTATTGCAGGTGCTATCAATATTGATAATTGTCAATTTAGATTTGCTCGTAATTGGGTACTTCGAAAAAGTTGCGCATGATGTCAGCCGATAAAAGCTCCAAATGTTCAATTCAATGATAAAGGCATCGTGCCTTGGATCTTATGCATATTTATTTATTACTAGCAGCATACCCGTTCTTCGTACGGAGTATATAATATAAAGAAACTTGAAATTCATAATCATGCCCAAATTCTTATAGTATACTAAATGACATGTTTAATCAAAATATTCTGTTAAAATATTTAATATAATGCTCCTAAAAAGAAGTTTAAGAATCTCTGTTCTCGCTATATAAAATTATCTTCATGGACATATCTGAAGAATAAAACATCTTGGACCCCTTATGTAAGCAAATATAAAAAAAAATATGGAATTGAATCAATATATGCAAAATAAAAGCGTTAAAATTGTATGGGACCCGTACTAATTATATACGAGAATATTAGAAAATATAACCTGTATTAGTAGATTACATGTATAAATTGAAAATACTAATAAACCCGTAATCTTTAAATCTGAAGACAGTCATTTATTCCAATATATGTCAAAATTAAAGTGCTAAAATTATATGGGAAGATATACACGTACTACTTATAATGTCCGATTATTAGTAGAAGATCACCCGTTTTGCAATATGAGTCTCAAATGTTTTTTGGTAAAATACAACAGACGACGTAATAAATTGAATATATAATTAATCCCCTTAATCTTCATACCAGAAGACTGTACTTGATTCCAATATATATGCCAATATATGTCAAAATATATGCCAATATACCTGTACTACTTATATTCTCGTAGGTTAGAAGATATACCCGTGCATTCCTAGAAGATTACTCGTACAACGTACAATATGCGTGTGTCAGCAATTTTTGCCGCAATAAAACAATGGCGTAATAACTTAAAAATATCAATAATCCCTGAATCAATAATTCCGGAAAATATCAATAATAATAATGTTTAAACCTGAAGAGTATAATTGATATTATCCAGTCCAAAATGAAATGGCAATGAAATTTATTTTATATACATATCTTCATTATTCAAATCGGAAAGGATTTAATAAAAATCGTCTGCCGCATAAACACATTGGATTTAAATCCGTTGCTAAGCGAAATGATATCATTTGCTTCAAATAAATTGGTAGAAAAAATATCGTCTAAATAGTTATATTTCTATGGAACATTTGGCGACAGTTTCGTCAAATTAGCGACATTTTAAAAAATCGCCAAATTTATCGCCAAGTGGGACTGTAGAACTGACAGTTCCACTTTGCGACAAATTGACGAAATATCATCACAATACTATCCCCTAACAAAAAACAATTAATATCATTTATGTAGCGCAATTTTATCAATTTCAAGATATTTTTATAGATTTGAAAACATTTTTATCAATTTGGTGACATTTTAAAAATTCGCTAAATGTATTACTAAGTAGGATGGTTGGTCTGACAGATAAATGCTAACCAAACATCATTTCAGTACTCTCTTCTAACAAAACAAAAAAAAATTTCATTGATATGTAGAAGACCCAAGCCACACGACCAACCCGAAGGTTTATGGCAGCTGTTTGTGTGTCGTTTATATCAATTTGGCGACATTTCCGTCAATTTGGCAAAGTTTAAGAAAAGTTGTCAAATTAGCGATATCCCTCCAAATTCGTAGCTTTGAATTTGCAGATCTGAATGAAACATTCTTATCCCGTTTCAATATACTAAATGAAAACACTACAATTGTATTAGAAGATATACCCGCTCTACTCTTTTTCTGTTTCAACAATCGGCTATATGAATTTATTGGCTAAACACAATATATGAGTTTAGTAGCTAAATACGATATAAGCTTGAAAACTCTTTGCCAAAATAAATGAAATTGATGTACGCAGTCAGCAATTAATATAATTAAAAGAAAAATCAAACCGTCCATTCATAAGATATACTTCTATATCCAATTATCCATTTATTTATTATTTAAATCGAAAAAAATAATAAAAACATTAACAAACACATTTAATTTAATTGCGATGCCGAGCAACACGGTATATCCTCCTAAAATGTTAAAATTTATTAACCACTAACAGCACACCCGTTATTCGTACGGAGTGTATAATTTAAAGAAACTTAAAGTTCGCAATCATGTGCAAATTCTGTTAAAATATTAAATTTATTGCTCCTAAAGAGAAGTTTAAGAATATATGTTCTCACTATGCAAAATTATCTTCACGATCAGATCTGAAGAATAAAACATCCTGCCCCCTTTTGTAAGCAAATTTACAGAAGAAAAATAGGAATTGAATGAATATATGCAACCCCGTACTAATTATATTGTCGCAGATCAGAAAATATGCCAATGTGTTAGTAGAAGATTACCCGTATTACAATATGCGTCTCAAAAATATTTGCCAAAATAAAAGAGATGACGTAATAAATTGAAAACATCAATAATATCCGTACTCTTTATACCAGAAGGTCATAATTGATTCCAATATATGCCAATATATATCAAAACATATGTCAATATACCTGTACTACTTATATTCTCGTAGATTAAAAGATATACACGTGTATTTGTAGAAGATTCGTACAACATACAATATATGAGTTTAAACAATTTTTGTCATAATAAAATAATTGCATAATAACTTGAAAATATCAATAATCCTTGAATCAATAATCCCCGAAAATATAAATAATAATAATTTTTAAACCTGAATACCGTAATTGATATTATCCAGTCAAAAATGCTATAAGAAAAATCAAATCGTTCTTTTCTAAAATATATTTTTATATCCATTTATTTATTATTCAAATCGAAAAAATAATTATTAAAATTAACAGACAGATTTAATTTAATTTGCATTTCTGAGTAACATGATATAAGATAGAATCTTATAACATGTTAAATATGTCATGTCTTATAACATAAACTGCGAAATTAAATAACGATTTTGATTTCTCTATACTTCTCATTGTTCCGTAAAAGCTTGTTTTAAATAAACCATGAACCATGGAGATAGATTTCCCCTGTAAATCATGTTTCAAACAATTCATGTTTTCAGAAAGTGACTAATTAACGCAAACAATCTCCCATCAAACTCAGAGATTAAATTTTAATTCACTTTCAAACGATTTTCAAGCTTTTCGTTTGGATAAACCACGGAGTTAGGGAGTAGAACTCCTAGGAAAAAGTTCCGTTTTTCATTAATATCTCAACAACCCCAGGTCTTAGAAACTCGAAACTTGGACAAAAGTTATGGGGGGATATTTCAAGGCTATTCACCAAATTTCATTAAATTCGGTTCAGCCGTTTTTCCGTGATGATGAGACAAACGAAAATTTCGTTTTTTACTAATATCTCAAGAACCACTGGCCGTAGAAACGCAAAACACGGATATAATTTTAAGTGGGGCTATTTCTGGGCTACCCACAAAATTTCATCAAATTCGGTTCAGCCGTTCTCCCGTGATTGTGTGACAAACAGACAGACAGACAGATTTTCATTTTTATTTATATAGATGAAAGATGTAAATTCATTACATTTTATAGGGAATGCCATGTGCTGTACTCAAAATATTTTTATTAATCAAAATAAATTACTTTCCATTCATGTGAGAAAATACTTTGGATAAGAGTTTCGCATTTTGGTGTCCAACAGTTCGCCAATAGTCATTTAGATATCAGAAATGCTCTTCTCTGCGTCTGTCTGTAACGCTTGACGATGGATTTAGCAAACCTGCTTACTAATTTTGCTAAATATCGCCAAAATGGTGCATCTCGCCCCAGGTTGACGAAAATATCGTAAAAATTTCAAAACTGACTCTACATATACAAAAATAGACTCAAAATGATGAATTAATTATTAAAATATTTTAATGTATATGGTCTATGTTGCTTATTGTGGATGTCATGAATAATTGTTAATTTGTTAATTGTTGATAATTGTTAATTTGAAGTTGCACGAAATATAGGCTAATTGGTTACTTCGAAATAGTTTCACATGATGTGATCCGGAGAGGTGGCAAATGCACAATTCAAAGGTAAAACATTGTGACGCATATCTTATAACAATTTTATTACTGTGAAAGTATAAATCCCTTGCATTATATAATAAAGTCTTGTGCTTCCCATATAAGATTTTTTATGGTTACATCATGTTGATAAAAAATCAACTATCTAAAGGTCAACTAATAAGCAGTCAACATACACGAAAGTACGACCATATGCTAACAAAGTAATCGCACAATAAAAGAAGCTTTTCTTCAAAATATTTTACTTAGGTATCACATAAAATTATGAATCTCTATAGTCCAACTTTCAGATGCTTTATACAAACCGCATTACATACAAATCCCTAACATAACCAAATCAAACATAAAATTAAAGATTTTAATGTTGATAAATTTAAGAAAAGTCTTTTCATGTCCATTTTATTGGTTAAAACAGATTTCGTCAACATCTTTGAATAACCTTAAAATGTAATATCAATCTATGGTTTCAAAACAAGAACAGCATGGAAGTTACTGAAAGGTGCATTTTTCCCTTGACAAGCAACATTCTTTTGAAAATAAAATACCACTTCTGGGCATCATGTGTTCATCACTTCATTTACTGAACAAACTATTTTTCATTTTTAGGATAATAAAAATAAATTTATGTTTGCGAATCCATTATAATAAAAATATTGGAAATTATAGGGACAGATAAAAGTGCTCGTAATGGGATAAGATGGCCATTTTAAAAATCAGTACATAAACTTGTTAAGTACCTTTGGAGCCTTGGTAACTATTTTAGATTAGATGCATTTTTAAACAGCATTTTTATTTACAAAATTTGCGTGTTCGGCAGAATATAATTTTTATAGCATCATTTTCTTAATCCCTTTCCTTAGAATTCTTTAAAAATGTAAACTGAAGTTCCTTTTCAAGACAAACTTAATCGATATTGTCTTCTCGACATAATTTGAATTCATAATTTTGCTCTTTGTGGTGATTCTGGTGGTGTCTTACGGCGATAGCAAAATATTTGCATTAGACATTTAATACTTATTTTAAATACTATGAAAACATCAATATAATACGTTTATGGTAAAGCACACACACATACACACCGACCTGTTAATAAAAAAACAAAGTTGGATATTTTATTGGACCACCTTTGGCCCAAATTGCAGCAGTTAGGCATGGATTCTACAAGGTGCTGGAATGCATTTACGTCAAGATAATACCACAAAGTTTTGGACAAGCAGATCGTAAACTCCTGTACAGTTGATGGCAGAGGAGATTTTTGGCGAATGTGTTTTTCTAACAGATACCAAACGTTCTTGATAGGGGTGGGCAGGGTTTATGGTAAAAGACAAAATCATGTTCCGTTAATCACTGTTCCGTTAACCAATGCACAGTTCCTGCGCGGTGGATGGTGGCATTACCGTCCATGAAAGTCCCGTTGCCTGTGGGGTAAAATTGTACTATTTCAGAGTGGATTTGATCAGCAAGCATGCTCAAGTACTCCAAGGACGACACCCGACCTATCTGAAACACCAGAGGATCAGTACTAAATCAACAGAACATGTACCACACCACGAAACCCCCATCACAACACTAAACGAAGTGAGGTAGGTAAAATGGGTGCATTTCATGGGTTAACTTCATGAGGCTCTTGCCACACTTACCACTTACCATGGATACAAAACAAGGTGTAGCATGATTTGTCCGACCAAATAACTTTTTCCAATAATCGGATGTTTTCCGTTAGTTTTCCGTTGCCGCACAATGGATTTTCTTTTATAACGTACGAGCCGTCTGAGACGCCACCGATCACGAACTTGATTGATGGCTTTCGATCACCAATACCGTCTTTTATACAACACCTAGGTGTTCTGTTTCCAACTGATATACACTTCGGATATCACACCTTTTGATAAGTCGGTGAGTTATTCTGTTCTCGCAATCGTGGCTTCTGCAAAATGTCCCTCCCCCAATAAAACATTTTTCTAACGGACTCAAAACGCGTTCCCCATTGCGTTCCCCATTGCGTTCCCCATTTTGTTCCACTTCTCTCGAAATACGCATGGACAATATTCTAATATCCGTGTAGCGACCATGTGTATATATCGTGACCAACGTAATTTGCGTACATCCGCTTGTGACCTACATTGGCATTCACATTTTCAGGTATTCTAATTCACTTGCCGGTGTGATTATATATTTAATGGGAAAAATTATGTTAAACTAGAAAACGTACCCGGCGTTGCGGAGGGATTTAAGATACAAACCTGTGATAAATACTACACCGGAACTCGCAGATAATTCCTGAGAACCAAAAAAAAAACATTTTAACAATATGCTAGCTTATAACAAAAATAAAATAAAATAAATCTGTTGAGCGGCTCCACAAACGGTTATGTTGCACAACTCGTTTAAAAAGCTTGGTATATTTTCTAGTATTTCATATATGCTTCTTAAATGGTCGAAATAAGGTCCTATATATAAAGCACAAATGTAAAAGCTAGTCCTATAAGTCATTCTCCTTTTTTCTCAATAAAACGTGTAATAAGGGGCCTATTCATTTTTAACCGCCCATTATAAGGGTACCTCCCACTTTTAGGAAGATATTTAATAGACTATTTGCAATGTCTTAAGACTGGTAAAAATAAGGTAATTATGTATATTTTATATATATTGTAAACGGTGAAAATTTAAGACCCTTTATATAAGGCACGAATGTCATAGTTCATCCTATAAAACCTGTTGCCTTATTTTTCTTCAATATATTACATTGTGAGAGCACCACCCAATTTTAACACCCACTATAAGGGTACCTCCCACTTTCGTGAAGTTATTTAATAGAATATTTAAAAAAAGCCTTACTGATCTGAACACTCAAAATATCACTAAATCCTCTTGAAACTGTAAACATAAAGTAATAATCACAATATTTTTAACCTAACCTCACGTTCCACATTAAAATAAATGATCAATATTCGACCAATGAATTCAAAGGAATTCTAAATTGAATACCAAGTTTCACCAATGAGCATTGTATCAATAATTAAATTAAAAATCGGCAAGTTTAAACTATAAATAAAGCTCCTAGAATTTTAAACATTATATTTAATAAACACCTTGATTTATCGGTATGTTTATCTATCTATCTCTAAGTAAGGTTTGGCGAAATTTTAGTGTCTAAATTGGCGGAATATCACCAACTTAGCGAGATTTTTTAAATGTTGCCAAATTGTCTAAAATGTCGTCAAATCGATAAAAATGTCGCCAATTTGATAAAAAGGTAGTCAAATTGGTAAAAATGACAACTGATTGTTGAAAATTCAATATCTTGGAAAAAATATAAGAATCTACCACATGAATGAATAACCTATTTCTCCATCTGTAACGCTTATCGAAATTCTGGTGACAAATTTTGGCGGCATATTGCAAGCTTGGTGAGTCTTTCTAAATGCTGCTAAATTGACGAAAACATCACCAAATTGATAAAATTGATGCTAAATCAAAGAAAATAATGATTAATTGATGAAAATTTAATATCTTGGAAATAACGTAATTAACTCTATATGAATAACTCAATGTGCCCGTAATGCTTGGCAAAATATATGGCGGGATGATTAAAATAACGCTAAATGGGAGGCGATGCTTTGCAAATTTTTAATTCCGTTACATGACTGGCATACCTTCTAGTGATATATGTTATATCAGTTCTTTTAGAATTTTAAATAATCGAAACAATTATATAGAATTATCAAAACCGTGCAATTAAAGGGCAACGGCCGTCAAGATTACTACACAAAAGGTAATTATAGAATTTTGAAATTGATAAAAGCTCGTCAATTATTGATAAACATTTGTTATTTATTTAAAAGAGAAAATTTAAATGTTTTCAGATGGTGTTAAAATGAAAAGTGTATAATAATATTTCCAGTCCCTGACAATTTTACAATGTGTTGAGTCATGAAAAGTATATATATTATTTAAAAAACACGAACCTATTTAATGGGATAGTATGGATTTCATTCAAATTTTGCTTAAATGGGGATTTTTTTATCTTTCCAATGGTGACAATTTAGAAAGTGTATGATTACATTTTCGGTAGCAATTTCACAGTATATTGTTTCGATTGGGGCGACTTCCGTTTGATGTATGTGTTAGTTTTTATATATTAAATACTCGCATCGAAGGAATCTTCGAAGTTTTTATGCTTTTAAAATATGTATTTATCATAACCTTAAAGTTCGAATTAAAATGCTTAATAGATTTTTTAAATCGAAGTTTAAATGCTTAATTGATTAAAATCCAATCTCGTCTGCTCAAATTATGCCATGTCTCCAAATAGTGATACATACCGGATGTTGAAGTGATATCGCAAAGGGTCTCAGGACCAATTTATTTTTAAATCATGAAAATTGTGAGTCAGTGTCTGAATCTTTTATGCTACGTTAGAGTTTTATATTTCGGAACGTAAATATAGATGGCAGCCCCAGCAACGAATGATATAACTTATGGACCCTCAAGTATAGCTTTTTTTGAATGAAAATAACTAAAAATCCAATTTAATTTTTTTAAATATCTTGCTGAGGCGTATCGCACCTTGTCCTGAAGTCCTTGTGTACTAAATTGCATGTTTCTGCATCGCTTAAATTTTGTTCTACGGACCAAAAGACAGACATCTTCCTTTATTATAGAATTTGCCTTTCTGAATACTGGAACCATATTTTAAAAATAAGTATTATTTTGTTTTAATACTGTAAAACAATTTTTGTTATTTTGTAATGCTGCTGTCGGCGTAAATTGTCTGATTAATTACGACGCTTTTAAAGAGGTTACATTTAAATTATTCACAAAATCAATGCTCTGAAATATTTAACAAAATAAAAATAAATCTTCACCAACTTTTACTAGCAACTTTTACCAACTAAGTTATATATTTATATATATATATAAATATATAAATATATATATATATATATATATATATATATTGTTATGCTTATTTTAATAATAAGCATAACAATATTGTTCATAATTATAGAGCATAAGAAAACTGATTAGTACGGAAAGTATGCATAACATTTAAACAACGGATAAATACGGGATTAAACAACATTTATTAGCTATCAAAATTATTATTTTATTCAATCAAATATGTACTTCTAGGAAGATATATATCTAGAAATAAACTTTTACAGCTGTTTCTAGTTCTTACACCTCTTAGTGTAATATGTTAGGGTCTATTATTATAATTCTTTACAGATCTTGTTATCACTTCAAATCTTGTTATCACTTTAGCATTTTTATCACTTCAAAACTTTCACCACAACACGAATAACTAAATTGGATGTAAGATTTACATCTATTTTTCAGAATGATGTAATTATCCTTTAATGACTAACATTTTTAAGATAAAATAATACCACTATAATTAGACGTGTTCATCACCTTACTGAAAAAAAAATCTAGTTTTCTTTAGTTTTATTATCATAAAAACAGAATCATGTTTGAGAATCCATTATAAAGAAAAATCTGGCATTAACAGGAATAAAGATAAATGCGAACGTGATGGAAAGTAACACAAAAATTAAAAAAAATATTTACATCGCTTGGTTAAGCAGATTTAACATCTGCCTGGGTACAAAATTTAGATAATTAGATGACGTGATAAACTATAAAGTTAATTTAAAAAAAAAAATACGCTGTTATCATTAGCGCAAGAATTTAACGTCAGCCACTAATTAATTTATATATTTTGGAAAAATGCTAATTTTGTTCTCAAAAATTGAAATTTTATTCTAGTTATTTTTGTCTTCGGCACTTGAAAGAAACATTCTATAACAATTATGTTGAATAATACACTGCAAGCACAAATTTCTAATATATCTTTTTATCTTTGAAGAATAGCCACCCATATGGCCAAGCGGTCAGCAAGATGTTTTTGGATCCACAGGTATGTTGTTTAAATCCGGGGTACGAAAATTACTTTAAGTATGTATTCGTGAGTCCACGTAAAACTATAATACTTAATAATGTAATGTATGTTGCTGTTTCTGATGCACAGGATGATAATATGACAATATTTCAAGGTAATATGACAAGGTGATTTCCACTTCTCGGACGATAACACATGGAACAATAAGATTGCACAATAATGGCTAGACATTAAAATCAAATAATAATACATTACATAGAGCGTAATGGTTTTATTTAATTTGCGAAACTCAGCAGTTTAAACTTAATTACTAATAACTTCTTAAATCTTAATAAGTACATCAGTAATCTTAATAAACATGTGCAATTTACATCAAAGTGAATTATCGATGCAGTAAACTGCTATTTTTAGCTTTATGTAAGCATCGACACTTTTTGACTACCTTTCAATAACAGTTTTGGGGCTCTTTAAATTATTTTAGGCAATAATTTGCATTGATACATTTATGGTTATGTCATGTAAACATCTTCAATCACGAAGTTTATTGATAATGTAATATTTTTTTCACCAAGCACTTTGTAACACCAAAACTACTTCATATTTGTGCCAAAAGGATCAAAGACTACACAGTATCTTGCATCTTACACCTTTCTGGTAGGTCGGACGGTCTGGGTTTCAACAACAACAACAGTATCTTGCATTTTGCAACTCCTGGAACATAGGTGGTGAAATCATTCCTATTTTCCCATTTGTCGTTCATAACTCCCGAATAGAATTAAATATGCTTTCTACATCATAGAGCTGATACGTAAAGTACATGTTATCACATAATTATTAAACATTTAAAAATAAAATGTTACAATAAGTACTAGCGTATAAACCCGAACACGTATAAACCGATACTCTACACAGGGATAAATTCATTCAATGGCAGGATTTGCATATTTTAAAATGTGTATACAACTTTACACTTTAAAACAGTATGGGACAAAAATGAGCTCAAAAAATATTTTATTTAAATATTACCATACCATATTAAAATCCATTGGATTCTAAGTATTTATGCGAGTCATTAAATAATTCGTACAAGTATGTTTCTGTTTTACATGTTTGTTTTTGTTTTACTTGTACTACTTTTCTAGATCATAGTTGTACTTAATATAATACGTAGAAATATACAAACAGCATAGATGTAATACTTTTTAATCATTGCACAAGGAATCATTTTCCATCATCCACAAAAAGTGACAATGTCAATATGATCCATTTTTCAAATATTGTTCCTTTATTGATTGACATTTGAAATGGTACTTTTATTAGTTAATATTTGAACTTCTTAACTCTGTTTGAATTATGTGTTAATCAATTATAAGGTTTCTGGTAAATTGAAGTCACTAGAAGTGCAGTATTAGCGAGGAATACTGACCAAAACTGAATTTAAATTTAGTTCTTTTTACCTTACATTATATTTTTAATATACATTTTCTATCATCTCACTTTTTATTTTATTGCATATACTTAATTTTCAATTTTTAACTCTCCAATGTCTTAAATATTTCTCCAAGTTACAATTATGCATCTTAAGTAATTCAACCTTGTTATTTGAAACTTCATGTTAATAAACATCAATCTCAGAACTTACGTAATTAATTAAAATTTTCATCTACATTTAGTTCGTAAAGAAGTTCTACACAATACTAAATAGTTTATATGACACTTTATACTCCAAATTACCAATCCAAGTTCCAATTCCTTTTAGAACTAAATATTATCATTTGACGGTGTTATTATGTAAGACATTTATTTTTTTTAACAAAATCCATATAATAATAATGTTAATATTTTCACTGAAAGCTATTTAATTAACTGCTCATCCAACAAAGATTTATAAATTTGTGCCTGTCTTGGTCTGTAAATGGAAATTAATGAATATACTTGCTTACAAATATTCGAAAAGCCCTGCATTATGCATTACAGTCCAATGCTAATATAATCATATTTGCAAAAACAATGTATTCAATAGAAAAGTGCTTTGAAAAGCGGTTCCAAAACAAGGGATGTACTACCTTAGCGGATAAGCTCTAAAATGCATATTAGCAGTATATACACAATAACACAAAGTAAAAATACACAGTAATAGCCCGTGCACAGTAATGCACTGTAAAAGTGAACGGTGGCATAATATACCGTAAAACAGGACGCACAGCAGAAAACAAAAGTTTTTATTCAGCGAATCGATGAACCCCCTTTGAAAAATTTTAACTTGGAGCAAAACAGCTCACTATAGTTTGATTTACAAGAATTTGAATTTACTTCGCAATTTTAAGAAATTGGAATTCTCTGCATACATTTAGAACATTTCAAATCATAGTTTGATTCCCAATTACACTCTTAGAAAACATTAATATTCCAATAACTATGTGGTCAGTTTCATAGCGAAAACATCCCTATTTTTAATCACCAGCAAAAGAGGCGGGAAATACTCACATAGCAAACAAACTTGTGTTATTATATTTTTATTACACTTCTTATTTGCGATGCCATATACATCAACAAAAAAGACACGTAAAAAGCATAAGGGAAAATCACTTTTATCTCCTCAATGCACCAGTAATGAACCGATCCCTCTGTTACAAAGGATGTTAAATAAAACTGAATTTAATTAGCCAAAAGCACCTGATACTTAAAAAGGATACCTCAAAAGATACCTCAAAAGGAATCTAAAAATATTTTATTTTATCTGACATGAGTTCTAACTACCGAATTTAATTTTTAAAGTTTATTTAGACAACTTTAGACTCATGTTGTAGGGAAAAAAGCACAGCAGAAAGAATTATATCAATTTAAATTTGCACAAAATCTAAAATGCTACCACAATACTCGATGAATGAAAATCAAGGATGTCAAAGTAAACATCTCCTGAAGAGTGATATAATATGCACAGTTATATTATAATTGCATGGCTTTCTTATTTTGTTGTTAAATAAATATAATTATCATATATTATCAGCTTTAGCAAATTATCTGACGCACTAAATTTCAAGTTTCCATGACAACAGTTTGCCATGACAACAGTGCACCTATTTCAATATCTCTATCTTGCTTAATGGCAGTGTTTTTATATATTCGACAATTCGGAACATTTTGGTGTGCAGTATCCTTAAAGCAGTAAATATTGGAAAACTAAAATTGTCCACTTTCTTCCTATTTAACGATATACCATTGCACCAAATTTTAGGTCTCTATCTCTTCGCAAATTACGTTTTACTATTGTTTCGTATTTCGAGCGCTTAGGTGTGGAACACTCTCTTAAATGAACATTCTTGAAAAATTCGATTTTTACCGGAGCTTTTATCGAACGATTGACCCCTTGCATTAAATCTCAGTTCTCTATCTCTCATTTCCTGTTTCGTACGTTTTAACGAGGGTTCTATATAGGGGTTTACACCTCGCTATAGAGCAGTTGAGAAAATTTCAATTTTTTCATGGGTGGGATCAAATATATGAAATTCCAAGTCCTATCTCATTTAAAAGAAGGTGTTTCGCGTTTCTTCGGTACATTGAACATTTTCGGTTGCCAGCCTCCAATAATGACAAATACTTTAAACCCAAAAAAATACAATTTCTCCGTTTCAAACTATCCACCATAACTCCAAATTTCAAGTTCCTATCGAATCGCGAAATATATTTTTTTACCATTTTGCGTTTCGAACGTTTTGGTTAAAATAATCATTTTAAAGAATTTATTTTTAAACAAACTATTTATTTCAAGGCTCAATCCTATATTTTTAGGCGTTTTTTATATATTCGCCAAATGGGATATTTCGATGTGCGCCTGAAGTATCAAACATTGGAAAACTGAAATTGTACACTTTTTCCTTAGGAACGCATTACCCGTTCACCAAATATAAAATCTCTATACCATCGCAAAGTATGTTTTCCTATCATTTCACAGTTCGAACGTGAGGTAGAGCAACCCCCTTTACAGAAATGTTTTGAAAAGTTCGATTTTTCGGGGATTTATCCGACGGTTGTCCAGTGTACGAAATTGCAAATCTACATCTATACGGCAAGTACCTAAAAAAGCAAGACAGACAGACGGTCAGACAAATGGGATCTGGCAATTAATATATATATATTACTACTTTTAATTCCAAATAAGCAAATTCGGGGAGCGACAGCTCAGTGGTTAGAGATTACTGCCACGTTAGTGGAAAACGACCGCGTTAAACATGTGGGTCCGTAAGTCCTTCCAAGAGGTTGGTGGTAAGAGGAGGGCAAGGTCCTGAGGCAACCTCCCGCACTGGGTTCCGGTCTATATTGTGTGGCACTTCCCGGTCGTCCAAACTGATACCTTACACCTTCGAAGAAGAATAAATACATAAATTAAGTTCTAGAAGCTATTTACAGCCAAAAATGTTGCCAAATGAATTATTTAAAGCATAAAATTATTTAAATTTAAAATTTTAGAAATTTTTAATTTATGTAACTGTTGGATACCCTAGAATAAGATAAATTTCGCTATTTCAAATAAGCATAAAACACTTAATTCTCAATATAAATAATTAAATTTATCCTCGCACTAGCCGACCTTACTATTACGGTAGTTATTTCGAATATTTTACGATCTGGTAATTATTTTATTACGCATTTAAAATGTCAGATGCGCAAAATGTTTCGTATGCTATTATCTTAATGACTTTGCTTTAATCGATTAAGGAAGTTCATTGTAAATATTGGAAACCAATTTTTTTAAATTATAAAATAAAATAAAATTTCCATTTTGAAGAAAAAAATTTGCATGAGGCCAATTATATTTATCCACGCAATGTCTCCAGAGGGCTTTCTGCGTAATCAATAAAATTATTCATCTGCTTTGCAGATCATAAAAATGCAGAGTCATAAAAAATGGAAAAACCGGAATCATAAAAAATTCTGACAAAAGGAAACAAAAAAGCTCAAATATGAAATAATAATAAAAGATAAAATAATCCTCGAAGTGTAGTTTTTACTTTCTTTTGGTGGTTTATTATATTTTATTTTTTGCATCCCGCTGAATAGCTGAATAGCTAATGTAGTTGCTTAAGAATTCAGCAAGATTATGCAATCTTTTAAATTAAGTATTATTGGAAAGCATTACAAAAAAAAATCTCTAAAACAAAAGAAATCCAAAAAAGAGTGACATGAAAAAAAATCGTCTTTTAAATTTATCTATTAATATAAAAAAAATAAAACCATTCATATAAATAATATAATAAAATAATAAATAAGGAATTATTTTTAAGAATTCCATACTTATATCCAAAACATATGTTTCAAATTTTATAAATATATTTCTAGATGTTTAAAGATTTAAAGGTATATATAAAACTTCTGTAAAAATATTTGATGAATACTTTTGAGCTGTCGACCACTAAAAATTATGCTAATTTGATAGTCACCAATAATATAATAAAATCTCTGTAATATATACTTTGGAAAGTTTAATGTTTTCTTTTACTTAATGTTCTAAACCTTACTGATTAATTAGCGGTCACACCATGCACGATTCCCTGGGCATCCAAAATCTTCCAGGTGTGACTTATATAAACTTACAATGGCTGTCCAGACAGACTGATTTCCAGTGACAATATTTAGACTTTTTTACGTTCCTGCTAATGGAATTAATTTGGAGTTATTTAAAAATGTTCTGCTTTAGCCAAGGCATCATTACAGCTCAAGGTAGATGTTTACATCACCTTCTTGCAGCACTAAGATTCCATGTAGCAACTAAACCACAGGTAAACGATATCCTTCCTCTCAGTTCCTGTATTTGGATCACAACGGCTTAACATATGGGGTCCAGTGACAATTCGCTAAAAGTAATTTATGGTATTAGCATATTTTGAGTAGTCAAAAACTATAAAGCCATGATATGCATTTATACGTTAGTTTACTAATTGTAGTTTATTGATTCAAATTATGGGTGAATATTGTATAAGTAATATATTAATTCAAATATATTTAAGTTAGTTTCTAGTTCACTCAACTCCATTCATGTTAGCAGTTTATTCAAGTAATTACAAGTTAATCCATAAAATGTATTGATTTGCGTCCAAAATTAATTTATGTCTGAAAGTTGATTAAAATCATACAAGACACTACCATTGCAGATATCAATACCCATGGTCCATTCAATTTTGCCCTTATTATGCACACGTCAACATGGAATAGCCGATATCTGTAACGGCTGAAAGAAACTTGCCATACTTTTTGCGAGATTTTATGGAAGCAAGCAATTTCCATCCTTCCACGTAGCCGGAATAAAATTCGTTTATATTTTAAGGTATAGGGTTTAAGCTTATAAAAATGTATAAGCGCGAAACCGGTCCATGTATTCTGGAATCTGCAATGGAAATACAGGAAATTCAGTATTTAGAATTTTTGGGGGGCGCACTTTATAGACGGGCTTCGTGTTTTATTTAGTAAGGTTGTCAAGATTCGTGTGAAGTTATTCAAAATGATAGGCAATGTTGCAAATGTAGTGCGAGTATAGTACACTGTCTACATATATACCATATAAATATAATATATAGTCTACTATAATTTAGAGGTCGAAATAACCTTTTTGTATTATAATTTATGTTTCTTTAAACTTACCACCCTAACTGGTTCAGTTGATAGATCAATCACACCGAGCTAATCAGTATTTTCTGTTTTCCTAAGGTAGAGTAGGAATATGTTTCTGATCGTGAGAGTTTCAGTGGCTTCTTGAGTAGTGGCCGCGTGAGTGGTGGGTTCTTGAGTAGAGTGTTCTTGAGTACTGGTCTTGGAATGAAAGAAGGGCTCTTGAGAAGAGGATGAAGGATTCGAATAGTGAGTGTAAGGAAGCCCCATTCAATACAACGATGACTAGGAAGTGTTTAGTATTCTGGGTATTTCCTCAATACGGAGTGAAGAAACAGAATTCAGGGGTAAGCATAAAGGCTTTGTAAATGCGTATCCATATAAGCATTATCACCGGCCTAGTATATTGTAGTAATGTGTAAATTTGTAAATTATCTTGGACATGTGCAATAGCAATTAGTATTTATGTTATCCGTTGCTTTAAACAGCAAGTTGCTGTAATTTCTGTGAAGTCCCCAATAAACTGAATTTGTTTTAAACAGTGCCCTCCTGTGTTATTGCAGTTGCACCGAAAGGTCGAAATATCAAGTACTCTAAATTTGAGTTAGGTCACTTTTGACAGATTAAGAAATAATCCTCTACAAAGACATGTAAAGAGGATAACGAGACATTTAAACTTTATAGTATATAAAGCCTACAATACTGTAAGCTATTGTAAGTGTTTTATAATATCTTACAGTATTGTAGGTTCCTATTGTATGGTCAGAAACCAGTAGCGTCGCCAGAAAAAAAAATGGGGGAGGGGGTTATTAACAAAATATATTGTTTCCATTTCTCCAAATATCATTTCTATGAATATCAAGGGGTCTTGATGGGCTCCTAGGGGGTGGTTTGGATTCTGACAACTAAATTCTCCATTGACGATGCCGCTGTTTTTAACATTAATAAGTTACTAAAACAGTTTACACGAGTTTAACTCCAGCATTTACAAATCCGAGCTGACCACTTCCGAATCTGTTGATTCAGAGTTATTCTCGGTTAAAATTGCCCGATTAAAATTCCCGAGTAAAACCGTATTTATCACACAAAAGTCAATTCCAGTTACTGGACATTTTATTACTGAACCTCGTAATGAGAAATTGTATTGGCTAAGACATGTCAGGTGAGCTCATTACCTTAGGAGCGTCAAATGTTGTCGCCCTATGCCTGGATATTATTAATTTTTAACTGTTAAATCAAATATAAAATAGCTATTTTAATATCATTTTAACATAACTATAGTTTTGAAACTATTTTTTATTTTCCCTACATAATTAATATATTGCATAAGGGAAGTAATGTGAAAATGTTTCGACAGAAGAACACGTTTTAAGCATCTCTGAATACGAATCTAACATTTCTGAGTGATGTCTTTGTGTATGTCCGTTAACGTGTGTGTGTATGTTAATGTGTGTATGTATGTCTGTTAACATGTGTGTATGTTAATGTGTGTGCATGTATATTAGTGTGTGAGTCCCTGAATGAGATATCTCACGAACTAATGGAACGTTTCAAGCGTCATTTGGTACAAGTATTACAATTACTGAATACTGGAACCCTATTGATTTTAAACGCACTAGAATGTTCGAAAAAAAACCCAATATTTGTATAGAATTTTTCAAAACCTTCAATAGTGATAAATTAATAATCATTTCCTACATAATTTTTCATCAGAAATCAAATGACACAAACTTAAGAACGCTATCATAAACGGTTCTAAATATATTAATAGTTGTAAGTTAAGTTTTCCATTAAATTATAGATAATTAAAAAAATGTTAAAACAATTATTCTAGCATATTGGTTGTATAAGAGTGTATATGGAAATCTGGCATAATTCTATATGGCAGCTTTCCATATACACTCTTATACAACGAATATGCTAGAATAATTTTCTTGGATCCAGTCCGTTCCATCCACGAGAAGTTTCTTTTTATAATAGTTTTCTATTTTAACGCAACATAATTTGTTAATAGTTATTTATTTGACTGAATATTAATTGAATGTCGATTGCATTATGATGAAGATTTTGCACGTGAGTAAGACTACATTCTGTTTGTACTAATAAGTTGCTAAAAACTCTCAATTTCAATTTACGGGACATTGATTTGTATTGACAGTATCTGATGTCAGACGTAACGTAGAACTCCAGCATATTGATCTTAACATACAGGGTGTCCAGAACGTTCCGGAACGACGCAATATCTCGAGAAATACACTTCGGATCAAAAAATAAAAAAACACGTATTCAATATTTTTAGAAAAGCAAAGCAATGCAATGATACCAAAATAGACCAAAGTTGCCCACCCCATCCCCCCTCTTGCCAGGAGGAGGGAGGGGGTGAGGCAACTTTGAAATTTTCAATAAAAACCCCCATTTTTTATTGCAGATTTGGATTCTCCAGAAAAAATTGCATACATTTGACCTACGATTTTTGAATTTTGCTCCCACAAACGGCTCTATAATAGAGAAAAATTGAAGTGGGGCACTAACGCTTAAAAGTTACATAAAAAAGCACCCTGATCATGAGAGGCAAGGGGACTCATGTTAATCAAGCACCCCGAAGGGAACAGAAAACTACTACGTCCACATCGTTGTTCCTGGGTAGTGCTAAAAGTAGTTTTGAACTGTTTTCTAAATTGAAGTCAACAGTTGTCGCTGAAATGAACGGTTAGCGGGGGGAGGGGGTCAATTTTAGCATAATTGCATATTTGTTTTAAATATTGATCACGTAATTTTTTATTTTTTTATTCGAAGTGTATTTCCCGAGACATTCCCATTTTTAAACGTTTGTGCCCCAGTTCCGTTTTTCTCGATTATAGCGCCGTTTGTGGGATCAAAAATCGTAGGTCAATTGTATGTAATTTTTCTGGAGAATCCAAATCTGCAAGAGAAAATGGGGGTCACATTGAAAATTTCAAATTTACCCCACCTCCATCCCCCCAGGAGGGGGGAGGGGGTCAATTTCGGTATCATTGAATAGCTTTTCTAAAAATATTGAATGCATGTTTTTTTATTTTTTGATCCGAAGTATATTTCTCGAGATATTGCGCCGTTCCGAAATTTTCTGGACACCCTGCATATATTATTATCTACAAGGTTATGTTATTTCATCTGTTATATATTGATCAATAATTTAAGTAACGATGAACAATGAAATTTACTGGTGGCTAAGCACAGGCAATTTTTTGATTTTCCGATTTTCGGAAAATTATAGTGTCAAGCTTATTTTCGCATTTAGATTTTTGTGACTTTACATTTTTGAAAATTTTACTTACTACCAAATGATTCAAAGATTCAAGATTTCAAAGATTTCAGATTAATTCAAAGGTTTTAGATTGTTTTCATTCTCTGTGTGTAAAGTCACATGTGTATGCAAAGTTCCCAGTTTCTACCTTTGATAATTTTGGCTGCGTAATTCATACATAAATCAGTTAGTCTGACACAAATGTGTGTATATGATTAATTTCTGTGCTGATATCTGCCAGACAGAAGATTGGGAGTGAAAGATCCAGATAAATCCTTAATGGTTACTTGTTTACTAGTAGGTATATATTTCTTGTTTGCCAATTACCAGTAACGATTGATTCTAAAACGGTTTAGTTTAAAAATAAATGTAGCTTTTTTTTTAAATCACAAGTTTATGTTGAGTTTTTTACCACATGCAATAATTTATATACTCAAAATAATAAATATTATATAGTATAAAATATGTAAATATTTGCGATAGTTAAAAGTATATGTCTAGATATTAAATGTAGGTTACAGTTTTAACGATACTTCTAAAACTTAAAAATTGTTTATTATTTTCACAATGTGTAAATTGTTTTGCAGTGTAAAGGAGATCCAAGCGTGAGTTCTTCAAATACAATCTCACAGCGGAAACTCAAATATTTAACTTAGGGGAACAGCCAACTCCGCAAACATCCATTTCCTCCATATTATTTCCCCTTACATGTATGGGCAGCTAAATGCTGTGTTCGCTTCTTTACCAATCAAGAATTCACTTTTCATTTAATATGGAGCGGGAAGCCTGTGAATTTCCTCTTTCTAATAATAATTTTGGAGATGCCGCATTGTTTAATGATTTGTGAAATCTAAATAACCTTTCGAATGTCATTTCCCCCAGTTTGCATTATAACTTGTGCTTACTTAAACTAACCAGTCTGATTGGTTCGATTAATAGACCAATCACACCGAGTTAATCAGCATTTTCTGCTTTCCTAAGGTAGAGTAGGAATCGTGAGAGCATTATTTTTTCGTGAGTAGTGCCTGTGTGAGGAGAGTGTTCTTGAGTAGAGTGTTCTTGGAACGAAAGAAGGGTTCTTGTGTGAGTAGACGGTGAAAGATTCGAGTAGAGAGTGGAAGGAAATACCCATTCGGTACAACGATGACTAGGAAGCGTCTAGTATTCGAAGTATAACGGCAATACGGAGCTAAATAACAGAATGATGGAATACATATATAAGCTTTGTAAATGCGTATCCATGTAAGCATTAGCACCAGCCTAGTATATGGTAGTAGCTTGTATAATTGCCATTTATTCTGGGCTTGCGCAATAAAAATTAGTATATATGTTGTCCGTTGCTTTAAACAGCAAGCTGCTGTGATTTCTGTGAAGTCCCCAATAAACTGAGTTATATTTTAAACAGTGCCGTCCTGTGTTATTGTCCTTGGACCGAAAGGTTGAAATATCATGTTCTCTAAGTTTGATATAAACCTCTTTTAACAAATTAAGTAAAACGCCTCTACAAAGCATCTAAAGAGAAATCAAATACTTTTAAACTTTGCAGATTATAGCTTCGTTTTTTATTTATGTTTTAGACATTTGATTTAGGAACATGTAAATTCCTTCAATACATGATAGTCATCCATTTTATAAAATATATTGCTTTAAATAATTAAAAATAAAAGTAAATATAAATATTATTAAAAACAGCAGTTTTGAGATAACGTATTCGATGGCATTTTGTAATCATAAATAAAATTTGTGAAAATATAACTGTTTAATATGTCTTTCAAAAAAATTAAGTTCAGGTAAATTTGACTCTTGCAATTGTTTTGATGGCATATTGAGATCTATATCTCATGTCAAAAATTGTGCGTTTTTAACATACGCTAAGAAACAATTGCCAGTTGTTTCGTAGCGTTTTCTAAGAGCACATTGTTTTTGACCTGAAGAAGAAAGGTTGAAATACGCTCAAAATACTATTTGTAAGCAATTAATTTTTCTATGCCTACATTCTTAAAGTAAATATTGGAAAATTTTATATTTTGCAGCATTTTCTTTAGATTTCTTTGCCGTAAAGTCTATAGAGAATAGAAACTAAGTGTTTGAGTCCAATAATTAGCAGGGATTCGCAAATCGTTTATTAAGATCTTTAAGTATGTAATTTGATATTCAATTGCAATCATAATGACCACATCTTATTTACCTTCATATGTAGTTTGAACCATTTACAATATCGTTTTAAGTTCTCACAACATGCTTTTGTCGTATAGATACTTGAGATTAAAATTAATTAAAATGTTTGAACTTTTACAAACACAAAGTACAAAAATTAAATTTTTAATAAAATAAGGTTTATAATATACAAAATTCTAATGAGCTTGCGGAATTTCTAATATTTAACGCATATCAACTTCTCGTATCAACAACATATAACCACATCAATGTGAAATCCCATTTACTAATACTATGAAACAATTTACACGCCTTAAGGGACACATAAAACCATTAATACTTAATTACTGAGCTATTGCAAGAAATTATATTAGTAAAAACGATGAATATATATAAATTGGTAAGAAATGAATATAATATCTGACTTATTATAATGTCCATATCATAATATCTAAAAAATGTCACATATTTTTTATTATTTCTGAATATTTCACATATACACCCCTCTGAATGAACAATGTTTGTATAGTGCTGAAGACCCTCCTCTTCAAGGTATACATCAATATTAAAATTTTAAATATCACTTAAAATATTGTCCTACTGTCTTTTCTCGTCATCGCACTCATGGAAATATGTGGGTAGTGTAATTTTTTGGAGAACCACAATATTATTTCACTTGTTTCAGATATATTGGACTTGTGTCCAATATTATTGGATTTTTGTCAGATGCCATCCATGCATGCGCAAAACGCATACATGGAAGGCAATGTAAAACATATTACTTCATCCGCTGCTAGATGCTGTAATACAGAGACACCTTATGTGTTTCGTACGCGATAACATACTTTCTCAATTTCAAATATATATTGCTCCTGATGGAGCGCGTCTTTAATGGCTCTGCAGCAGATTTCTGTTTATATAATTATTGTGTATTGAATCACTCTTAACAATAATAATAAGAAAAACTGCTAGAGAAAAACTGATCACTATATCGTCGATATCTTTGTGAATTTTCACGATATTCCAGTGGATTTTTTATAGAAGTTGCCCTACAGTATTCATTACAAAATCATGAAAGAAAACTATTGCTATGTTTCGCGCCTGCGCAGTAAAAACTTCGTTTCTTCAAATCGCATCTTATATTCAATGCTTTAATTTTCAATTGAAGTATAATGTTTTTCTTGGACGTTGACAAATGTTCTATAAGTTTCGTGAAATTTGATTGAAACTTATGGATATTGTAAGCAAAAAACTTATAACAAAATTTGGTTTTTTCTAAAACGTTTTTATCCTCATGAATATACGTTTTTTATTTTACCAAAATACTTATACACATTGAACAAAGCTAGTTAACTATTTTGTGAAAGTTACAATCCATTTCCAGCTTTTTATGATACAGAGTGATCAAATATATATCCCCCTTTTTCAATATATTGGTGGTCCCCTAATTGCACAAGTCACCAAAATTTTACTGGAAAGTGTGCATTCAAGCATGTTCTTCACATCTCTAAAGTTACAGAACACTTCACCAAGTATTTGTTTAGAAATTCGAAAAACATTCTAACATCCAAAGTATCCGGAAACTTTCGATCATGTAGATCGCATAAAAATCAGAAGAGGGAGGTTATAATTTTATGCAAGTTCATTTTATTTACGAAACATTTTTTATACTGATAGAATTGTGTATGGCTGTGTGCATAAAACAAAAAGCAGTTTCTATATATAGTTTATTTAAGCTAATGACAAGAGGTTTTATGAAAAGCAATAGTCGTAGCATCTCAAATCCCGAGTTTAAAGTGAAATAACTGAACATCACTATAAGTAGAGATGTTTTGATTATGAGATAATAACTTCCTAATACTTCCTTGAAGGAAACATGCATGGGGGATTTGGTTAACTACAATTATTTTGAGGGTGGGTTTAGCCCTCTTGTTTGGGTTGAAAACCGTGTGCTCTTAACAACTGCCATGAAATAACTGCCATTTGACTGCAATATATCTAAATGGAAAATATTGTGAAAATCGTCACATAAATACCGTGCTACCTGCAGTGGACGCATACTTTGAGCAAACACGTACATGCACAATACATACACGGGGCTCACAGAAAAATGACGAATTCGTTTACCAGGTTGAATAAACCTCAATTATCTACTCACAATCCGAAAAAAATTTTCGACCCCATTACTGTACTTCCCTGTGTATATTGTCTGAAAAGTAAATATAATTTTCATGTACAAATATTATTATTATTTGAAGTAAGTCAAAATCAATCGTATTTAAAATTATATGGAGGGTGATTAAATGACCATAGAGAATTAAATTTAGTTAAAAAAACTATCCAGTTTAGAAAAAATGATTTCAGTTTTAACGATTTTTTTTTCAAAATCGGCCTAGTTAAGTAATTGTGATTCAAACTAATTAACTGTATTTATAGAAAGAAATTAATATAAGGCTGGTAAGTCAGCTCTGTTTCGTGTTTATTGATAACATGTTTCTGTTTTCTGCATCGTGCCTTGTGCATTGAAGATATTACACTGTAGTCATGATATGTTTCCCGTGCAATCTTTGTTTCAAATATATAAAATAAGCAAGTTTCATTATAACTGAGAACAAGCTTTAAAAGTAAGTTTCTCTCTCACTAGAATTGCGTTTCACTCTCACTAGAAACACGTTTTACTCTCAGTAGAAGAAAGTTTCATTATAACTATAAAAGAAAGCTTTATTTTTACTAGAATATAGTTTCTTTCTTACTTGAATCACTCTGCATTATCTATAGAAGCAAGTTGCATTCTCACTACAAAAAAGAGCGTCATTTTCACTAGAAGCAAAATTCATTCTCACTAGAAGTAAGATCTATTCTCACTAAAAGCAATATCCATTCTCACTAGAAGCAAGATTCATTCTCACCAAACTCATTCCCACTTCTAAAAATATTCATTCTCAATGGAATCAAGATTCATTCTCATTAGAAGTAAGATTCATTCTCACCATATTCCATTCTCAATGAAAGCAATATTCCAAAGACACTTTAAAAATATGAAAAACAAGTTTTATGTCCTTTTTAGAGGCCACATCTAATTGAATATCCATTTGTATATTGGTACTTTCTTTATGGAAAGACCTTGTCCGGCTAAAGTTTACTTTCATTGCATATTTATAATAGAAAATAGTCCTTTACACATTATGATTTTGTACACCATATTACTCAGTCGCAAATCCTCTAGATGGTTTGTGTATTTTTAAACTATTGGTAGTTTACTAGATAACATTTGAATCATTTTGCTGTTAATAATTTTCACGTGCCAACTCCCTAAAAATTAGTACAACTATACTTACATATCTGCAACTATAATTACAATTTCGTTTCTGTATGCGCAGTTTGATTCATTGATATTGATTAATTCACAGCATTCTTAATATGGATCTTTAAGGTTATATTATATTGAATAACATGAGAAACACCCTAAAACTGTTTCCAGTCAATGTAATATTTAAAAAATCCATAAATCATTATCAATGAAAACAAATCGGTTGAAGATATATTAGTTACTACAGGAAAGCATCTGTATTTTGTCGTTTATACGAATTACAATTTCGTTTCTATATGTTTAGTTTGATTCATTGGAATTGATTAATCCACATCAATCTCGACATAATTTTTTAGGTTATATTAAATTTAATGGCATGAGAAACACCCTAAAATTGTTTCTAGTCAAAGTAATATTTAAAAAATCCATGAATCAATTTCAATGAAAACAAATCGGTTGAAGAAATATTAGTTATTACAGGAACGCATCTGTATTTTGTCGTTTATATGAATTACAATTTCGTTTCTATATGTTTAGTTTGATTCATTGGCACTAATTAATGCACAGCAATCTCGACATGAATCTTTCAGGTTATATTAAATTGAATGGCATGAGAAACACCCTAAAATTGTTTCTAGTCAATGTAATATTTAAAAAATCCATGAAACAATTTCAATGAAAACAAATCGGCTGAAGGTATATTGATTATTACAGGAACTTTCCTGCATTTTGTCGTTCATATGAATTACAATTTTGTTCTATATGTGAAGTTTGATTCATTTACATGACTCATTCACATCATTCTCAACATGAATATTTCGCGTTGTATTATTACACTGATACAAGATAGTTATACAAGAGGTAAGTACCGCAAGGCCACGAACTTCTTGCATCAGATCAAGATACAATAACATAGGAATGTGAAAAACATGCAATGGTAGATATCATTTGTATTTTTGTAGTAATTTACAAGATATAACAAACATAAAGTACAGATTACATATAATGCTTACATATTTGCAGTAAAATAAATAGGAAATAAAAATGTATTTAATTTTAAAACAATATTGCGAAGTGCAAAACTAATTAGCCACATGAGAGTTTTATCTTTTTGAAAAATTTCCCAAACCTATTAAAATTGGATTGTTTTTATAACCATGCACATTAAAGGACATAATATTTCTTTAACAAATTATGTTATTTAAACTAGTTTATAAACTGACTTTAGAGTTACAAATTTTATAACGATAATTAATAAGCGTTATATTTATCAGAAAGTCATAATGGAGAAATCAGTTTAACAACTTTACTAATTAGGTAACATGGTATCTTTCTACCTAATCTATCAAATTTCGCTTTAATTGAGCATTCATAATACTCATATGGTAGAGGATTTAGATTAAATTCAGTAGAACCCATTTAAAGTCAGTGGCAAAGAAGTATTTGAAAAAATACATTAATTTCATCAAAGAGTAATTAATACAAAACATTAATTATTTATAACTGATTTTGCTAATTTATTTGCATATAATTTTGCTTTAAGCTGTAAGCGTTTAACCCTGTTAATAATAAATACTCATAATGTAAACATTGAAAATAATGAATCAAATAATTAAATACGAACACATATTTGCCTAAATTATTCTGAAATAACATTTATATTTTTCTAAAACACTTTCTCCTTTAAAACCTTCCAACAAAAACACATTTTTATTTAAAGCGTTTATATTTCTTGAGAAAAATAGCCAGAAATATTAAAAATGACATTTTCCGTGAACCAATTAGTGTAAAATGTTTCCAAATTCTCCTTTGCAAAACTGCTTTTAGAGAAGAATTAAAAAATGCATATTTCATTAGAGGAAAGTATGTTTTTATATACAATTATTATCATTTATTTCCAAGCTAATTCAACATCTCTGGAGACTTTTGTACAATCAATGGAATTTATTCATTCGCTTGTAAATGATAAAAAAAATACATTTGGGAATATAGAGATGATTGATATAAAAAATGTTTTAGATAGAAATAATTATCTAAGGAATTATTAATTATTTTCTATCGCTCCTATTTCATGTAATTATGCGTATTCTCATTCTTGCTGTGTAAATAGGGAATGTAAATACTAACTACAGCATCAGAGAAATTATTTTTTTACTATCCTTACATGATTAGAAAACTAATGACACTTCTTGCATTATAAAGAAAGATGAATGTATGTCCATATGTATGTGTGTGCAGTCTGTAGTGGGAAATCTAAGCGTCGTACTGGCATGGAATTTGATACACATGTACTTCAGGACTCGAATAAATGCACCTTGATGTTATTTTTTGAACCGCATCTGTTAAACCTGATAAAAATTAAGAAACACTACAGTACTGCATATATTTTATTTTTTAAACTGCTAATTATCTAATGTGTGGCCGCATTGCTTTAGAATAATTAATCGAATACAACTGATTAATTTAAAGAACCTCAAACCTCATAGTTGAATGATTTTAGAGGAGTGATTACCTCGAATGATCTAATATAGATAAGAAAGGATGTAATTAATATTTGTTGAAAATTCGCATTTGCTTAAAATTTGCATCATGATATTGCTGTTTATTTTTATTGAAGCTTACGTATCTAATTTTGGGAAACAATATAACATTGAATTTACATTAAAGTGCAGTATTCGTTCATCATTAAACTAGTTTTTGACAGCATCCGTTTTTAAAATCTACTTCAGGAAGGGAATTGACATTATACGTATCCCAGTCATGAGTGATTCAATTGAGTGATTGATGTATTAACTTTGTTGCAAATACGACAGAACTATTTAATTTCATTTAACTTGATCTGGTGTTTATCAGTGTGTGTGATTCAAATATTTTTAATGACCCTACATAAGTCCAAGTGATATGAAGTTTTGTATGTCGTCTTTTGTGCCACATTTTAGTTCTTAGGACTTTGAACCTTCTCGGACTAACCGATGTATGCCTCGCCATAACAATGTATTCATTTTCTAGAATAACTCAAATGTCAGATCAGCTTAAAAGCTCTAATTTGGTATGGTATTGTATTTTTTGGTATATATTGCTTACATGAATTTCAAATATTACCAGGCTAGCCCATTCAAGGCCCACCATAACAATGTATTCTATTTTTGGAAATAGCTCAAAAACCGGAGCAGCTAGAAAACAGAAATACAATATGTCGATGTCTTTAATGGTATTGTAGTTCTTGGGGTTTTGAATCTTATCGGGCAAACCAATGTACGGTTTACCATTGGAATGTATTCATTTTTTAGAATAAGTCAGTCACGTAGCTTAAAAACTCAAATTTGGTATTTCTTTACCTTTGTTAGTACATTTTATTCCTTTGGATTTCAAACATTTTCAGATTAGCCCTTTTGGGTCCGCCATAGCAATATACTATTTTTTTAATAGCAGAACTGGAAAAGTCTAGAAAATCGAAAGTTGACATGTCGTTATATGTTATGGTATATTTTGATTTTTTGAGTTTTGAAATTTTAAAGACTAACCCGACTTTGACCCAGCATAGGAATGTATTCGTTATTTTTGAAGATGGGGGTTAAACAGCTTAAGACAGTTAGCAGCTTTGAGAGCGTAAACAGTTAGAAAATCCAAATTTGGCATGCCGTTAACTTTTGTTGTAAATTTTAATTATTTGGAATTTTGATTTTATCGGGATAGCCAGTCCTGGTCAAGCCACAGGGATGTATTCACTTTTCGTAAAAAATCGTGATCCGGAGTTGATTTTTAGAATATTTTAATTTTTTGTATTTTGAACATTTAACGACAAATCTCTTCCAGCACTTTTTTGTGGAATAACTTGAAAAAAGGAGCAGCTAGAAACTTCAAATTTGGTATGTTATTGTCTTTCACACATTTAGGTTACATGTATTTTAATAAATATATTTTTCATACATTTAGACTACATTTTAATGAATAATATTTCTTACTTTTGAGTTACATGCAAATAATAAAAGGTTTACTTCAAAAAACTACTTTTTATTCTGCTTTAACTTGTTAAAAATAAACTCTGAGGCAAGGCAAATACCATTAATAGACCCTACATGAACATGCATGATTCATAAACACTACATGATCTTGTTCAGGAACAGTTCTTGAGCAAGCACTTCGCGAACTTAGGCATGCAAAATAAATGCACAGTATGCTTATTATTACTAATTAGAATACATTAAATGTAGATTTATAATATATTTGGAATTTTTGTAGGACAGTTAGGTGCATATTGGCGAAAAATTCCCCAATGCAGCATTTTATTATATGGATATATATATATATATATATATATACAGTAAAACCTGTAAAGTTGGACACCTGTCTATCTTGGACACAATTCTGTAGAAGGGAACGAATTCCTATGTTTTAGCATGTATATAATACTGTCTAACTTGGACTCCTGTCTATCTTGGAAGTTGGACGCTGTTTACATTACTAAGTTGGACAAGTTCGTTAAAATTGGCGTTTGCATAAAGGAAGTAACCGAACACTTTTGATTTTCCTTATCTATCCCCAGGAATTATCTTTTGTTATTGATCCCCAGCAGTATTCCTTTGTTGTTGTTATCACTTCCAGAAAGCTCTTATCTGCTCACATTTCTTTCTTATTGTTGCTAAGGGGCCGTCCCTCCCCACCACACATTCCACACATCCCACCACATTCCACAGCCCTCAATTATGTATCACAATCTTTTTGTTATCAGTTTGTTTACACACACACAACAACACACTTGAAGAATGGACATTTGTAGCTTCCCTACCCCATCTTTGCATTGTCCAATTAGATTTCTGCATTTTCTGAATAAAAAGGTTTCTCTACCCTCAAAAGTCAAATTTGTATCTTAGTGCATTCTGGAAAGGTGACTGTGATTTTAGTGACGTGCACATTAGTTTTTAAAAATGAGCAAACGTAAATTAGTTGAGTTAATTATTGAAAAGAAAAAAATAATTCTTGATCGCCTAGATAAAGTTGACAGCTGCAGAAACTTGGCAGAGTAGTTCGGCATATCAAAATCTACTGTTTCCAATATAAACAATAAGAGATCTTATATCATACAATCATGGGAACTGAACTGCTCTGGAACAAGAAAAGGAATGTGTACCATAAGTATTTTGTAACAGTAATTACAATATTTAATTAAAACCATTGGCTTATTAGTATTTTCTATATGTTAAAAATGAAGTCTTTTGATGAGCTTTGAAAAATGAAATTTTATCACACTGTCTATGTTGGACACCTGTCTAAGTTGGACACTTTTAGAGGGAACCATGAGTGTCCAACTTAGACAGGCTTAACTGTATATATATATATATATATATATATATATTAAATTTTAAAATATGTTATCTTAGAAACAGTTTAAATCAATAAATGCATTTCTGAAAGAAATACTGGCATCTCGAACCATGATGCCGCGTTGTCGAGCAACATGCGTTCAAGAGTCATAGCAGGATTTGATCTGTTTCTACCTCGCCTCCAGACTCTCACACGGCCACTGTCATTCGACAAACAGAACCGAAACTCCTGTCTGAGCACTACCCTGTCCCAATTAGTCGTCCAAGAGGCTCGGACCCGACACCATTGCAATCTCTCACGTCGGTGTCTTGTCGTTAATGACAGTCTTCGTAAATGACGGTCTGAGTGAAAGCCGCAATCGTAGAAAAACTGCTCAAGCTGATATTGGAGCATCTAATATACCCCGCAAACTCTGCAGAATGTCGACAGTGCTCGCTTGTGGTGCCACCAACGCATGCCTTCGAATGTGTCAATCAACGTCGACCTGTACTACAGCAACGATTCACATGCCCTTCTTCACTCCATATTCCCCAACTCCTTTGCACAGTGGACGCATCTGCGAGTGCTGTAGCGGCGATACGACCTCCCAGCCGTACGTAGGTCTAAAATAAATTCTCTCGCATGATCGTCCAAATGCTGAAACTGACTTCGGTGCTGTAGATCATTCATCTCTTCAATAACACGTGCCTTTTGATATGAAAAACAGCTAGAAAATTGGGTTTCAGTAAGCGAGAGACAGTAACGAGTGTTGGATCAATCTGCTATTTTCATCCCTTTCATCCCGCGCTATAAGCACTTGACCTACTTGCATTTCAGATCATTTGCATACATCGGCTAGCTGCGTCTGTAGCGCAATTTGCATAATTGTGTAGCCAAAGCTTCAAGGTGTTGTATTTTCTATGTCGAGTAGTGTATATGGAAAAAATGTAAAAATTTTGCACAGTATAACATTATCCGACCATCCAATCGGCTGCTCTAAGTCTTCGGACGAGTCGGGTGGTCTGGGCTTTCGACAGTATAACATTACGGCACACAGCATAACATCAATCTAAAATTCTTTCAAGCATCTTAAGTTTTGACATGACTATGAACGATATATTTCACCTTTGATAGTGTTCGCATTCTCAGAATACACTATTTTCTCTTCTATAAATTTTAAATTTTGCATTTGACAGAAAATGCCAAGAACTGCAGTACGTTCGGTAGGTATTATATGCTTGTTGCATACAGTAAACAAATGAAAAATAATATGTATGGGATAAAAAAGGAGCATTTCTACTTCACACAATTAAATGTATGATATGCGCAACCCATTACTTCATAAGGCGGCGATTTAACTTGTTACACACAAAACTAATGATGTGCAATACCCATTCACAATGTTTTTAACGACGACTCTTATATGGATGTCATTTACATTATGGATTACATTTTACATATTACTATTATGGACATTATTATGGATGACATTATTACATATTATTATTGATAACATCTCATTAACATTTGGCATTTATATGGATGACAATGCATAAAACAATTTCGATTTCGCAGAAACCTAACTTGATAATTAGAAATATTGTGAACATCCGCTAAGCATTATAGTACGTAAATAGTCCGAAGTTTTTTATTAATTAAGTGTCATTTTTATTAATTTGACGATATTTTTGGTCAATTTGGAAACATTTTTAAAAAGTAGCCAAGTTGATAATATTACGTCGAATTTATTGCGCCTTACGAATTTATTGCGCATTTAATACTATGTAACTTTTTCAATAAATTTATCTGAAAACGTGGTATATCTCTTGAGAACGGTCGATGCTAACGTTTCAATGTGCTTTCCATTTATTTTCTAATAATAAATTATATAAGAAATGATTATTTATTTAAAATTAATATAATTTTTGATTTTTAGTGATTTTTTTTCAAAAGTTCATTAGAAAATTGGAGAAAGGGATTTCCGAAAATTCGATCGCATTTAAAATCAATATGGTTCCAGTATTTACAGGCTGTAATGATCACGACAATATTTTTTTTACTCTTTACAACATAGTTGAAAAGTGTTTATGACATTGTTCATTCTGTCTGTCTGTCTGTCTGTCTGCCTGTCCGTTCGCACGATAACTGCCGTAAAGTGCATTTATCAAAATGAAATTATAGTATGTTGCTGAGACTGTCTGTGGGACATATGGGAATGTAAATGAATAATATTACCCAATTAGTTTTGGATTGAACCCGGGTTGAAAAAATGAAATACATTGAACCCTATGGGACCTAATTATTCAAATATTTTTATGCAAATTTAAAATTCCCAAAATGCTTCGAAAATTTTAGGACATATTCAAATTATCCCATAAAATATACAAATTTTTCAGCAAAATATGTTCGGTAGTTTTTAAATAAAAATTAAAATATTAATTACACCCATATAATATAAAGAAATCACGTAACCCACTTCAAAATAAAATATGGCATCCATCTTTTTTCCCAGAGTAAAAATCGTGATTTTTAAAGTTCTTTTAAATTTATATTTTGTGTTGCATCCGTCCCAAAACCGCTTTATTTTTGCGTTTTTTCTCCGCATCTCTTCTGCACCAGCGCAATTACTATATTTTTGTGTTTAAATGATCATCAAACTTTGATTATTTCTACAACGAAGCCTAATTTTAATGGATGCAAATGCAAAAAGTGATTGTAAAGATAAGTTGTATAAGAATTGCTGACTTTTTTTTCATGCAAAACTATTTAACTCTGGAGTCTGGGATAAAAGTGTATGAATGAAATATTTACTGCTTTTACATAGAGAACCAACCAGACGATTTATATTTCGATGGCATCATTTGAATAAAGTTCATTTTTTTCGATGATGTTTTAAGTTTTCAAGTAAAATAAATCACCGTAGTTCTGTGATAATTAAAGAAATATCACCGCTGAATGTATCGCATTTTGCATTTCAGTTGGACAGTGCTTTATAATCAATGCTTTATGCATGATTGATCTTTCCTGTTCATACTATAGAATAAAGTATAGAGAAAGTATTGTTTTCACGCAAATGATCGATTTCTAGATTTCGATGCCAATGTATATCTTAGGACTTCCTGAACAAGTTTTTATCTATTTTTAGAGTAATATCCGCCTGCCTGTCTGTTTAGCGCATATCGTTTATCTGTGGTCGATTTCTTGTGTAGACGGTAACTGCCACAGTTTTTAATCGATTTTCGCAAAGCTTTTTATACAGCTTTGTTAACGAAAAATCTGGAAATAGATAGCATTTTTTGAAATTTTAGCGAAAACTTCGAAATTTATTCGAAATTTTATGTTTCGTTAACATGATAGCATATGATAAAATTTAACATAATCTGGCATGTAAAGGACTATTTATAGCTCAATGATCACGACACTTAACAGTTTCAATTATGTAGTGAATATAAACCATTATACAATTTTTGTGTTCGTGACATCATTAGCATCCCCAGGGGAAGGGGGGAGTTATCCCCCACGATGGCGGCACATTGTTAATGATATGTTGTCATGTACATTGTTATTGCCTTTTTCATAGTAACATGCTGTAATTGTGATTATCTTTAAACTAATTTTGACATTTTTAAAACATTTTTTTGTAAAATTAGCAAAAAAATCATAGCTAAGTAAAAATGGATTCTAGTTTGAGAAAGCCCTGTTAAGCCACAATCTTGTTAATTTCAGCAATAAACATATCCTTATTTAGCTATTTTCAACGAAAACATCTGTGAGAGGAGGTCGAAATAAACAGTAATGATGATGCTGAAGCAGAGAGGTCGACTCCAATAAATGTGCATAAAATGGTTTTTCAGAAAAGCAGCTTACAACTTCTTTCAGTGCTGTTTGTAACTCTAATAATGCTAGTTAGAGAACAGTGCATAGTCCCATCATTAAAACGAAAGATTATCCGGATAATACCGCTGAAATAAGCTCTCAGAAGACTGGTAAAATTAATTCTAGTAGCTACGTTATTCGTCCGGTATAGGAAAATAATTTTGACATGCTGCAAAACGTATCAGTATTGGAACTAAATAAATCAGGAACATTTCCACTGGTTATAATTGCTGATAAAAGCTCTCAACAAAAATAAAGAGTTTTGAGTTCATTTATCGGTAAAGATCCACATAGGATTGTCGTTTAGATTTGGAAATATAAATAAATCAGTAATATGTAGTTAATTGTAAAGTTCCAAGAAGTTGGTAAAGGATTTACCACTATTAAAAACCATATAACAGCAAATTCTGCAGTCAAAAAATTAAGCCGATATGTTAAATAGTCTAATTTTCTTACAGATATAGAGATACAAATCCCTTAATAATGTAATTAATTGTTGCAAAAAGTTTCCGAATGGTAAAGGTATTAAAATTGATTGCATGGACAAATTATCTATAATTAAGAAAGATGTATGCTTGCCTTTCTTGTTTTTGTTGTTTGTTTATTCGTTTGTGTCACGTATAATGGAAAATTCGCATATCTGGAGAAATTACACAGCCATGAAATTTGATACAGAGGAACCTTGGTCCTCAAGAAAAAAATTGTTGAGATTATTTTTACATGCACTTTAGTTTTTAGATATTTAATTTTGCAGTTATTTATTCTTACCATTTGGATCAATTTTTAAACAAATGGGTTCCTTAGAGATCAAATTTTAAACGGATTTTGTACTATAAAAATGAGCATTTTCGTGAATTTAAAAGGAAATACATACTTTTCTGTTTTGAAGATGTAGTAAATTTTAAATTCCGATATAGAAAAAAATCACATTTACATTTACTATTGAGAATATAACGTTTATTTTAAGAAATACAAAAGTTTAGCTTGTTGAATATAGTTCATCTAACTTCGCGAATTCAAAATATATAGTTCTGATATTTTTTATTTTAATATTATATAGCCTTATATACCCCCTTCCCCGGTTTTTCACCTGCTGTTTGATATATCCCGATATCCGTTGATTTAATAAACATACACTATTTTACTCAACTCTCCGTTTTTTATATTTTCAATAGAGGCTGCTCACTCGCTAACCACTCATTATTCCGGCTCTATTTTGTTCCCTTCCTTCTTTCGACCCATACCATTCGCCATACCCGATGATATAAGGTACCTATTTGGACAGCAACGACAGTGCCACCCAATTTTGACCGGATTCAGTGGGGCGACATCCAAAGGGACCGACTCCTCATTCCCTTGTTACCAACCTCTGGTATGTCTTTCGTACACACAATTTTAACGTGTACACACCAGTAATCAGCATAAACACGGGGGTAGTTTGGAAAGCGCCGGGAATCGGACTCGGGTCCTCCGGTTGCACCCCCCCCCCCCCTGATTTAACCTCTGGACGTGCCCCGCCCTCTTCTCCCTTTCTTAATCAATGCACTTGTTTAGGACATATTACGTCCGTACATTTAGTTTCGATATAGGTGCTTATTGAGTGTGTGGTCAACTAGTGGCCTACATCCCCCCAAAAGGCCAAATGTCAGCACATCAGTCCGAAGGTGAGTAAAAGATCCTTTATAGAGAGAAGCATGTTCGCTGTGCGGGTACACCAAGATTGCATAAGTAGACTAAGCAGCATAGGCTCCAGCTAAGCAGGTGCTTATAAAAAATTCCTCGTAATTGACAAAGATTGAAAGCCGCTACGTCACAAAACCAAATCACCCTGATTCGGTCGAGCTGTTCAAAGCCTGTTATTTAATGCATGAGCTTACTTTTTATTCAATTGCTTAAATAAATTGCTAAAAAGCTGGATGGACGCTACTATGTTTTTTGCCAGATCGAATGGATGGATTTAATTAAACCCTGCTTTACATTCCAAGCCACATTTTCTGATATCTAATAAGCGATGCTAGTGCAGTGTTTTAGAGTTTAGTGGTAACCTGTAGAGTGATTGGCTGCTGTATTGTCTTATACTAAAGCACATTGTCAGTGCCGAGTTTAAATAGACTGGCCACAATGTTGATGTATTCCAAAAACAATTTATGTTTTGAAAGGAGCAAAATTAAAAATATTTTCATTGCTATTTTTAAAGCAGTTTAATTATAATTTCAAAATATTTAATTGTTTGACAGTTGTTTAACAGTTTAATTGTTTGACAGCTCTTACATTTGATTTACGCATGTTGACTAATTGGTTTGTTAGATTTTCGGTGTGACAGCGCTCTTCCTGTTAGTCATGCAAAGCCAATTATTCAGCTAACTTTTCTGCTTAAACATAAATAAGCTATTAATAGGGACCAGATACGGTATTCTTTTTACAACTAATAGGACATTTTTCACATTCTAAAAGACTTGAACAAAAAAAATAAGAAAACGAACTTTTCAATGGGCTGTTTTAAGTAATTTAAGTATGCTGTTTTTTTTTTGTTTTTTTTTATAAATATGTCAATTGCAAAACAAGAAACCCCTGAGGTAAATTTTGACTTTGTATTCTGCATTGCCACCCCAAAATATATAACAATCAGTCAAAATTATCCATTTGACAAACACATTGTCGAACGCTGTTATTAAAATTATATCCGAATTAGATGATTTAGTATATTGCTTGTATGATTGCTAGCAATTGTATTTTCTTGGAAATCTACAAACATTGGAGAAATTCCTTTAAAATAACTCAAACCAGAGAAATATCAATAAAAAGGTAATTATGTTTTTATCATGTTCTTTTTAACATATATTTTTCTTAAATAGTTATACAAACCTAATAGCTAAGATGTATTTGAAGATATATCCCCAGAAGCACATGCACTACATAAGAAATGCTTATGTAGAGTAATATACAGGATGTTTAAAAATATTACAAAATTAAATGAAATACTGGTCTCGAACCCATAGTTCAACTTAATAAATGTTTCAGATAAGATAGTCTTTCAGACTATGACAGTTTTGGTCACATAACACGTTTAATAAAAAATCAGACAATTTTATATTTTATACGGGCCCTATATGAAGGAAATTCTAAAAAGCAAATTGTTTCATATTCATTTAAAATATTTTCGGAAAGAAAATAGTTCTTTAATATGCAGAATTGGCCGGATAAATTGCCAATGTTATAGTACGTAAACAACTTCGATGAGAATAAACGGCGAAATCATACAATTCAGGGATCATACAAAAACTTACAGACTTACCTATCTTAAGGATAATGTTTATTCAATCACCAGTTATACATCCTGATATTTAAGTAATGATATCTCTGGAAATTTTGATCGTATGGCAATGAACAATTTTTAGATTTTATTGACTAATTTTTGCATGGAAAATATTTTTTATAATTAAAAATATTTTTCTAAGGACCCGCATAAGATGCTACATATATTACTCCTATACTAAAATGTGGAACATGTACAAAATTTGCATACGTGACAGTCTACCTTAATAAAAGCATTCCCTACATTAAAACCATGAATCTACGGCCAATCTTTCAAGGGATATTTAGACGCGCGACCATTTTTAATCATCTTGTATATATTTTTATATTTCAACCTTTCATTGTCACATTTTAATCCCATTTGAATAAGAAACATTCATCATAAGTGAGTTGAAAAAAAATCCAGTTTAATTATGAATTATTGTTTTAAACATACACTCATTTTTTCCGAAAAAGCTTTTAAGATAATTGAAGTTTTACATAAGCATGCTACTGACTGTCATTTAAGAATGCTACTGACTGTCACATTTAGAGAGCATTATAAATAGAATTGTGGATGAAAAATTAATCACATACAAGAAAACATCAAATACATGAAAAACGCTTAACTTCAAAATCCCCAAGCATTTTATTTTATTTCTATAGAATACAGTGAAACTATTGTGATGTGTGTATGTGTGTGGCGCGGTGTTTAAATTCGGATTTTTATTTTTACATGTATAAACATACTTTTGACTTCTCTGAATATGCATCAACTAATTTCTCAATTATGTATGGATCTCTATATGTTTGTGAGAATATACGCATAGTATTTCTCCACACAATTGAACAAACCAAATGAAATTTGGTATGATTGTTTCGATCAAAAAACGACATATACCTGTTGTTATCTGGGTTAAAATCTGGGAGAATGACCTTGATTAAAAAAATCGAAAAATGAAGAAAGATATGCAATTATTATGACCAATAATGTTACAAAAATAGTCATTTTGTTAGCAATTTTTTATTTCAAAATGAATGACATTTATAGGACATTAAAATGCATATTATCAAGGCATTGCTCATTAAAGAGATAAAATAAAAAAAAATTTAAAAATAAAATTTACTCACAGTTATAAGTAAGTAGATCTTTTAAAAATGCATTTTGACTATTTTAATGTTTATGGTATCTCTCAAGATATGCTAGGAGGTTCTATTTATAATTTTGTTGATGAATTTAAATTACCTTCAGCTTTAGTTTAGAGTTTCCAGTTTAGAGTTTTAGAATGGCTTGTACAAGTGGACATCTAAATGCAATGTCCTTTATCCTTGTAATAGAAATCCTTGTTTCTGGTATCATCTTGATTATACTTACATTATACCTGGTGATGTGGAGTGTAATTTTGGTTTCACAATTAATTCACCGATAAAACATCTTACTATTGATCATTTATCAGTGAAAAAGGCCTTGTTATGTCATTTGGCTTCATGGAAAATTATTCAAATTGTAACATCACGATACCTTCCTGCTTGATTTTACGGCATTTCTTCGTTCATTTGAAAATACGATACCACTGTTTGGTCTCCGCATTTATATTCCGATATTTTTAAGATTGAACACATTCAGAAACGTTTTACTAAAATGTATTTTAGTTTATTGGCAATAGATAAAACAGGACTACTACTAGAATTGGAACAAACTGAAGAAAATTTGCTTTTCAATTTATTAAATGCAGAAGATATATATTCAATTTAATATTCTTTGTAAGAGTTACCTTCTCTCTAATTTCAACAAATATGTCCCAATTACCAATTCTCTTCAAGAAGAAATAGCAAGAGACTACACCCCTTTGTATCGATGTATTTAAACAAATCATAATTCTAATGCTGACTCTAAAACCCAATATGCTCACTTCTGTGCTAGTTTCATCCACTGTATACTTTGTTTCTTGATCAAGACTTCATGATATTTGTTCGTTTTCTTTTTGTAATGTGTTTAAGCTTTTGAATTCTTCTAATATTGTGCTTGTTATTATGCTTTTTCAATTGCATAAGTGTTACTTTCACCATTCTGCGTATTGTAAATAAATCAATAAATAATTTAAATAAGAAGTTGACTTAGCAAGTGAAATTTTTTACATTCATGTGAAAGAATAAAACAGAACTCTTCCAAGTTACAGAAGTAACTGATACTTAATTATAAATTCAGAGACTAGAGCTTAAAATGTTTTGCAAATAAAATGTAGTATTCGTTTTCTACATATTCTTTGGACATAATTTTACGCTGTGATATTTTATTTATTAATTTTTTGGGCACAAAGCTACGTTTCGTATTTAATAATCGAGTCATACGTAAATAAGTAACTCATCAATATGTGATTAATTCTCCCCATTTCTAGATGATGGTAGCTAATTTACTTTTATACAATGTTCATACACATAAGATTGAGTTATTAGACTCTTAATCAAGCAGGTATGAATGGGAAAACGTAGCAGCTTTGGATGACTCTAGATGACGTAAGAGCTGTTGCAAGATTTAATTTCAGCTAGTTTCAATGTCCGATACCCATTTTGATTCTGGGTGATATACCGCGTAGAAAAAATTAAAAGAATTTTTTAGACTTACTAATGACATTCTTACTAAACAGAAATTGTTTTGCTTGTAATTTCTATGTTTTGTCTATCTGGATGACGTTTTGACCTGTATTTTCTACAGCCAATTGTTTTCCATAATTTGTAACTGATCACACATGTCCGGATATTTTCTTTTCCGAATAAAGTTTTCTCATTTATTTACAATAATCTGCCATTTCCTTTAAATGTATTTGATCTTTTTTTTTTGTATTTGCAGTTAATGGGTTTAGTTCTCGAAATTCATTTTTGCCTTCATTTTTATTTGTTATAAACTATTTCTTGAATACATTAATTTACTTGAATACATACATTTCTTGAATACTGTTACATTATTTTGTGTTTTGAGCGAATTTTTTGTTTTCTTCTGCATTTTGTTTCCTACTGTTTCAATTAGTCTTATTTTGTCTGTTTCATATATAATTATTTTTTGTTTACTTTTATTGATTTTGTTTTGACATTCTTATGTTGCATGTTTCATTCTGTTTCATATATATATATATATATATTCACTTCATTGCTTTTTAGTTGGCATTCTTATTTTGTTATTTTCCTTCTATTTCGTGCATTCCTATTTTTCATGCTTACATTTTCTACTTTTAGTTTAACATTCTTATGCTGTTCATTTCAGTGTTTCATACATTTTCATTTCATCTAATTCATTTGATTGCTTTCATATTGGCACAATATTTTTGAGTTTAAATGATCATCAAACTTTGATATTTCTACAACGAAGCTAATTTTAACGTATGCAGGATGTACACAAATTAATCTATAAGATGAGTTGTACAAGAATTGCTGATTTTTTAACGCAAAATAATTTATCTCTGGAGTCTCAAATATAGGTAATATGAATGAATCTTTATGCATTCATTGATTTTGCTTAGAGAAGCAGACGATTTTATAGCATCGCATTATTCGATGAAGTTTTAAGCATGGAGTTAGAAAGTACTTTTACCACCATGGTTTTAAGTTTTTAAGTAAAATAAATTATTGTAGTACAGTAATAATTTTAAAAAAATAACACCGCTGAATGTGTCGCATTTCAGAAGTATTTTAATAAAATTGCATTGCTGTTGGAAAGGTTTTCATAATCAATGCTTTATGCATGATTGATATTTCTTGTTTTTCTGTTTAAGTTTTGTTGCTCATGGATTGGTAACTCTTCTCTTCTCGAAGCACGTGAGCAGTTTTATATGGCAGTCATTTTGTCGTTTATATAAAAGTGACTGATATTTCTGCTTTATCCTAAGGATATAGACAATTATTTTGAATTCTATACCAGTTGATAGGTACCTTTACATATCGCCTTTATGCATGTTTTACCAACGAAATTATTTACAATGAATATTTAACAGTTTTATATAATAAATATATAAGAATTTTTGTTTTATAACCAAACAACTTAAAACTAAGTAATGTGTTCATTTAAGTACAACTCAAATAATACACTATAGAAACTCCTGAAAATAAAATATTTTGCTTTATATTTTATACACATTGCTTTAAAAAATTAAAAATATTTTAAACTCTCTTCAAATTTGTTGTTCTTTATTCAACGTAAACAGCACATTTCAGTAGCTTGAGGGATAAACAGTGAAAACAATGAAAGTAGATAAACAATGAAATTGCTTCGGAGCACTCTGGAGGAGAGGCATTTTTTTTATCTCGGGACAAAATATCAGAGCTTTTCAAGTTTCTAAAAGAAGTTTTTTATTTTATATCAAAACATAAATTTGGATATTTATATTTATAATCTAATGGATATCTCATATTACTCACATTGCTTTGATAGTGTGATAAATTATTAGAATAACTTGAAAAGTGAAAAATTTATGCAGATATAATATATATTTTTAATTGGATGTATACTAAAAATCATGCATATATTTTATGAACAAATAGTAAATCTTTGTGTTCTGATAGTACTTCGAAATACTGATTTTCCAAACTTCTAATAAAATGCACGTTTTGTTCATTTTATCATACACAATTATATTCCGATACCTCTTATTATTTTCTAATTATATTAAGTGTCATGTCGAGGGAACTGCAAGACACTTCATTACAGAAATTATTTCAAGCTACATACCTTATACTACATATCTAACTGTTAGACCACGATGCATTTATGCAGTTTTGAGATATATACGATATGCACAACGAAACAAAGTGCAGACTCGTAGGCGCTATTTTATGGCAGTCTTGATCTGGGAGGTCATGACCACAATAATTTCAGTTAACATAAATCGCAGATGTGGTTGGTGCAAAGAAATATTCTTGGGGCCAAGGCTTAAACCAAGCAACATTGGATAATAAGGTGGCCAGTGAATAAGTGTTGCTACATCGTCTTGAGGAGCAACCAATAGAGATACGGAGGTCGTATCTGGACCGCAGGTGAAATGATGGGGCAACAAGGAGAGTATTCAAGATATATTCAGTTAATCGAGGCAATGACCATCTAAAAGTGTAATGTTACGTTAAATTGAGAGAAAATGGCTGTCTCAGAGTGTTTTATAGTGATTTGAGAGACAATGGCCATCCAGGATAGTGGTTTTCAGTCAAATGAGAGGCTATGCATGTTCAAGAGGGTTGTGATATATTCAGACAGTTGGAGGCTTGAGATGTCCTAGAAGGTGTATTGTTTCTCAGTGTCATCAAGCCCGTCCAATAGTGCTGTGTTAAGTCAAATTGAGAGGAAATGACCATCCAAGAGTGTGCTTTCAAAGTTCGTTGGAGGCTAGGCATCTATGTGTATTCAGTGTGTGTATTCAGTAAAATGTGTCGCATTCAGTAGAATTGTATGCTGTAAAATTGTGTATGTATGTTGTATTCAGTAAAAGTGTTGTATTCAGTAAAATTGTCGTCCAGAATGTCCAAGAATGTGCTTTAAGTAAATTGTATTCCAGAATGTCGATAAACACAAACTGAGATAGATATGTGCAAATCTGCATATATACTATGTCAGATATATGACTTTGGGCATAATATAAAAACCTGCTCTCACACGTTCATTTTCTCCTCCCTAAGAGTGTATATAAAATTAATGTAAGTTTAATCGTAAAATAATATGTGGTAACAACTAATGTTTATTTTAAGTGTGAAAATTGCGGGATTCAAACTGTAATATGTTAACTAATAATTATAATTTAGGAACTCGTACAAAGAAATAATAATGTGTTATTGCGACTCCGATGCAAATGTACAACTATATGAATCACGATCACTATTAATTAAGAATGATATCAACCCAAAAAATCATTTATTATTTTTGAAGAAAATAAATTCAAATGGAAAATTTATTTCACCATACTAACATTGCGGTTTTTAAAAGAAATTGATATGAACTATTGGATAGAATCTAGAATATTAGTCCAAAGTTGCATGGTTATATCTTCCAAAAAGAGGAATGATGCAACCATTTGAATTTAAAAAATATGTAGTCATTTTATAGTTATTCTTATTATTATTCAGACAATGTATCTATATGAATAATTCCTCTGATTTTGATTAATGATTTAGAAATGTTTGCAAATGTGATAAGCTAGTTCACATACACATGTGGATTTTTAGGTCAAAGCCTTCCCTTATTTTAGACTTAGCACTAATTAAATATGTTAGATGCAACATGATGCTTCGAATTATTTCACAGAATATTGAGTTTATACAAATCAGTTATAATGCAAAATTAATTCTTTTCTAATAAATTTTCTTATTCTACTGCAGTAGCTTTGCTCTGAGAAACACGAAACTTGCCCATCAATAAGTGATGTCGTTTTGCATAACAACAAATCAAAGATTAAGTTTTAAATAACATAATGTACTTCACAAAATATAATATCAAATTATAAAATGTAATTTCGGTTCATGATCAAAACATAGCATTCCCTGAACAATAACACATGTTTAAAACACCTGAAAGAATGGAGAAAGAGAGAATTTATCAAAGTTATAAAACTCTTTCATTATTTCAAAATATATCACTCGGCAAATAGAAATCCTGAAATAGGAATGATTATAAGGAATGAAATAGGAATGATTAATAGGAATGAAATAGGAATGACAATAATAATACAAACATATTTTTTAAAAATCCACATTTTCACACTTCATTACTTTATTTTTATCAATTTATTAAGGAACACTTCATTTCTTTTAATACTTCCCAATTGAAAAGTGTTCAGGGCTTTGGTCGTTCTGTCCGTCTGTCTGTGTGTACGATAACTTCCGTAAAAAATTACTTTATCGAAATGGCATTAAATATGTTGTTGAAACGGTGTATGGGATGTTTGGCAATGAAATTAATAATATCACCCAATTCGTTCGGATTTGACCCTGGTTGAAAAAAATTAAATACATTGATCCATATAGGACTTAATTTTTCAAACATTTTTAAGCTGATTTAAAATTCACAAATTGCTTCGAAAATTTTAGAAAATATTCAAATTATCACATAAAATGTGTAAACAAAAAGTAAACTATGTTGGATAGTTTTTAAATAAAAATTGATATAATATATGAACATGTATATGAAGAGATCACGTGACTCACTGTAAAATAAAAAATGACTCCCTTTTTTTATTCCCGCTGTGTATACCGTAGATACTTAAAACTTGTTTAAATTTATATTTAGTCTTCATCAGTCATAAAAAATGGTCAATAAACTCTCTTTATTCCTACAATGAAACATAAATTTAACGCTAACTATAGGATACAGAAAATAAGCAAATCATGCGATTGTAAGTTGAGTTGTATAAGAATTTCTGAAATATTGTCACGCAAAATTATTTAGCTCTGAGGTCTGAAATATAAGTGATATAAAATAAACATTGATTGAATTTACATAGTGTGGCAGACAATTTGTAAAATGAAATGGTTTGACATAGTTACATGAATTTCAAAGAACTAATTTAACATGAGATGAGAAGAAATGATGGTATTTCTATAATATTGCAATATTATAATTGTGGCGTAATATTAACTGCAAACGTATCGTAAACACTTCGCAAATTATGCATTCAATGGCATTATTTGGTTCTTTTGTGTAACTAGCATTGTCTTTTTACGAAGTTCTAAGACTAATTTTGTCGATGGCAATTTTTGAAGCAGTTTAAAATAGAAATAAGCATTCAGTTGGCTCATTTCATTTGGAACGTGTTTCAATATGCAATCCTTTATGCATGATTGACGTTTCTTGTTTTAATGCATTTATGAAAATACTTACAATCCACTCCCGATGTAAGAAATGCACATCAGATTAAATTTAATTTTTATCTTTCCTTTTTAAGATTTTATTCCACTAGGATTTTGCTTATTAATGTTTTGATGACTCGGCACACATTATATACATTTTTATAGGAGGAATCCACTTATACACATTTCTGTAGAAAATAGTGTAAAGGATACTTCTTTTACCTCAACTTAGGAATTACAAAAATGTAATTATACTGGCATAACACGGACTTACAAACACTATCATTGTAAAACACCTGCTAGAGATGGACGAATATTCATTTCACAAAATTTTCTGGACGCAGGAATAAGAATGCATCCAGTTCTCCTTTCCTTTATTGAAAAGGGCTCAAACCATTCTGAAAACAGGCAATCGATGTAGGAAAACTGCTAACTCTGCATCTAGAAAACGCCCATGATGAAACGCTACACTCAAAAACGTACAAAAAATACTAACTCGACATCAAGAAAACGCCCATGATGAAACGCTACACTTGAAATTGTACAAAAACTGCTTACTCGACATCTATAAAACGACCATGATGAAACTCGACAATCGAAAACGTAATGAGACAAAATTCACACACAACTAGATGTTATTTGCTGACACAAATTTTTGATCATAAACTTCCTTCTTGGAAGAGGCGTATAACGTCGTAAAATCAATCGAATTTTTAATATTATTCGACTGTAAGTCAAATGCAAAGCTTGATCCAATTTGAAATCGAAACAAAAATGAGATCGAAAAAGTGCAAAAATGCGGTATATTAAATTTTTTCAACAATTTCGTCGACTTTTTTCTTAAATCACTGAAAATGCAAAACTAATTTTAGACTCATGTTTCATTTTTAAAAGAATCGACATTAATTTATTATTCCTCAGCCGAAGTCGACAGCAAACTTCCACACTAAGCCATAGCAAGTCTAGTAATCTTCAACCCTCCAACATTCGCATTCTCAGGAGTCCCCCAATTAATTAAGAGAACTTATTAATTAACATTATTAATAACTTACGCAAATAACAAATTAATTCAATTGCACATGTATTTATGTGAGTCTGAGACCATAATTCGAAAATCGTCAGCTGAAAAGTACAGACGTACAGACAAACGGTTCAGAAAGTGGAATTAAAAAATTTTGCCTTCTGCAAGACAGACTAGAATTTCAGTTTTATTTTTTATTGGAGTATAAATATTTCTCAGGTGAAATCTACTGTTTATCTTGTAAGATCATGATAGAAAAACAACATCAAATTTTCTCAAAAAATTATATATATAAACAAATAATTCAAATTTATGTTTAAAATAATCTAAAAAAGGTATACGTCACCTCTACTGGTGTAATTCTACTGTTTTTTATCCTGATGAAGAAGATCATTTTTCCTCTTAATCAGATTGAACAACTGTTTCTGCTAATACTAACAAAACATTTTAATTTATTATTACTTTATAATCATTATTACAAAGACAATGTTTCTAAAACTTGCCAACGGATTAGAAAAGAAAATCAAACTCTTAATGGATTTTAACTAATTTTTATGACACAAACAAAAACATTCTCTTTTCACTTTCGGAATTTTTCATATTCAAATAGAATAGAAATAAATTTTTAAACTGAGATTAGCGACGCAGTGAATCATTTCTTTTGAAAACACTTTTTTTTCCGATTTGTTGCAAAGTAAACATGATATTATCAGTTCTGAAACATCCTCAATTAATTAGCCTTCCTTCCTAATTAAGTTCTGCTTATTGTCATTTTTACATGTTTTCCTTATTTTGTGGAAAAATATGTTTTCAATTTAGGCCATTATAAGATTAAAACTAAAATATATTGCATGAGAGAATTCTGTCCACACCTTAAAGAATCAGTAACAAAGATAATATTTAATTAATCCATCTAATGCAGGGTTGAAAGAAATCAGATTTACCAGTTGTGACGTCACTTGCAAATGGTCAATAGGCAAAGAGCGTAATATAGTATCTCGCAGTGTCCTTGACCCGTGTCATTGTCATGACAGTTAATCAACAAACAATTTGTGTTTCTATAAACGCTTTTAGAAAGTCAATTAATACAAATGCCTAAGAGGCACATTCTGATATTGCATAATCTATTATTACCTCAAATGAGAGAATATTGAAAATAATCACTAATTTTGAAAGAAAACACTAACGAAGATAATAAACAAAGCAGAAAACCCTATTAATATTTTAAATAAATTATGAAGTTTTTCTCCAAATTGTATTTTAAATCTTCATAACTCTGGATTATTTCCTGCATGAAAGAGTAAATGCTTGAATAAATTTTAAGGATTAGAAACTGAAATTATATTGCAATACCAGTTGGGGAATTCATTAGACGTAATTCGAAATGATAAAGTATTATCCAGCTTAAATAAAGGGATTTTAAAGACGGTCTACAAATTGATATTTTGAATTAAATTGAGACAATTTAATAAAATTTTGCTTTTTGAATCCAATTATTAAATTTAACATTAATTTTTAAATGCCCAATATACGATAAGTGGAATGAAAAAAAAACATAAATTACTGTCTTGATTTAACTAAAAATTTTCAGACAAATGCATCATATCAACGTTTGCAATTTATTAAAGTTTTTGTAGAGATCCAGTAGGTGCTGGAGCTGATACAAGATAAAGTTGGACTATTTGTAACTTGGATGTTTCGTGCATTTCTCTCGTATAACTATTTTTGAAAACACAAATAATTTTAAAAAACAATTTTTTCTATTGGAAGATTTAGTTGTTCTGAATGCCTAGAAATCGTATTTACAAAAAATACAACCTTCTAACAGAATTTAAGATGGAACGTCTAATTGGCCTGCACAAGGCTAGTTGGTCAATTTTGGATATTGGGTTCACTCGACTTATAGGCGCACTTATCGATCTTATCAACACTAGGGTCCACCCAGTACCACAAGGGACAGGACAGTCTAGTGGTTAGAGGACGGAGATTACACCAGGAAAACTTGAGTTCGATTTCTGACCCTGACCAAACCGTCTTCGCGTTCATTGGGATAACGGACACGTTAAATATATGTGTTCGTTAGTCCTTCCGAGAGGTTGGAGAAGGAAGGTATGGTCACTCTTCCACTTGGAATACCTTACACTGTCTGGTAGGTTGAAACGTCTGGGTCGAACAAACAACCTGTACCGCAGCAACTCTATGTGGTACCTGGTGCAAAGTAATTTTGAATACACCATTTCCCATATGCTGTATCAATAGAAGCTTTGCGGTGCATCTATATCTATAGGGTTCTTGGTGCACGGACAGATCTCTCACTATACTTACTACGGTACTGAATCGAATGATGTGTCCAAAAAGGTTTAAAAGAAGCAATCCCCAACCATAATGCCAGGACTGACGCACAATGGATGGCAAGTCAGCAAGATAATAATCCTCTGAAAACTCCGTCCTACAACAAGAGCCCATCTGTGGCCATCATGCTTACAGTGATAACATCAATCAGTTACGCTAGCACTGGTCGAAAAATTTACAATCGCTTTACAATACAGGTTACATGTGCTTCCTAAATTGCACTAATTGCCTCTAATTTCAAATCTACCGTCAACGTCCGTATTGGTGTTCCCAAGTAAACTGTTTGCAGAATGACAGGGATTGATGACGAATCCTACTGTTGTTTGGGCTATGATAGTTGATCAGCTATGATATATGTTCTATTCTGACATGTATGGTAAGAAATTTAATAATCAACGTTATGTTGCTAAAATATCAGCACCTGAATCAGTTTCCATCATAGATGATGTAAATAAAACTTTATTTCTACACAATAACGGCCAATAACACATTTCAAATATATCATGAAAATGTCTACTAATCATTATGATATCATGATCTTCTAGATCCCCAAATGTATCCCGAATTAATTTATCCCCAATGTTTAAGCGAACATAGGACGTTAACTACAGGTTATAAAACAACCACTGCAAACAATATCATCTGCTTAAATATGTTGAGAAACCGTGACATCAGTATGATTTAATGTCGCAGCATGTAGGAAACAGCATTGCCTACAAAGTAGGAGCTGTTAAGTATTAGTATAATTATATAAGTAATTTTTTGAAAAATGGATGTTTTCTATTTCTCTAGAAATTTTACCCTGTTCTATTAACCACCAAGTTAACTTTATCCTTGAGTTTCAGATGAATAGTACTTTCCTATATTGGTGTTGCAACTTCGGTTTTATTATTAAATTTCCCTTATACTAATTCCTATGTTTCTATCAGATTTCTTATCTTCTTCCGAATGCGAGTTATTTTATAAATGTTGTTAAAGTTTTTTGTTTTTACTTTCCTTACAATGCACGGTCCAGTTACATATAATCTTCGGTAGTCTTTAAACGACGAACTTTATTGGCATTCCTTCCAAATTTTTAAGAATTATTGAAGTACGAATTTCAATGAAAATATCATCAGTACTGCTGCATTGAAGAGATGGTTTACTATTACTCGCTATCATTTTAAATTAATTTTATCTATCATGAAAGCTGAATTATCGACATAAATAAAAATTTAATCTTATAATTATCATTTATGTCAATAACCATATATGATATCGACTTAAATGTAATTTAGATATCCTACACCATAAACCGCCGTACTCATATATTTATATATTGTATCTGGAAACCGCACCTCATGATTTAGCTAGGTCTTTACTTGAGAAAATGTGTGTTACACTCTCCTAACTATTGATACCACCTTTAGTAGTAAATATGTAGTCAGTAATATTTATGAGTGCAGTCATTGTAAGATAGTTGAAAAATAGTTGAACATACTGCTCCAACTAATTTATGTAAGATAAAGGGAATTAGTCAGTGTTATAAGATAGTTAAAAATAGTCCAATATTTAGCTTCACCCCATTTATGCGGTATCCAGGAGGATCGAGTTCAACAATTAATTTATCAGATACATGATCAAGAGCAGATGTGATTCAACTCAATCTACTTATCGAATTAGTTGCTAGCGAATGTGATATTTATATTTTGAGAGCGGAAATGGAAACTCTAACCAAGACTCTTGATAATTCCGAACTGTGCAATGTTTATGTTTTAAGTTAAAAGGACGTGTTCTTGTAAATATTTACAACGTTTGTTTTATCTTGAAAATGGCCATAAAGATGCATCGTAAACGACCTAAGATTTTTTGAAATGTCAGTTTTAATAAAGATAACACGGCACCGCTGGCACAAGACCGATCAGAATCCAGTCTTGAAAACCTGCCTTTGGATGGTGAAGATAAATCCACAGCGTCTACAACACGAATAAACAGCTTAATCGAGAGGCATGAAATGAATCTCCAACTACTTTTATATGATATGCAATGTTCATCGACTAGCAGACATGCGAAAATTTGTAACTCAATGACTAGTCGACACAGTCAGTGCGAGACTTAACTAGAGCTTGCAAGAACAACGACGCCTAACGACATTCCGAATCGTAATCAAAACCGAATAAAACGAACCGAATGGAATTCGAATATGAAGGAGCAAATACATACAAAACAATAAAATGTTGATTCACTTTTCATAAAATAATACAGAAAAAACTGATAATTTTGTTTCGATGTTGATTAATAATTTGTCTGATTCGGTTTACATTTTTAATCTTAATGATTTTGACTTCGTAGTGCAATCTTTAGAAATAACATAGCAAATTATATTTGTTTTTACGCACAACGAGTATATTACACAGCCTCCTGTACGACCGCCGCTCTCCAGCTAGTTATGAAGTATTTGCAAACTGAGCGACATATTTAAAGTTACTTTATGTACGGTCTTCAGCATGTGAAAAATGCTGAATTTAAATAAACCTTTCTAAAGACGTGCTGAAAACTTCAAACAGAACGATGAATTAAATATATATTAATATCTTACACATTATGCGTCAGGTATGATATAAGCAACTAATTTATCTAAATGCAAATATTATAGTAATTCAGACCTATTATAGTAGTTCAACCGAACTAATAAAATTACAGTAATGTAGTTATTGCAATTCATACTTATAATCATATTACTTTCCTTATATACATAATGTATAAGGAAAGTATTGTGACGGGGTCGAAAATTCGAATTCGAGTTTTCGACGGGAGAGCACGTTTCAAGGATCCCTGATCACGAATCAAACATTTTTGGAGTGATGTCTGTGTGTGTGTGTGTGTGTGTGTGTGTGTGTGTGTGTGTGTGTGTGTGTGTGTGTGTGTGTGTGTGTGTGTGTGTGTGTGTGTGTGTGTGTGTGTGTGTGTGTGTGTGTGTGTGTGTGTGTGTGTGTGTGTGTGTGTGTGTGTGTGTGAAAGTATGAACTTCGTAGTGCAATCTTTAGAAATAACATAGCAAATTATATTTGTTTTTACGCACAACGAGTATATTACACAGCCTCCTGTACGACCGCCGCTCTCCAGCTAGTTATGAAGTATTTGCAAACTGAGCGACATATTTAAAGTTACTTTATGTACGGTCTTCAGCATGTGAAAAAGGCTGAGTTTAAATAAACCTTTCTAAAGACGTGCTGAAAACTTCAAACAGAACGATGAATTAAATATATATTAATATCTTACACATTATGAGTCAGGTATGATATAAGCAACTAATTTATCTAAATGCAAATATTATAGTAATTCAAACCTATTACAGTAGTTCAACCGAACTAATAAAATTACAGTAATGTAGTTATTGCAATTCATACTTATAATCATATTACTTTCCTTATATACATAATGTATAAGGAAAGTATTGTGACGGGGTCGAAAATTCGAATTCGAGTTTTCGACGGGAGAGCACGTTTCAAGGATCCCTGATCACGAATCAAACATTTTTGGAGTGATGTGTGTGTGTGTGTGTGTGTGTGTGTGTGTGTGTGTGTGTGTGTGTCAGTGAGTCTGTGGAGACGATAACTGACGAACGAATGGACCGATTTGAACCAAATTTGGTACAAAAATCACAATCCGTAAACACTGGAAGCCTATTGTTTTTATACGTAATCGAATGTTCATAACCCCCTAAATTTTCGAATGAAATTTTGAAAAAATCGTCAAAAAATCAAAACCGCGAATAAAGTTACGCAAATAGACATTTCTTATGTAATTTTTCATTAGAAAACGATTGGCATAAATTTTAGAACGCTAACATGAACCGTTCTCGAGATATTGTGCATTTTTCAAAAAAATTATGAAAAAGTCACATAAAAAAAAAAATTCCTATTGAGAAACATGTTCACTTTTCATATGTAATACCATGCGATAAATTGAGTGACATCATTTTCGTGGATCTAGCTCGTTCCATTCATGAAAAAATATACTTTGAATGATACTTTTGTATTTGAACGCCAATAGTCATTTATCTGCTGTAAGAATAACTTTTTTCTTAGTGCATAACGCTTGGCGAGATTCTGGCGACGAATTTGGCGGAATGTCGCCAACTTGGCGACTTTTTTGAAATGTTGCCAAATTAATGAAAATCACGCCAAATGGATAAAAATGATGCTAAATCAATGAAAATGGCGACTAATTGTCGAAAATTCAATATCTTGGAAAGAATATTAGTATCTACTATAAGAAAAACCTATTTTTTTACTGTAAAAGTAGTAAATTCATTACATTATATAAGGAAAGTCATGTGTTGCCCACATCAGATTTTTTTAATGAAATAATCATAAATCTAGTCATCGAGTGACGTTGTAAAATATTTAACAATTTGGACGATTGTTGTTTGTATTAAAATGGGTTTATATAGCAAGTTTTCCACATTGGTCAATATAAAAAATTAAGTTTATATTTTTTCATAAAGTTTTATTTATATCACAGTTTTAGAGAAATGGTAATTTAAATACTAGATTTATTTTTTTGGGAAATTTTATGTTAAGTCCGATCTCAAATAATTACCCGAACTATCACGGTACCCAATTTCAAAGGAGGTAGGCTTTGCGTTACTCAATCGACAAATGAACAGACAGGCACATTCATTTTTTATTATTATTTATTATTATATATTACCGGTGACGAGACATTTTTTGATAGAATATTTGAGTATTTTGTGTGAAAAAATTGTCAATAAAGCAGTTTTTCGACTCAAGTCAAGGTCGAAAATTTTTCGGCCCGATCAACAGGGTCACGTTGGATAAGACCATTAATGCCAAAAATGGTCGACAATAACTTTATTATAATAAGTATCGTTCACATTACACAATGCATATTAATTTGTATAATCCATGCTAATGTAAATTTAAAATTCCGTATTTAAATATGTTCATAGTTTAAATATTTCATTTTGAAACTTCCTTAGATTATCAAAACCGACATAAAAATACAGCTATTTTCCACATTTTAATGCAAATGTTTCCATACATATATTCTCAACCAAAAGTATCGCCCGTTATTTATAGCAGAAATAGCTTCAAGGGGACAGCAGAAGCCATCACTTCAGAAACTGTATTAAAATGTCAAAGAACGCTAGGATAAATTGCAAATGAGAAAACTGTCATACTTTGCGTTGAATATGTATTTTTACAAATTTCAGTAAGGACAGCTTTGATGTTCCATTATTTTAAAACTATTTATTGTATATATATATATATAAATGAAATTTTTATGGTAAAATGTAAAGATGACATGCCATTCATTTTAAATATCTCTGTGAGCATTGGGGACAAACAAATCAAGTTCAATTAGTAAACTGTAGAGAAACGCATTCCTTCTGTTCATAAATGGTGAGTAGAGCATGATTAAACAGTATTACCATGTAGAAGTAATACATGCAAAGTATTTTAGAGATTCAAAAATTGGTATCACGTCTGAATTCAACGAATAGAATTAAGGACAAAATGTCTTTAAACGAGAAGTCATTTATTAAAACATCTTAAAAGACGTACAAATTATTTTAAAACCGCCAAAGCGCTTTTGAGCGTTAATACGCCCTTCATCATATACGCCCTTCGTCATATACCGCCAGAGCGTTAATACGCCCTTCATCAGTGGCTGCATGAATGGTAAAACATGGAATGTTCATATATAGAGACGAGATATACAGCAAATTTGCATAAAAATATAAATTTGGTAAATGGACATACTATTAATTAATACAAAGTAATTCAAGAAATATACACGGAAAATAGTAAAATTACTTTAAACGCTTTCAAATTGTAAGAATATTACAAGAAAAGTACTATCAGTGCATAATTTAGTTACAGGAAAAGCATAATTTCGGAAGAACCGTCAAGAGTAAGGTTCATGTGAATGACGTCATAAATAACTATTGAGAGATTTGAATTGCGACTCATTCTCGACTCTATGCAACTCAAATCTCTCAATAGTTATTTATGACGTTTTCTGCTTAAGAATCAAATAAGCTACTGGGACGGAACTGCAAACTCTTATCGTCGAAGCAAAGTATATACTTGGACTGACTTGATATAATGTCACTCAATTTAGAATGAAATCCAGTAGGCGCGGCATCCACAGTGACCGTATTCTTCTTCCGTAAAAACGAATCTCTCGGAAGGACTTACGGAGCCACATATTTAATATATCCGTACTTCGGGTGAATACTGGGATATTTTGGTTAGCGCAGGAATATAACTCGGGTCATCTAAGTGCAAGACCCACGCGCTAACCACTGGGCTATCCCACCCCAGATTCAAGTGCTTGGAGATCTGAGCGTATGTTCAAGGCGTACACATCATATTATACTTATTCCAAAGCCAGCGATTTACATCAATTAATGCCTCTAATGGTAAATGCCCATCTTGACAATATCTCACGAATCCACGAAACTCTGTCTTCTACTATTGGTAATATCAAACATTACGTATAAAATATACATTTAATCAATATATTTAAGTACATGTTTAGTTGGTGTTTATCTATTTTTACACACCATTTCGGAAAAATGAACATTTCTATTTTCCCTAATAGTTCAAAATCTAATTAACTTCAGAGTAAAACATGAGTGACTTTGCTAACAAAACTTGAATGATCTGACTATCAAAATACGAAGTGACTTGCATCCAATTTTCTACCCCACTTCAATATATTGTATTTATAAATTAATATCTATTGTAGGAAATACATTGATATTACCTATGATTGCATGATATGATATTTAATTTGTACGCAGTTTCCTGACACTGAATTACAAAGATAAGTTGTTTTCACAAATATAAAACAAAAATAAGTACCCTCAAGGTATAAAATTTTTAATTACTGCACAGGAATTTTCAACACATACTTTCAATTACAGTTGTGCAACTCAGCAGTTTTATGATGCTTTGAAACTATAAAATTACAGGATGCAGTTTTTGAAAATAACTAAACTTTTTTTCTTTGAAGAGGAACAGCTCAACTGTTCTTTGTAAATAAATATCCCCATTATGAAAGTACAATGGAACATGAAATTATGTTCTGTTCCATCTTATCAGAAAATAGTCTCAAAAACTCATTAAAACAGCATTTTTGTTTTTATGTGAAAAAAAAGAATATTATATTTCCATTATTAACGGTTTTATAAATGTAAGTAATTTAAATTTTATTGTTCTATGTTTTGTATCTTCCATCTTATGCAGGAATTCTTAGTGGCAAGAAATTTGAGATTAGTGTTTTTGCAAAAAAAATTTTCTTAAATCATCTACTTAATAAAATTGACTTAGATATGAGATTATAACTGATGTGGATTTAACATTATGTTCCACAGAGCAGAGGGATATTAAATATAACTAAATATTTTCACTTCAAGGTTTGAAAATTTTCAAAGAACCATCTATTTCCTAAGATGGATAATAAAGGATGGAGTCTAAATTGGAGTCTGATGAACTATAAATAACGTATAATTATGACGGATATGCCTTCAGCAACGAATACCGGAAAAGCTTGAGGGATTCACTAAGGATCTTCGTCTCAATTTTGAACGTTGTAGTTCAAGGCAATATTGAATCATTAGAAAAATGTAGGAGGTTTCTCTAAGGAGAATAGCCTCCAGTCATTTAGCTAATTTATATATTAATTACTATAAAATGAAATCCCAATAGGCCTGTTATAATTTTAATAGATATTTAGACTATCTATATATATTAATTGCCAAGTGTCAGTCTGTCTGTCTGTCTGTCTGTCCATCTGTCACGGTTTTTAGGCACTTCCGGAATGGGTAGAGACTTGCAATTTGGTACACGGGTCGATCGTTCGATAAAACCCCCTGGAAAAATCGAATTTTTCAAAAACTCTCTCTAGAGGGGGAGCTCCACCCCAAAAAGTTCGAAAACTGAAATGAGAGGAAAGCATACTTTGCCATAAGATAGAGACTTCAAATTTGGTGTATGGGTAAATCGTTCGAAAGGAAGAAAGTGTGCAATTTCAGATTTCCAATATTTTCTACTTAAGATGGTGCCGCACACCAAAATGTTCGATTTACCGAATAAATGAGAAACAGCCCCTTTAAAATTTGATAGAGGCTTGAAATTAGGTGTATGGACTAATCATTTGATGAAACACCCAAGTCAAATATAGTTTTTCAAAAACATTCGTTTAATGGGGTGCTCTAGAGGAAAACGTTGGAAAGGTGAATTGATAAGAAAACATACTTTGGGATGAGATATAGATTTGAAATTTGGTGTACGGGTAGATAGTTTGGAAGGAAGAAAGTGTTCAATTTCAGTTTTCCAATATGTTCTATTTTAGGGGGTTGAAGGCCCAGACCACACAGCCAACCCCAAATCTTACGGCAGTTCATTGTGTAGTCGGCTACTTTAGGGGGTGTCTCACATAAAAAAATATTCGATTTTCGGAATGAAGTAGAATTACCCCTTTTAAAATATGAGAGGCTTGATATTTTGTATATGGCGAATCATTTAATTGAAAATCCAAGAAGAATCAGGTTTTTCAAAAATGTATATTTAAGGGGATTGGGTACTTATCCGGAATACATTCGAAGGGCAAAATGATAGAAAACGCATACTTCGCAATGAGTTACAGATTTCAAATTTGGTATACGGATAGAAAATTGGAAAGGAAGAAAGTGTGCAATTTCAGTTTTCCAACATTTGCTAATGTAGGGGGTGCCGCACACTAATATATTCGATTTCACGAACAACTGAAAAACGCCTCCTTTAGAGTGTAATAGAAGCTTGAAATTTAGTATATGGGCTAATCACTTGATAAACAGACCTAAGACTATTACGGTTTTTCAAAAGATCATTTAAGGGAGTGCAACACAGAAAAACGTTTGAAATATAAAGTGATAGAAAAACATGCTCCACAATAGGATGGAGACAGCAAATTTGGTGTACTAGTGTATAGTTTGAAAGAAAGAAAGTGTAAATTTCAAATTTCCAATATTTGTTACTTTAGGTGGTGACAAACGCCAATATGTTCGATTTTCAGAATAAGTGAGACATGCTTCCTTTTAAATGTGATAGAGGCTTAATATTTGATATATGGGCTAATCATCCGACAAAAAACCCAATACGAACAGAATTTATCAAAAATGTTCATTTATGGGTGTGTTACAAAGAAAAACGTTCGAAAGGGGAGATGATAAATAGTATGCTTCGGGGTGAGATAGAAACTTTAATACGGAGTAATGGTAGATAGTTCGAAAGGAAGACGTGCGCAATTGAAATTTTTCAATATTTTCTTCTTTAGGGGGTTCTACACACTAAAATATTCGATTTGCCGAATAAATGTGAAATGCGAATTATTAAAAAAATGACAATATTCAGGGCGTGTTTATTGCGAGACCGTTGATTTTCAACGGGTATTCGGCTAGTTATATATAGTTATACCTCCAAACCGAAGAATAATCTGCTGACTTTATCTTTCACTTTAATATTCTAGAGCTATTGCAAAATTTACCAATTCCACACTGAGCAAATTTTCTAGACATTTCTATTCAAATCGCGGTTAAAGGTAAAATAGAGTTTTACTTAATAAACATAGTAAACATACTGTTAGCATTACGCTTATTGAGCACTTTAAATCTGTTTTACATACTAACCTATACAGAAACATTATTGCATAACAGATCAAAATTAACATAAATTTAAACAAGGGGAATATGAAAAGCATTTAATAAATCTGAAACGTCATACTGAAAATAATGCATTTCCAATAAACCTAGTTAAATGTTTTACTAATCATTTCAAACAGTATTAAAAATATGAATTCTGATAAATTTTAATGATTTCCACATAAATAATTAAATTTCCACATAATAATGACCTTATTATTTTCAATAAAAAAAGTTGAATATTATCTTAATGACTTATATAAACGCAGTATATGGAATTTTAAATTAATATTTTGACTTTAGCAGATATATGTCACAAAAATTACGCATTACTTAAAATCATTGTAACGTTATATATATATATATATATATATATATATATATATATATATATATATATATATATAACATTTTATTCATCCATCTTTACCACATGTAATTCTTATTCCATTCCTTAACTTATATATGGAACAGGGAAAAAAGGGTATTTTATACCAATTTAGAACCTGTTTCAATTATAATGTTTTCCTATCATGTTTTTCTAAAATATTCAACGGCTTGTCGTATAGTAATTTTGATGTCACATTTACATTTTAGTCCAGCTTCCTTTCACTTTTGCTATACAGAACATTTTTATTAATGGTCTATCTCAGGTATACAAGTAAAATAAAAATTCTTCAATTATATATATAGTGTTTTCCTTGTATTCTTTCCAAGGGTTTTTTATGTTTTTTAAAGGTGTAGTTGTTGGTTTAAAGGCCATTGAACGAGAAAGTATCGGCTACCTGGAGTGTTGCCATGGCATAAAGCAACACGGAGTGTGAGGGCACAACTCCACCGGGCAATTATTGGTACTTTTTATTTGTTGCATTCAATTTCATGGGTTTTTCTGGTTACTATTTAGATATTATATATATATATATATATATATAATATCTAAATAGTATAATATTTAAATAGTAGTCTAATATATATATATATATATATATATATATATATATATATATATATATATATATATATATATATATATATATATATATATATATATTAATCTTATATTGGTTTTATTCCTTAATGTTGTATAAATACGGAATACATTAGACAGTTTATAAAGTACTTATTATATCTAATACATGGTGAACTTTTTATCCCACTGTTAAGTGCAAAGGTTTCTTAGAAATTTCTACGTATGAGTGGATATAAATACATTTTCTTTTTCACATAAATGTTAAAACAAATTGAGCTAAAAAAGTAATGTTAAATCTTATTTTCCTTTCACGATATATTTTATATTTATGCTTTTATATCATGATATATAAAAATATTATTAAGCAGCAATTAAGTAATTTCTTTTAGAATACATTATTCCATAACGTTTGTAAAGCCCATTACCATAGAGTACTAATATACTCCTATGTTTGAAACTTAACGATCCTTCACGCAGAAATTTAAAAAAAATTTAAATGTGTTTCAAAGTATTTATACTACTTGCGCTTTTTTTCTCTAGTTCTCGAGTGATGGTAGAAGAAAATTAAATTCTACAGTCATTAAAGATTCATTACACTTATCTTTATGAAACTTAATAAAACTATTGATTTTTTTTTACAATTTTTTTGCTAAACTCAAATCAATAATTTTTTTATTTGTGAAGATTAAATTAATAACTGTCTCATTCATGCAAATTCCTCTGAAAAAAAATTTATAATATAAATATAAAAAAAAAAAAATTAAGTGTAACTTCAAATATTTTGTTTTAAAAGGAAATATGTTTAATAAAATAATTTAAAAAAAAGCGAATTATTCCAAAAATATTAGCCTATTTTATACAATATATAAAATAAATATTACAAAAGTGACTACAATGTTATTAAATATGCAAACACAAAATTATGTAAGAAAAACTTTTTAATATGTTTCTTGGGAATATATTTAGGTTTAACTCACGTATTTAATAAATGGAATCTTACATAATAAAATAGGTCTGTATATGTTTCTGTGCGTCCGTTTGTTTGGTATGTCGCGGTAAATCTAAGAATCGCGCTGCCATGGAATTTGGTACAAAGCTAATTCTCAACTTACACAGGAGAACTTCGGCGATATATTTTACTTTAAATTCGAATTTGATTTTAAATATTTTAATATGTTATATATATATATATATATATATATATATATATATATATATAGCATAGTAAACATAAGATTAAAATTAATTCCACAGTTATCCAATTATTCTCCAGAAGTTGGCGCAAAGCAGCACACTCTCCTAAAGTAACAGTTTACACATGCATATTAGAATTTAGTTTATACATACATATATATATATATATATATATATATATATATATATATATAATGTATGTATGCATAAACTAAATACAAATGTAGAACACATGAAAGTAAACATTTAATGCAAACAATGAAAAGTGCCACCAATTGGCCGAGGGGAGTTGTGACACCCCACTCTCCGGCCGGCCATCCAAACAGTTACCTTACACCTTTCTGGTAGGTCGGACTGTCTGGGTCTCAACCCCACTCTCCGGTTATGCATGCTTTATGCCATACCAACACTCTCGGAAGCCAATACTTTTACTATGGATGACCTTATTACCAACAACAATCACCAATTGAAAGCAACAGAATCCATTAAAAGATCCACATGAAAAACCTAATACCTATTCACCAATGGACTATTTATTAACCAATATATGTATATCTACTATTTAAACGTTTGCTTCTTATCAATTGGTTAATTATAATATTTCTGAATACATTTTTATGTAAATTTGTAATTCATGGTGTAATATAATTAATTTTAAACATAAATGTTTTTCTTTTATCAAATATAGTATAAAAAGTGTTGTTATCTGATTTCTCAATACATATATCCAAATAATTTAAACTATTGTTAATATTTCTTGGAGTTTCTATTAAATTTAATTTTCGTGTATAGAAACTGAAATCCATTATAAAATCTGAATTGTCACAACACAAATCACGTCACCAACATAACGCATGTATACCATCTCGTTTGAAATGTGGGTTCCAGTCTCATACCTGTTCAAATAAATATCTGCCGAAACAGATGAACAGCTGCCACCCATAGTGATTCCCTGTATTTGCTTGTAAAATCCTAGTCCGTTGTACAGCACCGTTTCAAACAAAACCAATTTCACAAGTGCAGTATACCTTCCCCGCGTAATCGAAGTTTGCAAATCATGTGTATGGCAAATTTCTACTACTATCTGAAATAAATCGTTAATATCGATATTATTGCATAGTTCGCAGAAATCATTTCTTTTATAAACCATATCTATCATTCGGTATATACTTTAATTTATTAATAACTTCATAACTATTATTGATGAAGTATGAACCTTGATTTTTGAGTCTTGATATAACTGTCTTCAGCACCATAAGTAACCTTTTATTAGAATTTGTTAAATATGATCTAAAATCAAAGGTTACAGGTCGAAATTTAACAGGTTTCTTGTGTAATTTCAGTATTAGTGTAAGATATGGGAATTTTATTCCCCCTATGCCAATACCAGATTTTTTATACATGGCATTTATACGATTTTCTATTTCAGTTTTGGAATTATACACTTGCTGTTACACAGTTACTTCTTTATAACTCTTGTATAGTAAATCGCGATAGTATTTCCTAAAGACAGCATCGCCCCATATAGTATTGTTTACATTAGTGTTTTAAGTTACATCATCCTGTTTTAAATTATAGCTTTTACTTCTGTATAATATATATATATATATATTATTGTCTGTTTCACACACACATTTTAATATAGAATGCCGAATCTCCAAAAGTGGCAAGTTTCAGTTTTGTGATTGAGGATGTGTCATAGCACGCCCGTCGAGCCAATGTACATGGATTGTATAGAATAATCATTGGTATTGATATGAATATAATTTATTTTGTGTAACTGCCATACTTTAAATCCCGGGAAAAGAACAAAAAAATCCACAAACATATTCGACTGCATAATAATTAATCTTTACAATTTCATATTTTTATATAACGCACTATATGAAGGTAAAATGCAATTCCACTTCATTCATATCATTGTACTTTCCAATCATTGAAAAATTTATGACATGTACATGTACAGAGATTAATGCAAATAATTATATGAATTATACATACTCAGATATATACCTCCTTAAACTTCAAATAATATAACTCACCTACAGCTATACAGTCGTATATATCTGAAGATCAAATACTCAGCCACAGGTAGTCATTGATTTACCTAAACTTCTAGATTAATACCTATAATACGGATATTAGAAATAAATTTTTAATTTATTTTCTTGCTACCTTAAGTAAATTCAAATATATTATATACCGTTATTCAAAAATAGTTTTACACTAACTGGGGTATGATTTTCTTCAGCATTGTGGGAAAATAACAACAATGACCATAAATTAATAAAAATAAGTCTTAGAGAATAAGCAGAACACCGAAATGTAATTATGGCATCGAACTAATTAATGCTGTTGTCTCTTTCGAAACGCCCTTATTTTATTTGCTTTGGGGATATTACGAACATGGTTGGCGAAGAATAGTTAACGCGTGAATAACTTCCAAGCATTAGAGATTAATTGAAATTTTATGCAAGCGGTAAAATTTTAAAGCAGCACTTCGAATAATAAAGCATTGTTTAAAATAATTAGTTCACAGGGATTTAAAAATTTTAATTATTTTCAGATCGATGAGAATTTAATTAAAGTTTTTAGTTTCATGGATTTTATGCCTTAATAAATTATTATGCATTAATTAATATTTGCTGTATTTGAAGTTCTCTTTGATCATTTTCTAGTAATAAACTTTTCATTTATACACATAATGTTTTTTAATATTTCAAAGTACAATTTTAATGATTACTTTAAATCACTAAATAAATAATTATTACATGAAAGCATTTAGTATTATTATTTTTAAGGGTATATAGTTTCATTCACAAAGAATAGCAATTTATTATTTATTCGAAAACATGTATTCAATTAGTTTTCGCCCTTAGTAAATTTTATTAATTATTATGTGCCATTTATTCACATGCTATTTTTGTTGAACCATGGTACAGGTGTAATATATAGCAATTAATAAAGCTAGAATTCAAGATTCAATATTTATATGACTGCAAATAACTTATGATCCTTGACCTTCTTAAAGAACTTTAACATTTTACTCTATGATTTTCTGATTTACAAAATATAAACCCAGAGATTGAGAAATGTCTTTCCTTATGAAGGAGTTTGCAATTATAAGAAACTCACTTATTGCCAAAATTCACGTTATGTCTCTTGAAAAGTTATCATTTATACTGATTTAGTACAATTTAGTATTCCAGCTGACTTTCTAATTTTAATAGATAAAAAAGCAAAGCCCACGCGTTTTGTAGGCTGTGACCGTCCCAATATACCACTGTCTTCCATGTGAAACAGGAACCTGCGGACATCAATTCCCCACTACCCTCCCATACGCACCTAATATCCCCAAACACATGCGAGTCATACACCGCTCCCATTCAATATTACAATTTCTTATAAGACTCCTCATAAAACATACATGCTACCAACCTCTAACATAACACAATTTATTTAGCTACCCTAGACCTTCTAACAAACCAATTTTTCAAGTTTAATGTCTCAGACATTTTACTTCAAGTTTTTAATTTATCGTTATACCATGGAAGAAAAGGGATTAATTCGCTTTAACTTTATGGGTCATACCAGTCAGCTCCAACAAATTTATCTATAAGCAAAGTTTGCAATAATTGCATTGATTAAAACGTGAATTTGAAGATAAAGCATGGAGCAAGTCTCTCTAACAACAGAGTTTACATATTTGGGATATGATTACAGAATTTTTAAATTAAGATGGCCTTTCAATATTAATTTTCCTATTCAGTTGAATAATGGAAATGGTTTTATCTCTAACTCCATGAGCTGAATACAATCCTTCCGTAGTTTCTTCAGGAATTAAAGTCTTATGAACATGCAATTACATTATGTTGTGGCATTCCTTTGGCCTAAGATTATAAACACAAAAATAACAAAACAATGACAAACTTTGAGGGACTATTTTTCAAGGACCAAGGGTTCATTTCAAAAACGGATTTTAGGAATTTTGGATTCATTTTTGTATTCTGAGTATACACCCACAATTCCAAAGTAGTACACTATGTAGTAATATACAAATTTAGCTTTAATTACTTATAATAATACTTATTTCATGATGCATGATAATACTTATTTCATGATGCATGATAATACTTATTTCATAATGCAAATAGTGTCTATGGTAGGGTATTTCTGGCAGAAATCGGCTTGTTACCAAAAATGTAAACACTTTTGATTCTTACATTGCAGAACCTAATATAAATAAAATGGAAACATGTTTTTACTTGTTTTGTTAGAAATATGTTTGTATTTATGAATATATAACCATAATTTCAATATTTTACAAATGAAACTAAAAATATTTTGTTCGATCAAATTTTTGTTTCCTCTAAACTATAAAAGATAGGTAGAACCAGTAAATGATATAAATGTTCAGCAGGTAACCCAGCAGGTAGCATTTAAATTGTCATAAGTTTTGTAGATCAATATGTTTCCTTCTCGGTGAAATGTTTACGCTAAAAGCACAAAATATTTTGTTTTGTTTTTATGAATTTCGGTAGACATATGAACTTGGGGGTTCAAAATATTTTTAATGATTGATGAGGTTTGAAGATAAGAAAATGGAGTATGAAATTCAAGTACCTATTTATATGCCACCAAGAAAGTTTACATATTCACTTACATTTTAAGTATCGTCATAACTATTATACACGTGCATTTTATATGCCACATAACCAAGTGAGCAAAATAATTTTATATTTTGAAGTCAAGTCTATTGTAAGAATTTACAGCTGCAATCGGGGAATAAAAAAGTGCTAATATTGAATAATTTACCAGTAATTTGTAGCCCTTTGAAAGCCCAGCAAGAATATAATTTGATTTTGGATCATATTATTAATTTTGTAAATATTGAGTATAATTTCGGTATTTTAATATTTTTAACAATTTTGAAAAGGTTGTTTTAATTTTGTAAGTGCAATACTTTGAATTGTTTTGAACATTCCTAAAGTAGACAAATCTTGAGCTAGGAGATGTTATCAACGCAAAACTATTTTGGCTTCATCAGACGGGAATCACTGCCGATTTTTTACTTTTGTTTTAGACAGAAATCGGTGATACCATGGACTTTTGTATCAAACATTTTAAATTATAAGTTATTTTGAAGAAAAGAAAATAAAGCTGAGAGGAATAGACAAGCATAGTTTTAGGAATAATATTAAAATGTCAAAGAATCGCTGTCCAATTTTAAATTCTGATTCTCTCTGTTATATACTAAACTTGGGACTTGCTTATAGAGTTGGGAGTAAAAGAATACTTTGACATCAATTTTAAAAGGCTTTGATAAAACTGCATTCTATTGTCATTTTACTGGATTTGCATTTCGTATTTATTCAGGTGTGAAGTTTTCATTATCATATAAGTTAAATAGATAAGTTTTACAGGGAAATAATGTTTTCTTTACTGGATAAAGATGAAAATATATGCCGTTTATTTAGTGAGTGTTGATTGTAAATTTACACAATTATTGAAATGGGATAATTTAGAACAATGTTTTAAATAAAGGTTATCTTCCATATATATGGAGATGAAAGTTGAAGTTGGTGTATTTTTTAAATATAAATGAAACTTGTGGATTACATTATAATTCTTAATTGAATTGATCGTGAATCGTATAGTTTTTACATTTTTATCCTGGCCGCAATAACCAACAAACCCTCTTTGCAGGAGTTCATAAACATAATCATTAATTAAAACACTACACATTAAATTCCACACTTTAAACTTTTAAAACAAATATTATTTATTCACACATATTATTGTTATGATTATAATTACATTAATTTTTATAAACGCTTAAGGACGAGAAAAACACCAGGTATTTAAAATTATTAGAAAGATAAAAAATTGATCTGATATATATGACGACTGGCACATACCTCTGTATTTTGGGTCTGTAGTTCAGAATGACTGTGATTGCCACCTTTGCCGATATTGGCATTTGGAGTCAACTTTGTCTTTTCTATAACATTTTGATATTTAAAACAACAATTCACTACTTGAAAATCAACACTCTCTCTTACAACAACACTGCTCGAATATCATGACCTCACGCTCTCGCTTCTGGACAATCATTATTAATCACGACTCTCACTCATCTCTTTGGGATAATCATTCTTGTTGAATATATCAATGCTTCTGGATAAACATCTGTATATAATCACGACTCTCTCTCATCGCGTTTGGATTGTCATTGCCTGAATATTCATTGACTTACCTACTTGTCGCTACATCATTTTGCCTGAGGTGCAGATACGCCGTCTGTGCTCTCATTGGTTGCTTTACAATGCAATGTAGCATCATTGCAATATTGGCTTCTTTAGTTTTCAATGATGGTTGGTTTAAGCTTCGACTCTGAGATCTTTTCCCCAACCACATCTGCCATGTGCGTGACGTGAATTTATTGTGGTTATGATCTTCCGGGCCAATACTGTCATAAGACGTCGCCTACAAATCTGCGCAGATACAGAATGATAATGCAGAAGTTTAGAAAGTCGTGTTTTCAAACAGTGTTGTGAGTGGCTATTTCAAATATTAAAATGTTATAGAAAAAGACAAAGCTGATTGTAAATGTCAAAAAAGGAAGCGGCAACAATTCCAGTCATGCTGAGCAATAGGCCCGACAAACAGAGGCATGTGCCATTATGCGTATATATTAGGTCAATTGTTGATTTTGAATTAATATTCCAAGACCTGGTCTCACACGGTGCATTTCCTAGTCCTTAAATGTTAATTAAAATTAATGTAATTTTAATCATAACAATAAGATATGTGAATAAATAATAATTTATTTTAAAAGTTAAAATAGGGATTTTAAAGTGTAGTGATTTAATTAATGATTATGGTTAGGAACTCGTGCAAAGAGGTAATTGTGGTTTAGAGGTATCGCGGCCACGATAAAAGTGTTCGAATATACAAGCCACGACCTTGAGTATTGCAATTTTCCTAATTATGAGAGTCAATGTCCAATGTTTATCATCACACTGTAAACTCTTTTTTATCTAAGCTTTTATATTATTGATAATTTTGAGAAACACGATTAAACCAGATTAAAATTAAATAAAATGTAGAATTTAAAGATTTTCACTTCAGTCAACAGTGGCGCCATGAAGATAAAAATTGGTTGCATAAGAAATTACTTCGTTAAGTACAGTTCTTAAGTGACAGAAAGGTATCATCCGAAAAATCCGTTCTTTAAGATGAAAAGAAAAACAACCATGTAAGTCAAAGAGGGATGTATTCGCGTCGTTTGAATCTTTCACACCTGTTCCTGGTAATAAAACATTGCCGTCAGAAGGTTTCACACCTGTTCCTGGTAGTATAACATTTCTGTCAGTAGGTTTCACGCCTGTTCCTGGTAGTATAACATTGCCGTCAGAAGGTTTCACACCTGTTCCTGGTAGTATAGCATTGCCGTCAAAAGGTTTCACACCTGTTCCTGGTAGTATAACATTGCCGTCAGGAGATTCCACACCTGTTCGCGGTAGTTTGACATTGCCTTCAGAAGGTTTCATACCTGTTCCTGGTAGCATAATATTGCCGTCAGAAGGTTTCACACCTGTCTTAGGTAGTTTAACGTTGCCATCGGAAAGTTTCACACATATCCCAGACAGTGTAGGTTGTCATCAGAAAAGAATAAATTTTAAACAGAGACTACCAAATTAAGTAAGTTGCCACACAAGTCAAAATGAACGAATACTCTATAACCAGTTAGATGGGTTAGAGGGGTTTAACTTTCCATGTATCACACGGATTACCTGTAAGACTTTCAGGTATCACATGGCTTGTCCCAGATTAAAAAGTGTCATCTGAGACCATTATTGTTTGTGGAAACACGAAATTCCTGCGTGTACGAAATATAACAGCGCTCAGGCCACACTATCTCATATACTTACATGTATTGGGCTGGTCATGTCTTTCTTGTGCAGTTATCCCCAGCCTGTGGTTTGTGAACTCAAAAGACATAGCCTTCTAGGACAAACAACAGCATTAAAACAAAACAGAACTTTTCACGTCAGAAGATTAATTATGGTGTTGAACCGGCGCCACATAAATAAAAACTCGAAATTCAAAGGAATTCAATAGCAACCACAGTCAGTTACATTTCGAGTCAAAATGCACATATACACTCAAACCAGTTATCAAATACATTAGATGGCTCTATAGTCGTAAATGTAAGAATTCAGTTATTGAATTTCTATGAAAATAATATATTCAAATTATTTCATTTCGTGTATAAATATGTTGTGAAAACAAAAATCATATATTTGAATAAATGTAAGTTTTAAAATTCCATGCAGTCTGATTACTGTTTTTATATAGAATACTTGAAACTCATGCATATACATTTTATTACTGAATAAATTGTATTACATTTCTTTCTTTCATTATTTATATTAAAATAGAACATAAATATTTGAATAATTGTCAATTTTTAGAATGATTCAACATATACAATGTGTTTAGATCTGGTCTTAAAACCATAAGTTATTTTATTCAATTTAAAGCAATTCCTTTTGGTACCATTTATTACGAAAGATTATTTTGAAAATATAAAAAGAGAAATTAGACAACCAAACAAAATTAGACACCAGACCATAAATTAGTAAAATTATGTTAGACAAAAAAATGTGATCATATATTTGATAGAAATAACTTTTAGTTTAATTGAACGAGTTTTTATTGAAAATATTGATATTTTCGTTTATGATTGGTACTGAATTTGGAAATCAGTACCATTCATAAACGAAATTGCAATTATAAATTGAGGTGATAATTATAAATTGAGGATATAATTGTGCTTTTAATATTATATGTGCACAATATAAGGCCTGGGCAACCCGAGCCGTGTGCGGCAGGATATTTTCCAGCTGGAATTGCGCAGTTAGAATCCCAGCAGCGATTGGGAACACATGGGGCCGCAGAACCTCATCCACGTACCGATGACCGCCAATGTTCCAGGTACCACTAATAGAGCGGATCGGCTGTCGTGGGCTATGGCTCTAAAGTCTATGATGCCTGCAGTAGAGCTGGTGTGACGCACGATATCGAGGTTGGGATTGTGGAGTTGTGCAGGAGACCTCCACACCCGGACACGCTGATCATCGGTCCCCAAACCGAAGCGGCACTCATCGCTATACACAAATTATCGCCATTCTGTGGCGTTCCAAGTTGCTCTGGTTCGGCACCACTGCAACTGGAACCGCCGATGTTCCCGTGTTAACGGCAGCACACGTATGGGACGCTGGAATCGCAAATCCGCTTCCTTCAGGCGTCTAGATATGGTACATCGGCACACAAGAGCCGCTACCTTTATCGTGAATCGAGTGGGCGTAGGATCTATACGTGCCTACCGCACGATCATTCGATACTCTCTACTCGTGGTATATCTGGTCCGTTCAAAGCCAGTTCTCTGTGTCTGGGTGGCGTCCCGTTACCAGTTCTCCCAACACCGTCGGACGGTACAGTCCGAAAGTTCCACATGGCGGGCTCTCTGGCGCGCTGATCACCCTGCTGTTTTCAGCCCGATGATCAGGTGTCTCTCGAAGTCCGTCAGTTGCGTATATCGACGTTTCTGGCATCTACCCACCGTTCTTTTCACTCCGTAGTTGTGCTTGTGTCGGCCGAAGCTTCTCGCATTGATGGGACGTCGACTACACGCTGGTTTATAAGGCCGCTGGCTCATGTTTGCAGTGCCTTTCACGGCGCAAATGACATGCTCTTCGGTTATGCGCGTGTATGCACGTACGTGTTCTTACTTCGGTTCTTCATGGTACATTTTCGTACTTCGGTCAGGCACGTTGCGTGTTCTTCGGTCATGCGCAATCACACCAGACTGTGATCTTTTGCATACCAGCCCGCGCTCTAGGTAGTTACATCATTTCGCGGCTGTACCATCTTTTCTTCTTGGTGCGCAACTTTCATTGCCCGTGTGTGTAAAAACAAAGTTAGGTACAAACATAATTGCTACAGAAGAACAACACAAGATATGCAAATCTGAAATGTAATAAAATGCCAAGTGAAACAAGGTTCAAATTTTAAATGGTAAGTTTATGTTTTTATATTTTATGTTTTGCAGTTAGTTTGCTTTGATTCCGTTTTGTTTAAAAACGTATTCAGTTCAGAAATGTAATCAAAATTGCATTCATAAGAAATGCATACATTTAAAAAATTTAAACTGAAATACTCTATATTTGTAGAGAATAAATTTATTAATAGCCATTACATTTAGTTTCTCGCCAGCAATATAGTGTATATGAATATTAAATGTAATTTAATGAAATAATCTTACACATCTGTAATAAAAAAATGTTGCTTATATGCTTGGTTGTTCATCTATTGGTCGTGTAACGAAAAATCTCAGAGACCCTCAGGTACGAAATTTGGTAGATCACTACATCAAACCAAGACCAAACTACCTCAGAAGGTTTATTTTTCAATTCGAATTAATTTTTAGTTATATTATATCGAAAGTCAATTTTTAGCGATTTTTACACAAACCGAGTCCTTAAGAATCGAAAATATTATTACAGTGTTTCATCTGGACCATCAGAAAGATCTAGTAATGATCTTTTTAAACGATTTTGAACTGGATTCATAGGGCTATTCCTTCACATTTTTGAAAACGATAAAGATTCCGTGTTATAACGATATTAAAATTGCAAGATAGAAAAATCCACTGACAATAGAATACAATTTAAGATGTGCTAAACTGGATATTGTTTGTTCCCTTCTCAATATAATTCTGTTTTGGGGGTCACTCATTAATTAACTATGAGCTTTATAATGCATTTGTGTATCGCTATTTTTTAGCAGAACTCAGTTTAACAATGTCAATAAAGAGGAAATCATTCCCATTCAGCGCATGCGTATTTAATAAAATATTCGTTATGGTTGCTAAGACGAGACGTTACTCGCTGTCTTTTGTGGTTTTCCCTGGTGATGATATTTCGCAAATTAGAAACGTGTTCTGAATAATTAATTAATGATAATTAATAACTTTTATTTATAGGAATCGGATCTTTGTTCGGCAGATAGTTTCAACAACTTTCTAACTACCTTTTTATGCTGCTTGTGGATTGGGGTTGTCGTTTATATATGTACAGCTAATGCGCAGCTACATGGTGAAAAGTTGCCGAAATAAAGATATTGGAGATTAGAGATTTTTAAAGAAACGTAGTAGTTGTGGCATGTGTGTGCATCAGTTTTATTAATTTTCCATTATAGGCGGGTGTGTTTTTAAAGCGTTCTTTCATTTTTAAAACATCTTCATGAGTTGCAGCGTTATTTTAGTTATATATTTAAATTTCAATTCCTGGCATCTGAGTATTGAATCTGGTGCACGCACAAATATGTATCTCGTTGCCATGTATTTTGAACTATTTCAGCTGTTCTGTAAGAATAAAAAAATCAATATCTTTTTAAAAATCAAGCATGTTTCAACTTGCATTATAAATTTAACAAATACCCTTTATTCAGTCATGATTTAAAACTAACTCTCGTATCTGACTAAATTGTATAATTTTGACACTCTACTGGTGCATTACTCACGTCAGATGTATTTTATCGGGATTAAAAATCTGACGTAGTTTCCGAAAATCTACAGCCATTCATGCATATAATGGCTCCTTCCTGACTCAGCTGGATCTTGTACGTATATTGCGGAATATCCATGTCTGCATTTGCGGCTATAGAAAATCTATTAAGAACTTTTCTTTCTCTGTTTCCTAAAGAGAGACAACTGACTTTTTCTAGCATTTTCTTTACAGTAAAGAAATAGTAAAAGTATTTTTGTAGTGTACATTTTGAAATATAATTTTAAATATTTAAATGTATATGGCTTTCATGGATACGTAAAATACACTCAAATTGCTATGAGGAAAACTTAAAACTAAAACTTCATCTTATGCAAGATTTAAATTATAAAATCTATCAACTGGTTTCGAGACTAAAATCTCCTTAATCAAAATATAAGAGAGGATTCAGCTATCTCAGGTAACAAAATATATATTTCTGTCAACAGAATGGTTGGAGCGTATTTTCGATAGTATGACGATGCCGATGAACAAAAATATCTTGAACAAACAAAGTAAAAACATGAACAGACAAAGTCAATAATTTTCTATTCATACCTTTTAAATCAAAGTGAATTAACATCGGAGTCGAAATGACAGAATGCACTAAACACATCTGTAAGTCAAGTCGAAGATATAACTTTCCCCTCCGAAAAGTTAGAAAGGGTGCCTGGCCGAAGCAAATAGTCTGATTGTAGCAGCCGCGCACAAATATTAATTAGTAAAGTACAGACGCATTCTCCAAAATGAGATGATTTGGGATGATTACTTTACATAGCTTGGAGTAAAATGTGAATTAAAACCAAGTTATGATTTTATTGAAATATAAAATCATAACACAGAGCTTATACTCGTATTAACGTGGTTTAATATTGGGTAAAATACATCCAAAAATGTAGTGAGTGTGATTAAAATATATCCAAATGTGTAGATAATCTGATTGAGCTGACACAATTAAATAAACACGGAAACATTTAAGCAAATCAATGTTGTTGTTGTTGTTGAGATCCAGACCGTCCGACCTACCAGAAAGGTGTAAGGTCACCGTTTGGACGGACGGGAAGTGCCACCCAATTTAGACCAGAACCCAGTAGAGGACGCATCTGCAGGGACCGTACCCTCCTTCCCCTACCACCAACCTCTCGGAAGGACTTACGGACCCACTTGTTTAACGTGATCGTAGTCGTATGAACACGGCGGCAGTTGTGGCAGCGTGCAAATCCAGCGTGCAAACCACCGGGCTACCGCGTCCGAAATGTGCCAACAGCACGCGGTGTTCCCAGGTGGTCATCCACCCAAGTACTAACCGCGCTCGATGCTGCTAGACTTCGGTGATCTAACGAGAACCGGTGTTTTCAGCACATTAGGGCCGTTGGCTCAAACAAATCAATGCGAATTAAACCAATGAACAAAATATTAAGAAGGCTTAAAAGATTAAAGAAAACAAATATTTTCGGAATCTGTGCTGACTCCATTTACTATGTACGAAAACAAATCTTACATTTGCTACAGTAATTACGAGAGAGTACAATTTATTGGCAATTAGTTGAATAAAAGCAACAATAAAAAAATGTTGATGTGGAATCTATATGAGCTAACTTCATTTACAAACTATAAATACAAAATAATGTGAAATACGAACTACCGATCATAGAAGGAACAAGTATGAATTAAACAAGATATTTTCAGGTAGAAGAAATGGAACATGATAAGAACGTCTGGAAAGGAAAATATAGTGAAACTTTCAAGAAAGTCCAACTCAAAATGGAATCTAGTGAGAAAATAATCTTAACACCCAAACAGTTAAAAGCATGACATTCTGCGGAATATATTCACCTCCGTCTGATTAGGAACTGGCTCAAGTGTTTTCGGTAATTTCGACTTGGATAGCAACTATGTTTGAATCGGAAGTATCGGATTGTTGGTAACTTCTTTGTCTGGGATTTTCTGACTTTAAATTTTAGTTTTCTCGTTGATCATACTACCTGGGACACGTCAGGAGCTGCTTGGCAACAAAATCTTTTTTTACTTAAGACTGAGGTGGGTAACCTTGTCTGTTCACTCTAACGAGGCATGTTTTAGCCTCCAAAACCAGTTGATACTTATTTATCAGTTAGCTGTTACTTTTAATGAACTTTTATGTGTCAGTTTATTTTACTATTGTTTACGGAATCTTCTTTAAACGTTCATAACGGTATACATAGTATGTATCAATGCTGTTTTAGTTCCCTAATTAGAAAAGCGTCAATATGCTTAGGTAAACATTTTAAATTTTGGGGGGTGCTCTACTAATCATGAAAGCAAATTCGATGTTAATTACTTGGTATTATTTAAAACTAGCAGTATAATCGTTCTTCGGAATATGTAAAGAAACTTAAAATTTATATGCATGTGCAATTTCATATAGTTTTCTAAATGATTTTGTTATTCAAAACATTCTATTAAAATAATCAATTTAATTCTCCAAAATCCAAAATTAGGATATATATGTTATCTATGTATACAAAATTATCTTCACAGGCAGACTTGAAGTATAAAACATCCTGTCACGTTTGCAAACACATTTTCAAAAAATATGAAATTGGATAATATATGCCAAAATGAAGTCGCTATAAAATTGGATCAATATATGCGAAACTAAAAGTGCTAAAATGATAGTAGCAGCAACTTTTATTCTTATTAAACAATTGGCTAAACACAATATATAAGTTTGAAAAACGATCCCAAAAGGATGGGGTAAAAAATTGAAAGTATCAATAATTCCTGTAAACTTTGGAACCCGAAAACCGTAATTGAAATAATCCAGTCTAAAATGTAATTCCATTAGAATATATTTTCTTATACATTTTTTTGATTATTAAAATCTGAATAACAATAATCTGCTGCATATGCTCATTGTGTTTAATTCTGTTGCTTAGCATCGTGATACATTTGCTAAAAAATATTGTTTGTTTTATGCTTTCTCTATGGGAGGTTCCTTTTTAACACTTTACAACATATTAGATAAGTGTTTATAACTTTGTTCATTCTATCTGTCTGTCTTGTTTTAATATAGCATTCAAATCTACTTCTTTGCCCTGTATCTTTTTTAAAAATTAATCTAGTCAATGTTCCACACTATAGCACAAACTTTTACTCAAATCGAACGCTATATTTATATCTGGAATTACTACAAAAATAGGAAACAAAACATCACTTCTAAGACAATATTAAAATGTCAAAGAAACGGTATTCGATATCGAATGAGAATCTTAAAGTTTTCTTTTTATATTCATATTACTGGAGAAGGAGGTGCATTTTTGTAGGTTTCTGTCAAAAAGAGTTTATTTACTCTCAAATGGGTGCTGCAAAATGCTTTTAATAAAGGTTTTTTTCTGTTTATGAAATTATTCCCAACTTCCATGAATTAATAATGATATTTGTATTCAGCAACAAAGTATTCTAATTCATGACAATTTTTCTCTATTATACTACAGTTTTCATACGAATTAATGCATTATGTTTCCATATCCATAAGCGTGTTTTAAAACAGTGTAGTCGTCACTAATTTGATTTACGGGATAATTGAATTAACAGCTTTACTGAATTAAATATGTAAATTCAAACACAAACATCTACGTTTTGTTACAGAATTTCCGATTATTTGAATGATTCCCATGGTTATTTCAATTAACGTTTTACTTTGTGGACAAAATGTCAGGTATTTCTTTATAAAAAATTGATATGAAGCAGTTAAATAATTCTAGAGAATCCTTGATATATTTGGAGTAATGAAGCTGGTTGCTACATATTTGTGAGAAATTAAAGATAATTGAATTCGATCACTGGTTTCGATAAGTATTATTTTAATTTTAAATAAATTATACGCTATTATATTCTATGTAAAAATAAAAATCATTTCTAACTAATATAAGTTTTATTATAACATTTCGTCATTAATCTATAAGTGTATTATTATTACTTTCCTTATATACATATAATCCTTGCAAAAGGCAAAAGGGAAGTATGTGTTAAATGCAAAAGGGAAGTATTGTGACGGGGTCGAAAATTCGAATTCGAGTTTTCTACGGGAGAGCACGTTTTAAGCGTTCCTGAACATGAATCGGACGTTTTTGAGATGGTGTCTGTGTGTGTGTGTGTGTGCGTGCACGTAAGTGTGCGTAAGTGTGTGTGTCAGTGAGCCTGTGGAGACGATAATTGACGAATGAATGGACCGATTCAAATGAAATTTGGTACAAAAATTACAATCCATTAATACTGGAAGCTTATTGTTTTTATACGCAATCGAATGTTCAGAACCCCCCTAAATTTTCTAGTGAAATTTTGGAAAAAATCCTCAAAAAATCAAAACCTTTAATAAAGTTACGAATATGGTCATGTCTTATGTGATTTTTCATTAGAAGACGATTCAAACAAATTTTAGAATGCTAGCATGAACCGTTCCTGAGACATTGTACATTAAAAAAATCAAAAAGTCATATACAATTAAAAAAAATATTACCTATTGTTGAAATATGTTCACTTTTCATAAGTAATATCATGCGATAAGTTGAGATACATCATCCTCGTGGATCTAACTATTTCCATTCATAAAAAAATACTTTAGGTAATACTTTTTTATTTGGACGCCAATAGTCAGTTATCTACTACAAGAATAACTTATTTCTCCGTCCATAACACTTGGCGAGATTTGGGCGGAATGTCGCCAACTTGGCGACTTTTTTAAATGCTAAATTAACGAAAATGTCACCAAATTGATAAAAATGACACTAAATTAATGAAAATAACAACTAGATGATGAAGCAATTATTAAAGTATTTTAATATATGGACTATATCGCTTATTGAGGATTCTATCAATATTGATGATCACTTAGAGTTTCTCGATGTATAAGTTAATTTAGTATTTTGAAATAGTTTTACATGTTGTCATCCTGAAAATCGCCCCAGTACAATTCAATGATAAAAATGCAACGCCGTGGATCTCATACATTATTTTTTTATTGTAAAACCAGTAAATCCATTGCATTATGTAAGGAAAGTCAAGTGCTGCCCACATCAGATTTTTCTTATTTGTATAAAAGTGGACATATTTAGAATATAATTAGATGTTTTTAAATACGAGCAGATGGGTATATATCTCTGTATAATGATAGACAAGCAATTGTTTCTTCAAATTTTGATGTCATGAAATCGATATTTTACGATGTCAGATTATATAGAATTAAAGAGAGAACAAAGGAAAATAAAAAAGTAATGTGTTGATATTGTTTCTACATATGATGAAAGGGACGTGAAAGAAATATCCATTATATTGCAGCAAAGCAGAATTCAATTTTAAGGAACAATGCTCACGATTATATAACTTCCAATACTCAAGTCCGTGTGATTTACTAATAATGTGTATTTCCCTTGAGATAAATCGAACATGTAATTTAACGTGTTTCTGTGGTTTTGCTTCCACAGGTTACAGACGTCAGTGCATTACTTGAAATTGAAAGCAATATAATTTTTTTTTAATTTCACTAATTATAAAAGAGCATATGACCATGTTTTAATAATTTTACAGAAAATTAAAAAAAATCAATATTGCATGGATGCCTACATATTAAAATAAACTGTCACAATAATTACCAGAACATAAAATTTATGGCTGAAGCACACTGATGTAATAGTATTTATTTTAATACTCATGAATTTTGAAAAAAAATTAAATTGACTTGTTCCATTTTTCCACTTAATTCGCTTTTATTTTGTTCTACTAAAATTTAAATTTCAAGTGACAATAATTAACTTATTAAAATATTTGACTGTACACCAAAAGATATAGATTAATTTTTAAATGCACAGGAATGTGAGAAAGATACATCTTAAAATTTATAACCACGGGAAAACATATTATTAATCTTCTCTTTTTGCATCTGTGATAAGAAGAGACATAAATGTTTTCCAAGGCATTTTCCTGTGATTTGGAATGCATTTTGCAATTTTTAGCAAAGCCTCCCTTTTTATTCAGTTAATTGACTATTTCCCGCATAAATATCTTTATGTGGATTTTGAATGGTTTTTTATGTGTCTTCTTCAATTTGAAAAATTGTTGCAATTTCATTAATATAAGTTGTGTACGATAAACATGCGTTATGTTTTAAACATCATCCATTTTAATTTAAAAATTTAGAGATTGAAATTAATTTTTCTGATTAGGTATTTTTCCTACATATGAATACACTACAAATCTTCTTATAAATTTCTAGCCTCCAAACTTTAAAGTCTATGGTCTCTTCAGTGTTGACTTTTTGGACTTTCAACATGTCTTTAATTCTGAAGGTTTCTTGTAGTATCATGTCGTAATATTCATCTACTGCATACAATAGTTGGTCTACTTAAACAAACACTGTTTCTATTAGACCTAAATCTCGACCACACGGCATAAAATAATGGAATCTGATAGAGAAATGTAGATGTACTTCATCAGATTACTTGCTATCCACTATGAAAAACAGAAACAGACAATGGTATTTATTGTGTCTTCCGAAGTTGTAACTAAAAGGATATAGTATCTAATTGCAATAGGAGTGGGAGTCTGTGACATGTTTCTTTTTAACACTTTACAACATATTTGAAAAGTATTTATTACTTTTGTCATTCTGCCTGTCTGCCTGCCTGTCCTTTCGCAAGATACCTGCCGCAAAAATGACTTTATCAAAATGAAATTTTAGTATGTTTTAGAGACAGTCTGTGGAACATATGAAAATGCAAATAAATAATATCACCCAATTAGCTTAGATTGAACCCGGGTTGCAAAAATTAAATACATTGACCCCTATAGGACCTCATTTCTCAAAAGCTTTTTATGCAAAGTTAAATTCACAAATTGCTTCGAAAATTTTAGGACATATTCAACTTATCTCATGAAATATGTGAAAAAAATTTCACTAAAATATGCTCGGTAGTTTTTTAAATAAAAAATAAAATAATAATTACATCCATATAATATAAAGAGATCACGTGACCCACTTCAAAATGAAATTCGGCATCCATTTTTTTTATCCAAGAGTAAAAATAGTGATTTTTAATGGTCTTCTAAATTTATATTTAGTGTTGCATCAGTCCTAAAACCCGCTTTATTTTCTGTGCATCTATATTCTTCGCCAACGCAATTACAATATTTTTTAGCTTAAATGATCATCAAACTTTGATATTTCTACAACGAAGCATAATTTGAATGCATGCAGAATGTAAACAAGTGATTGTAAGATGAGTTGTATAAGAATTGCTGAATTTATTTCAAGCAAAATTATTTAACTTTAAAGTCTGGAATAAAAGTGCATGAATGAGAGAGATATTCACTACTTTTACATAGAGAGCCAGACGATTTGTATTTCTATGACGTTATTTAATTAAAGTTCAGATTTTTCAATGAAGTTTCAAGTTTTCAAGTACAATAAATTGTTGTAGTTCTGTGATAAATTAAAAAATATCACCGCTGAATGTATCGCATTTTAGAGATGCAATACATTCAGCGAATTGCATTTCAGTTGGAAAGTGTTTCATAATCAATGCTTTATGCATGATTGATCTTTCTTGTTTATATTTAACATAATATTGATCTTTGAATATTTACCCCTGTGCCTTACTCGAAATATGGGTTTTCATTATACATAGATGACATGGCTAAAAACGCTATTATAACAAAAGACTTAAGTGGAAGAAATGACATGTGCTCATTTTGTAATTAGTGATTCAAATGATGACCACAGAATCAAAATTTTATGTTTAGTGATATCATTTTGTTTTTAATTATGTGTAAATCATCTGCAAATCTCAGTGTGCTTTGATTACTACCAGTAATAAGAGAAGTGGCATATACATCAGATATTCCACTCAACTTTTTCAGCACTCAAGAAGCTATTTCGGAAAATGTTCTAAAATCAATATCATTACGTCATATATAGTTTCTGCTAGTACTTGTCTAATAGATTTCATCCAACGTATACTTTACACTAATAATAAATTCTAGTACTAACATATTTTAATATTTAAAAAAAAGAAAAAAATTTATATATTTGTTTCCTTTCCACATTTATAACATTCAGTAAACTTCCCATGTTCAAGTATGGAACAATTTACAAACTATTCATGGCTTAGATTTTTACAAAATAACTAGACAAGCTATCACTCCCCGTCTGTATTAAAACGTCAAAAGAACCGTGGTTCTATTTTAAATGAGAATTTTATAACTGTATTTTCATGTTAATAGCTTTGTGTCTGGTTGGAGAGTTTGTAAAAAACAATAAATGTGTTTGCTCTGCAAATATAGCTATAAAATGAAGAATAAAATGAATTTTTTATTTCCCTACATGGTATAAGTATTTGGGAATTATTAAAATAGTGTTGAAATTTCAAATTGATTTTTCGATAAACTAGAATCACGCGTTTTGAACACTCAAGAAACTGGACACGCGTCATTCTACTATTTTTTTCTATTGGCCCACACCATTCAACTCAACCGAAAGTGCAAGGTTTCCGTTTTAACTATCGAGACAGTACCATGCAGTTTGACCGGAACCCATTAAGGGTGATATTTACAGGGACAGCACTCTTCTTCCCCTACCACAAACTTCTTGAAAGGTTTCAGAACCACATATTTAATGTACCCGTATTGCGCATGCACACTTAAACCGGTGTGACAGAGACGGAAATCGAGCTCAGATTCTCGGAGTGCAATCCCCGTGCCTTAACCACTGGGCTGTCCGGCTTATCTTCCTTTTATTCTGAAGTCCGTGAGTGCTGGTATATTTGTGTCTATCTGTCTGTTAGTATCTGTCGTATATGTATCTATTTCATTATTAAATCTAACCGCTTCATGCACATGCAATTTGGCAAGTAATTGAATTATGCAGTAGGTTGATACTGATTATATTTCGGTGCAAATTGAAAAAATGAAAATATTATATTTTCGAATTCGAAATGGGCCGAAAAATTGAAATGAGAACAACAGTTATGTAAAAACGTTTTACTTCAATGTTTTTTGCGTATTTTATCACCACTTTACTCAAGCATTACTTTTTCTGGATCTGTTTTTGGTTCATTAGATTTTGCCGAGATGGTGTCTTTGAAAAATGTACCATTTCACCAAATAAAAATTAATTATTTAAAGTTTTAAATACAACTAACCAGATGTAAATTAAATAGATCAAATTGCTTCGGAACTGACTGTCAAGTAAAAACTTCGTTAAAAATACAGTATTTGATAAATTATTAATGTTATCAATTGGTTGCACTGACAAAACAAGATAATAAGACGTAGTATCTATACGACAAGAAGGAATATGTGACGAAGATGAGAAGGCGTCTGCAAGAAGACATCAAATGCCAGACTCCTTCTTCTAACTGCTGGTGTAATTTACTTGCTATACACAATAATTTTGCGAACTCTGTGATACCGTCAATTGCGATCATACCACCCAGTCGGCTTCAAATGTCACTGGATAAGTCTGCTTACTTGCTATACGCAGAAATTTTGCCGAATTGTGTGATACCAGTCAATTGCGATCATACCACCCAATCGGCTTCAAATGACATTGGATAAGTTTGCTTACTTGCTATGCACAGTCATTTTGCCGAACTCTGTGATACCCGTCAACTGCTATCATACCATCCAGTCGGCTTCAAATGTCACTGGATAAGTTTGCTTACTTGCTATACACAGTAATTTTGCCGAACTCTGTGATCCCCTTCAATTACGATCATACCACCTAGTATGTTTCAAATGTCACTGGATAAGTCTGTTTACTTGCTATACGAAGTAATTTTGTCGAACCCTGTGATATCCGTCAACTGCTATCATACCACCCAGTCAGCTTCAAATGTCACTGGATAAGTTTGTTTACTTGCTATACACAGTAATTTTGCCGAAATCTGTGATGTCCGTCAATTGCGATCATACCACCCAGTCAGCTTCAAATGTCATTGAATAAGTATGTTTACAAAACTGGTCTCAAAATTAGCGGAAAATAGTAACTTTTATAAATAAAAGTGTAGTAAACGGCTATTCCGTTTTAAATAGTACTAAACAGGGTAAGATAGCCCAGTGGTTAGAGCACGGGTATTGCTCTCGGAGAACGCAAGTCTGATTCTGAGCTCTAACCAAACTGTTCCCGTGTCTACATGGATAACTGGTGAGTTAAATGTGTGGATCTGATAGTACTGCCGAGAGGTTGGTGGTACTGGAAGGAGGGTACTGTTCCCAATGCAACCACATTGTGTTCCAGTCAACATTGTGTAGCACCGCCCCGGCCGTCTGAACAGGGTAAGTCGAACTGGATGGGTCAAAAGGAATAGTACTAAACAGCTCGAAAACCGACCACTCAAATTCTAGTCTCATTATCTGGTCTCGTTGAATTTTGTGAATATATATTATGTAAAATTTTATATTATATATATATATATACATTTCATAACAAATAATGTATGTAAAATTTCGTATTATATTTACTACAGATAAAATAAGTAATATCTAAAAAACTTATACGATATTATTCAAAAAGTATTTATAGAAAATATAATATGCATCTACTTTCTTATAGAAAAATAATTTTAATCTATCCTTTTTTTACCGTGATGGACGATAATAATCTTTAAATGATCGACAAAATGATATATTTTATGTGAATGAATAAAGGTCAATAAGTTTAATCTTCACGAAATGTTCCAAATCGTGCAAAAGAAACTCATATGTTCTTTTTTATCTCTTTTTATATTTTCAAAACACATCTAAAAATATCTCATGTTCAACCATAGAATTTTTAGAAAATATAAGGCGTTATTTATAGCTCGAATCGCTACAAAAAGAAACATACCAGCTATCACATCGGGAACTACATTAAAATAGAAGAGAAACGCAACTTACAAAACTAAATGAGAATTTTGTATTTTTCTGTTTCATGCTATATTTTATGCGATTCGGGTTTATTCATGACTTTTTAAGGAATATATTTGCTATTGAAAATTCTTGCATGGACAGTGCATATTTCTTTATATCAATTCGTGTGAAATAAGAATACATTTTAAATTAAATTTTTATGATTCTGGAGAAAGAGTATCATCTTTAAAATAAAATTGAAAATATGTATGTTTATTTATTTGTGTGCTTGTGTGTTTGTCTCTTCGTCACAGAAGGACGGTTGGACGAATTTTAGGAAAATTTGTGGATATATGTAAAATAGCTCCAATTAAAATTTAGTCCATGTTTCGAGTTTCTAACACCAAGGATTGGCTAGATATTAATAGAAACATACACAGTTAAACCTTTTATAGTTATAGCATTATGCAGAAGATATATTTTCCGCCAATTTATTTGAAGAAAATTATAGCATGTTGCTAAGGAAGAAAATTAAATCTAATAAGATTTTTCAGCAGAAGATTTTTATTAAATCTTTTTCGATTTAAGTACTGAAGAAAAACATATAAAATATATATTATCGGAATTGCACTTTTGACTTCATCCATTACATCTTTCTAGGTGAAAGGATATGGGGATAATATGTATTTTCAATCCATTTAGTTATATGATTTATTGGCATATGTTTTTACAATTTCATATTTTTTGTAAATTTGTTTACAAATGGAACAAGGATGCTATATTCTTCAGATGTACTAGTGAAGTATAATTTTATATAACGATTCTTAATTATTTTTAGCAAAATTAAATTAAATAATTTAATATAATGTTTTAAATACATTGCCATTTAGAATTCCCTAGGAATTTGCGTATAATTGTGAATTTTAAGTTTCCTTATATTATATACCCGTACGAAAAACGGATTACTGCTAGTATGTAATAAAACTTCTTGAAATTATTATATTACATTGTATTTTACATTCATATTATTCGTATTTCAGTGAGTTATTTTTTACAAATATTAGAAACGCACATACTCTTTTTCAATACTATTGTATATTTTTATATAGGTACTATAGTACTCAAGCATCTAACTTTTTACCCAACTGCGATATTAATAAAACTCTTAAGTCTTTCCCCCGGTTTACATGATATTCTGTTTAGTAGCGAAGTATTTATTTTTGCGAAATATTAAATTAAATTTAAACAGATATATATTCTGCAGCAATATATGTTTTCGATGTAGTGAAAAACGTCCATATATCTGCGATGGTGCGACGGAGTTTTAATCATGTTCTCATTAAGAAAATTAAGAAAAAAACAATAGCGGTCTTTTGAGTTCAATATAGAAAGTAATTAACTATATTTGAATAAGTTTAGGGAGCATTTCGTGAAAGCGTTAATTGGTATTATTAAATAATATTTTCATTTTAGAATGATTATGGAACTTTATTTTATTTATTGATTGTTTTATAAATAAGCGATATATCTTGGTCACGAAATAGGATCTTATCCTAAACTAAGAAATGCTATTTAGAAGTCCTCGTAGCTTATACAGAAATCATCCGACACCAGCCAAAGGGATATACGTTTAATTCATAATGTAGGGATGAATACATTAGATTCATTCAAAATGTACTGATTATTTCGATTTACTTGTTAATTTCAGATATTTCGCAAAAATAAATATTTCGCTACTAAACAGAATGCTACGTCGGTAAAAGTATTAATTGGTATCGAAGGCAAGGAACAACCTCCTTCATTTTAATCAATCCTCTTTCAGTCATCCTCAATCCTGCTTTTCTCAATCTTCTTTTTGAAATCCTGGGTCGTACTTTCTTCAAATCTTCTTCACCCATCCTTAATTTAGCATTCCTCAATTCCGAGTTCTTTAATCCTGCTTTCCTCAATCCAGCGTTCCTCAATCCAACGTTCCTCAATCCAGCGTTCATCAATTCAGCTGCTCTCAATCCTGCTTTCTTCAATACTTCTTTTCTCAATCCTGCTTTTTCAATCATTTTTCAATCAACAGTTTCGGGGAACTTTTAGAGACAACAATTGTTGTTTACATGCTACTTGATTTGGTTAATCAACCATTTGCAAATAACCTGGTAAATTATTTTTCAACGCATTTTGCTTGGCTACATATATATTATGTGCATGTTAATCTAAAAGCTTATATAGATACTATAACGAACTATCCGCTGTTGTCCGGGCCCTAAATAATCAGCCACTATTTGTAAAATATTAAATAAGCATCAGCTACCTAAATCATGCATCCGTGCTCGAAATCGCATGCTCTACGAAACTAAAATTTGGAGAAATGGTGTGACTTAAACTCCTAGATGGGCGGATATGCGCATTAAAATACACCAGTAGAACGTAGAATCCGTCGTTTGGCGAGAACTCCATGCAAGAACTTCTTGCTTTGCGATCACTTAAAATATTACAAAAATTAAATTTATATATGAAATCGAAAAATTTGTCAGAATACTAAGATATATTCGGAACTAGCCAACTAATACAATTATGTGAAACTTTGTTTATTTGGATGCGACGATATATATATCAGATCATGTAAAACATGCAAATTTCGATGCATTAAAAAAATAAATATGCAATTGTCCCATGCATTCGGTTTAAACTTTGTTGGAAAGAACTTTCTCACATCGTTCCGATGCGGAAACCTTATACCTTTCTGGTAGGTTGGACGGTCTGGGTCTCAACAACAACAACATCTTTCCCATGGTGTGAAAATAAAAACTCTAGCAATAATTTAAGGTCGGTAAGGAAAATATTCAAGCATAAACTAAATAAAAAACTACTTCGATATAGAAAAAAAGTCTGATATGGGCACAGATGTCTTCCCTTGCATAATGCAATGGATTTATTAGTTTTACAGTAAAAATAATGTATAAGAACCAAGGGCGTTGTGGATTTTTCAACCCGGGTTCAATCCAAACTAATTGGGTGATATTATTTATTTATATTTTCATATGTCCCACAGACCGTCTCTATAATATACTAAAATTTCATTTTGTAGAAGTCATTTTTACGGCAGTTATCTTGAGAAATGGGCAGACAGACAGACAGAATGACAAAAGTCATAAACACTTTTCAAATATGTTGTAAAGTGTTAAAAAAAAAAACAAGTCACTAACTCCCACTCCTGTTGCAATTAGATACTGTATCGTTTTAGTTGCAACTTCGGAGTACCCAATAAATATGATTGTCTGTTTGGGTTTTTCATAGTGGATAGCAAGTAATCTGATAAAGTAAATTTGCATTTCTCTATCAGATTCCATTTTTTATGCAGTGCCGTCGAGATTTCGGGTTAACAGAAACAGTTTTTGTTTAAATAGACCGACTATTATATGCAGTAGATGAATATTACGACATGATTCTACAAGAAACCTTCAAAATAAAAAACATGTTGAAAGTCCAAAAAGTCAAAACGGAGGAGACCATAGACCAAGTTTGGAGGCTAGAAATTTATAAGACGATTTATAGTGTATTCATATGTAGAAAAAATGCCTAAGCAGAAAAACTAATTTGAATCTCTAGATTTTTAATTTAAAATGCTCGATGTTTAAAACATAACGCTTGTTTATCGCACACAACTTATATTAATGAAATTGCAACATTTTTTCAAATTGGAGAAGACCCAAATAACCATTCAAGATCCACATAAGGATGTTCATGATGGAAATATTCAATTAATTGAATAAAAAGGGAGACTTTGCTAAAAATTGCAAAATGCATTCCAAATCACAGGAAAATGTCTTGGACAACATTTATGTCTCTTCTTATCATAGATGCAAAATGGGAAGTTGAATAATATGTTTTCTCGTGGTTATAAAATTGAAGATGTATCTCTCTTACGTTTCTGTGCATTTTAAAATTAATCTATATCTTTTGGTGTACAGTCAAATATTTTAATAAATTAATAATTGTCACTTGAAATTTAAATTTTAATAGAACAAAATAAAAGTGAATTAAGTGGTAAAATGGAACAAGTTAATTTAATTTTTTTTACAAAATTCATGAGTATTAAAATACATACTATTACATCAGTGTGCTTAAGCCATAAATTTTATGTTCTGGTAATTATTGTGACAATTTATTTAACTAAGTAGTCATCAATGCAATACTGATTTCTTTTTAATCTTCTGTAAAAATTTTAAAGCCTGGCCTTGTGCTCTTTTATAATTAGTGAAATTTAAAAAAAATTATGTTGACTTCAAGTACAAGTAATGTACTGATATCTGTAACCTGTGGAAGCAAAATCCACAGAAACATGTTAAAAACACATGCGATTTACTGCAAGGAAAATACACATTATCAGTAAATCACACGGACTTCAGTATTGAAAGTTGAATAACCGTGAGCATCATTCCTTAATACTGAATTCTGCGTTGCTGCAATATATTGAATATTTCTTTCACATCCCTTTCATCATACGTAGAAATAATATCAACACATTTTTTTATTCTCATTTGTTCTCTCTTCAATTCTATATAATCTGACATCGTAAAATTCCGATTTCGTGACATCAAAATTTGAAGAAACAAATGCTTGTCTATCATTATACAGAGATATATGCACATCTGCTCGTATTGAAAAACATGTAATTACGAGTATATTCTAAATATTATCACTCGTATTCAAACAAGAAAAATCTGATATGGATAGCACTTGAATTTCCTTATATAATGCAATGGGTTTACTAGTTTTACAATAAAAAAATATTGTATAAGATCCACAGATCTGCGTTTTTATCTTTGAATTGTACATTTGGCGATTTTCAGGATGACAACATGTAAAAATATTTCAAAATACTCAATTAATTTATATTTCGTGCAACTCTAAATAAACAGTCATCAATATTGATAGCATCCTCAATAAACGATATTCTCTATATATTAAAATACTTTAATAATTAATTCATCAATTTGGCGTCATTTTCATTAATTTAACATCATTTTTTCAATTTTAACAGTATTTTTTTCAAGCTGGGGTGAAATATCACCAAGCTGGCGATACTTTGCTAAATTATTCACTAAGTTTTCCAAATGCATCACCAAGTGTTACAGACAAATGTATAGAAGAGTATGTCTTTTATACTAGAAGGTATGCCCGTCATATGGCGGAAATCAGAATTTGCGGGTAATTACTTCCCATTTGGCGTCATTTTCATCAAGTTGGCCATATTTTTGTCATTTTAGCAACATTTTAAAAAGTCCCCAAGTTGGCAACATTCTGCCAAATTTCGCCAAGCGTTATGGACGGAAAAATAAGTTATTCTTGTAGCAGATAAATGATTATTGGTGTCTAAATTCAAAAGTTTTACTTAAGTGTATTTTCTCATGAATGGAACTACAGCCTTGATCAAAAGTATTAGGCACCCTAATTTTTCTACTTTAACTGCGGGTGTGTTACTTGAAATCACCTCATTTGCTTATGACTTCATACGTAGGAGGAAGTTGAAATGAAAATGTAAACGTCATTTAATTTGACAACCAATAAAACATTTCCAGGATGATAACTGTAAATTTCAGGTTTTTGTGGAAGCAGTCGGTTGCATTCGCTGTTCTTGTTTTTACACATACACGCAACTTTTGCTTATCTTATATAAATTTCAGGTTTTGTCTATATAAAATGCTGAAAACTTAGAAGCTTAGCAACGAACAGCAGTTAAAAATTCAATTTTTATACGAGCGAGGCAGTAGGCAATGTGAAATTGCCAAAAAAGTGAAATGTTCGAGATGCGCTGTGCAATACACTATCAAACGTCTTAAGAATACTGGTAGTCATTTATATCGTAGAAGAAGTGAGAGAAAAAAGATTATTACAACCAGCGATTATTACAACCAAATGATTTGCATTGAAAAATCGTAGAAAATCTACATTTCAATTAGTTGATGAATTTTCAGAGGCAACAAGAAAAGAGTCTCTGCTTCAACCACTAGAAGACGGCTTGTAGAAGCTGAATTGAAAGGTTGCAACGCCAGGAAGAAGTCATGGATTTCCGAAATAAACAAAAAGAAACGGTTGGAATGGTCTCTTAAACATCGCCATTTTACTGAAGAAGATTGGGCGAAAGTTCTGTAGTCTGATGAATCAAACGTTCAGGTGTATTTCATTTCACTTGCTTTTATTCAAAACTAGCGTGAAATTGTCAATATGTGGCAAATTTTTGTAAAGCTCTTTAGGATGCTAGAAAATAATTTCAATACTATAAGTATTTGGAACACCTGTTCTGTCTTATGTGAAGATACGTGAATGTGTGGAATAGGAGGAAGAGTGCATAGTGCCCACTGTGAAACCTGGTGGTGGCACCATAATGATTTGGGGGTGCATGGCAGCCGACGGTGTGGGCGAAATGCACATCTGTAAGAGACGAATGAACTCTTTGACGTACATAAATGTACTAGAAACAACACTGAAGGAGCATATGTTTCACGAATTTTCGGTGATACATACATGGAAGGGGTCAGACTCCAACAAGACAATGCACATTGCCACACATCTGCTGTGACTATGAAGTGGTTCAGTGAAAATGGTGTATATCTTTTGCATTCTCCTCCATAGTCTCAATCTCCAGACCTCAAACCCACTGAACAGTTGTGGGTTTTTCTCAAACGCAAGATCAGTAAGCATCCCATTACTTCAAAAACAACCTTAAAATTCTTATTGCAAGAGGAATAGATGACGATAATTAGAAAGGAATGCAGTAGGCTCTATGACTAAAAGAATTAATGCCGTCATAAAGACGAAATGAAGTCCTACCTAATATTGATAATTTCCAATAAAAAATGATTATTTTGAATATCTGCATTTTTATTTTATCCCAACACATTAGTAGTTTAAAATAAATGGATTTCAGTAGGGGGCCTAAAACTTTTGATCAAGGCTGTAGCTATATCCACGAGAATGACGTCACAAAATTTATTGGTTGATACTACTTATGAAAAATGAACACATTTCACAATAGGTAATATTTTTTTTCATTTTATAAGATTTTTTTATATTTTTTAAATGTTCAATATCTTGAGAACGGTTCAATATCTTGAGAACATTCTCAAATTTATTTCAATCGGTTTCTTTAGAAAACTTATATAAGAAATGACTACGCACATAACTTTATTAAATAATTTAATTTTTTGATGATATTTTCAAAAAATTTCCCTCGAAACTTTGGGGGGGGGGGGGGGTTCTGAACATTCGATTGCATATAAAAACAATTGATTTCCAATATTCATGGTTTGTATGTTGTGTACCAAATTTTGGTCGAATGGCTCCATTTGTTTGTCAGTTATCGTCTGCACAGTCTTACTGACACACATACACACACACACACACACACACATCACCTCAAAGACGCCTGATTCGTGTTCAGGGATGCTTGAAACATGCTCTCCCGTCGAAAACTCGAATTCGAATTTTCGACCACATCACAATACTTTCCTTATACATTATATGTATATAAGGAAGGAAATTACTATATAAGAAAATCATTTGCAGCCCACTGCAGATGTTTTAAGTATTATTTCGGATGTAAGTAACTTATGTCTAAGTGTTGTTTTGTAAATATAAAAGGTGGTTGGTAAGAACTAATAAAACATAAACATCTAGTTGTTTCTCTCGCAGTAAAACATACAGCATATTTCGATTGTGCAAACAGAGCGTTCTTTATAAAATATATGAAGCTATTTATTGGTTGAAATAATTTGAGCAAACAAAAAGCAACATTACTTTAGGATCTTTATTAAAACGTCGTAGAAAACGAGGCTATATTTTAAATGAGATGTTAAATATTTTTATTCGTTCTCTGTAGTTTGTTGATTCAAGGCAGAGTATAAAAGAAGTTTGTATTTGCGTTCTCTTGCAACTAGAGCAAAACGCAAGTAAATAAAAGAAGAATCTATTTATAATCGAATTTAAACAATATGTTGTATTTATTTCAATTCGACATTACTTCGGATATATCCCAATCAAAGCTTACTGTATCATCACGTTTACTTTTAGTCTAAAAATATGTTTGGTATACGACATTTTTAACAAAGGGATATTAATAAAAAAATTTAAACTACTCTTGCCAGCAAATATTTTGCCAAAACTTTTAGTCCTCTACAATACTTTAAGATTTCTATTTGTAATAAGGAGATATTTTGATGATTCCGATTGAAAATAAATATGAAAATAAATTTATATCGTTAATATACCATTTTATTCATTTTGTATACAGTCAAAACTGCTTGAAACGGAACATGAAGGAGACGGAATACTGTCATGATCGAAAACTAATTTTAGCCCCGTAAAAAAACATAGGTAATTTAGGTTATTACCCGTGTGTTAAACGAAACCTGCATAACGCGGAAACGGACTGCACATTTAAAGTTATTTGTTAATAAAGTACCTGTTGTAAAAAAGTAATAACGGAAAATCATGCAGCTGTTTCAGCCATTTATTTCCAAGATAATGACAAAGTGCCACTAGTAAATAAAAATGGCACTATTAAAAATAATATATTAAATCATATGACGGTTTTCTTCAAGATAAATTTTCAGTTAATCAAGGAAATTCTGAAATGCTAGAAATATTAATCAAAACAAGATTTTTATTAAACGTCGCATCAATAGTAAGACAACATATCTATAAAACCATATTGGGTTCCTTTAATCTTAATAAAAATTTAGTTTTTACAATTTTTTCTTCTCACTTACAGTTTGATCTCAATTACAGTTCATCTCAATTACAGTTAATGCAACTTTTTCATCTCTATAAAAATACAGTTTTTTTTGTTAGTTGTTTCATGGTAAGCAGTAACATTTTTCCGGTAAGTAAATCTATTCATTTATAAGGTATAATAATAAGCTAATAGTATACAGGGTGTCATAAAAACATTGACCTCGACTTTTATTCCTCAAATATTGATCTTAGACATATATAATAAATTACAAAGTTGCATAAAAAAGGTACAAAATTTTATAAAATCTATAAAAATTTTCGGGGATTAAATTTTGAGAAATACAAAATTCAAATTTTTATACGGCCCCCGTACAAAAACATTTACAATGAGTAAAATGTGCCCCATACACTAATAAGTTGATGTACAAAATTTCAACATTTTATAATAAAAAGTCCAGATATATGTTTAAACAAAGTTGGTGAGGGATTAATCAAAATTAAAATGTAAATGTTTACAGCAAGAGTGCAAATGACGCAACGCAGAATTTCATCATAGGCTTGTTATCAGGCGAATGCAGCTCTGTATTGGCATGGATGGAAAACATGTTGAACAAGCTTTGTAATCTTTATGTAAAGTTATTATTTCTACACAGTGTAGATACTTTTGTACCAATAAATAGCAAAATTATTATTTATGTAACCATTGTTTTATTTTCTAATTTGTGTATGATTCCTGAAACGCGACCTGCCGACATGATTTTTTCCCTCTGAGAACCCGTGTCGATGCATCGGAAAGTGGTTTAAGTCAGTTTTTTTGTCTTTTCACATCTCTGGGACTTTTTATGATAAAATTCTGAAATTTTGTACATCTCCTTATTAGTGTATGGAGCACATTTTACTCATTGGAAATGTTTTTGTACGGGGGTCGTACAAAAATTTTAATTTTATATTTCTTAAAATTTAATTCCCTTGAAAATTTTAAACGATTTCATAAAATTATGCATCTTGTTTTTACAGAACATTGTAATTTATTATATGTGTCTAAGATCAATATTTAAGGAATAAAAGCCGATGGCAATGTTTTTGGGACACTCAGTATATAAGTATAATAGTGCACATGGGGTATACAATTCTTATATTTACATATACTTCTGTGTTCGCAAAAATGTAAGTATATATTTAGTATAATCAATACTATATCTCATTATCAATTAGCTATTATAATATGATATAGTATGAATTAAGTGCATTTAAATAAACTTTTCAAATTTTTAAAGTTAAGTATAGGTAAGAAATTGCATATGGAAAATCTACATTTCCAGCTGAACCTTAAATGCCGCATTTCCTGAAATAACCTGCATGAAACGGAAACCTGTTCAAGTCGGAAATTTCTTCCAATCCCCTGAAATCCCGTTTATTACAAGTTTGATTGTATTTATTTTTTTAGAATATATAGTATATAGAATGAAAAATTATTCTGTGGGGTCCAAAATTCGAGTTTATGATTTTGATGGATTTACACATTTTGAGCATCCTTAAATACAAGTTAGACCGATACACAAACTTTATTGATTTATTAACTATCTATCTGTTCCATGCGTTTACGTATATGGTACCTATCGAAGCGTACAAATTGAAATTTGGTTTGATTATTACATTCGATGAAAGTCAGAGACCTCTTTAATAAGGGGGAAGGGTGAAATGATCAAGAAGTGATTTCCAATTGTTTCGGAATTCCAACATCACGTATTTATCAACATCAAAATTTTTAATACTTTATACAATCAAACTATTTTTGCTTTCTATATATTATTTATTGATGGAACTGTTTAATATATAAGAAAGTATCTGATTAACACTGTTTACTCTTTATAGATTGATGTGAAAAGTCACACTGTTCATATAATTCTAGTGGGAAAATAATGGTGCGTTACTTATAAAGATTTTACACGTTAATTAGGGAAAGGTTTCTATATTTTTAATCAAAAAAATTATGATTTTCTTCCAGAATTACTTTTAATATAGTTTGAACGGTCTATGAAATCAGAAGACACAAAATATGTTCTGATTCTCTCTACAGATTCTGTCTTGAGATTGACAAATACTTTTATTCATATCACGTTAACATCCCAACTGACTTTTCACGAGCTTATATACATTCTGTGGAAAGTTCTGGAAAAAACACGTGTAACTCGTGAAATTATTAACTCATCAACAAAATTTAACAAGTTTCTAGAATTCGTCAAATTAGCTATATTTTTCCAAATTCGTCTCCAAGGTCAAATGAACCAGACATTCATAGTAAATCAATCATTTTCTTTATTAGTAGCAATATATTACTTCCATTACATACTTCAGCGTCCGTTACATATATGTCACATTATTTTTCAACCTAAGGTGTTTCCATTCAACCTAAGGTGTTTGACATCAAAATTTTGAATAATTTCAATGCATATTTATAATTTATTCAAGTATTCAATTGTGCTATGGCTAAATATGATAATTTTCTTTCCAGAAAAGTGTATTTATAATAACTTTCACGGTAATTCGTTGCATACACGGAGTAGTGTAGCTCTTATCATTACTGAAGACAATCCAAGACCTGGGTGGACACTTGGTTCTTACTAATTTCTTTCTATGTGACAATTACATAACGCGCATGGTACCTGACAAATCTGATATTTTATTTAATGCCAATAAAGCACATGATTTCTTCTTATATGTTGTTACAGTCTGTGGGACTACCTCATATATTTAATATTAATGGACCAATAAACAGCATTTATTTTCTTTGCATGAAAAAGGCAATTTTAACATGACTTACTTATTTTATATGTCAAGTAACTTGACTTCCTAAAAATGGAAGTTTTAGCATGTCCGGTAACTTACTAAAATTTGAATTTTTAAGATGACTGGTAATTGACTTTATATATATATATATATATAAAGAAGAAATGTATGTATGTATGATCCACCATAACTGGAGAACGGCTGAACCGAATTTCATGAAATTTGTCTTGATAGTCCTGAAATCACCCCATAAAAAACATAGGCCATGTTTCGAGTTTCTACGACCAGTGGTTCTTGAGATATTAGTGAAAAACGACACTTTTTCCTAGGAGTTCTACTCTCTAACTCCATGATTCACAACGGAAAAGGTTGGACATTGTTGGTTTAAAACGTGAAAATCAATTAAATCTCTGATTTTTGTGGGAGTTTATTGAAAGTATTAGACAATTTTGAAAATCGCAGGTTTTAGATATGAATTTAAATTTAAACTTTCACCATGATTTATTTCTCACAGGCTTACTCAACACTGAGTTTTGTGGGAGTTTATTGAACGTATAAGACACGTTTGAAAATCGCAGGTTTGAGATATGAATTTAAATGGAAACTATCACCGTGGTTTACTTCTCACAGGCTTACTCAACAACGAAAAGTATTAAGAAATCACAAGAAAGATCAATCATGCATAAAGCATTGATTATGAAACACTTTCCAACTTTAATTTTATTTAAACATCTCTAAAATGCGATACATTCAGCGGTTATATCACAATCGGCCCAATATGTTCTGGTGTAATTTTTATCATAGTTTTGCATGGTAAATCAGGAGAAACGCGGCGTAATCGATGCTAGTCTATTATATTATCTAAACTCTCAATGAAACAATAGTATATATTTGAAGTTACAACTTGAGGTCAAGCTACTATTTGTTTTGATAATGGGAGGAAGGTATTAACATCTCTTAAAATGAAAGACTAAATCTGTTAAAGAAAATATCTGTTTAAAAGAAATATCTGTTAAAAGAGATTTAACTTAAGTTAACTCCGCCGCGCATAAAGTGGTGTAGCTGTTAGCAAACTGAACATGCAAGAGGACCAGGTTCGACTCCTAGTCACAGTTGAATGTCGTTTGAAGACAAATTATGCCTGACCAACTATAAATGAGTTTGCTAAATCAAATTTGAAATTATTTAAACTATTCATTAGGTTTCACCAAGAATGAAAAAAGTCCATATACACGTCTATGTGATAAGCCCATATAAAGATATATTCCAGAAAAGCATGAATGTTAAAGTCTGACAGAAATCTTTAAAAAAGCTGTGTACACAGTATCCACAAAAACTGTCTGCAAAGTAAAAATGCCACAAAGAGATGGCTGTTCACTGAAAGCTGAAAATGGAAAGGTAGGGAACAGGTGATTCGCATGAGGTACATGTGTGGGGAAATAATACGAAAAAGATGGATGTTGGAATGTTTGCAGAGTCGTCTTTCTCCCATAAGTCAAATATTTGAGTTTCCGCTGAGAGATTGTGTTCGAAGATTTTACTTTAGAATATTCCTTACAGTCGAGAGGAAAATATTCTCTTCTATGAATCTTAAAAAGAACTCCATTACTGATTTTAATGAGTCTGGAAAATACTATTCAGAAAATATTCTTGTCAAATCAATTCCTCGTAAGTAAAAAATAATATTCTTTACAGGGATAAATACAAATATTTTTATGATTCAAGATTGCTGAGAAACTATATTGAAAAATTTTACGAATAATTGATATTTAATAAAGAGCAGGATGTTATTTGTATTTAATTTTGCATTTCATAAAATGAAAAAATATACTATTATATTTTTTACATTCGAATTTGAAATTGATATTATAATACTTGCTTTATTACCTCCTAACAAGTACTATTTTTTTTATATCTCAAACCTAAAATAAATAATATTTTAATTTAAATTCAAATACACTATAAATATTCTTCAAATGTCCCTTAATTTAATAGGAATGTTAGGAAAAGTCAGTTAAATAAGTAAAACCACCTTGTGCAAATGATAAAGATCTTACACAAGGTAATTAAGCACAAATCAATAATCAACTAAGTGTTTATTAATTTGCGCTTAAAGACTTAAAAGTACTGAAAAGTCAGTTGTTTTTATTTATAACTCACAAACCTTTCAGATCCCAAAATTATTTTAACAAGATATTTCTTAAAGACAGTCGTAAATACAGATGTTTTACCCATACTGTGTATTCCGCTACTGTGTATTCCGCTAACTTCCGTTCACTTGTGACCAAACTTATAAAATGTTAAAAGTGCAACCGGGATAAATGCTCAACTGGCCAGGATGCCTATACTGCAAGAGTAATACGGGCTGGCCTGGGCAAGTCAAGATGTATTGTCGTTGACAGCCCTATATGGTTAAAAATTACTTAGCAGAAGGTAACTGAAATTTTGAATACAGTTGTTGCCTGAAGGTTTTCAATATAGTTGGTATATGAAAACATAGGATATGTATTATAAAGGTTGCACTGCATATATAGAAATCTCAAAACCCACATATAATGTTCGTTCTCAAAAGTATGGAAGATACTCCTCTTGCAGATACCAACATCCATGGACCGGTTTATGAATACTGGTATCTGCAATGTGAATGTCGTCCATACTGTATACTATACAGTATGGGAGCACTGTTTTGTACTGTATACTATACAGTACAAAGCATATTATTGTGTCAATGGGATAAGTAATAAAGTTGTATTATTTTCTTCGATATTTAAATATACTTTTTAACTCTCAAATTGTATAATTGGAAAATGAACAATGATTTAATAGGAGGTTACAAATATTGCATTATGTTTTATTTTATAAAATCTACAGAGAAAAAATGTAATTGTGCAGTCAGTTACAATTACAAATTCCACCACAGCACAGTTAACCAAAAGGTTCAAAATTTAGCTTTCAAATCTATAGTATCCGAGTTTGTATTCTTTGTATAGGTGGAGAGATCGTGTATGCGGATATGCTAGTAATAATTCAGTATCATATTTAAACTGTTAGTTAGCGTTAAAGTAGATGTGTGGTACACATAAGTATCAGCAAAGACCTAGATCAATGCAATGCAATTCAATACGAGAGCTGTAAGAATTAATCGAAAAAATTGTTATTATTAAATTCTGCATTTAACAACAAACAATCTGTTTCCTACGAGGAACATGAATTATTCTATTTTACTTATTATTTTACTTTAGATGAATATTTTCTAAAGTTATAAGGTAAGACTTTTCGCTCAATATTTTTTCAAACTAAAAGTAAGAGAATCAAACACAATACAAGAAATGTAAAGAACGTTCACTCATATTGGGTTATAATTATACAATTTGAGAGTTAAAAAGTATATTTAAATATCGAAGAAAATAATACAACTTTATTACTTATCCCATTGACACAATAATATGCTTTGTACTGTATGATATACAGTACAATACAGTGCTCCCATACTGTATAGTATACAGTATGGAAGACATTCACATTGCAGATACCAGTATTCCTAAACCGGTCCATGGATTTTGGTATCTGCAAGAGGAGTATCTTCCATACTTTTGAGAACGAACATTATATGCGGGTTTTGAGATTTCTATATATGCAGTGCAACCTTTATAATACATATCCTATGTTGCCAACGGCCGTACCGTGCTGAAAACACCGGTTCTCGTTAGATCACCGAAGTCAAGCAGCATCGGGCGCGGTTATTACTTGGTGGGTGACCACCTGGGAACCCCGCGTGCTGTTGGTATATCTCGGGTGCGGTATCCCCGTGGTTTGCGCGCTAGATTTGCACGCTGCCACAACTGCCGCCGTGTTCATGCGGAGTACGATCACGTTACAAACAGTTACCTTACACCTTTCTGGTTGGTCGGACGGTCTGGGTCTCATCAACTACTTATCCTATGTTTTCATATACCAACTATATTGAAAACCTTCAGGTAACAACTGTATTCAAAATTTCAGTTACCTTCTGCTAAGTAATTTTTAACCATATAGGGCTGTCAACGACAATACATCTTGACTTGCCCAGATCAGTCCGGTTTACTCTTGCAGTATAGGCATCCTGGCCAGTTGAGCATTTATCCCGGTTGCACTTTTAACATTATCTAACCTTATCTGAAATTTCAAAGAGAAAAGTATCTAACAAATAATTTCATTTTTTTTTCAAATTTCAATACAAATAAAATCGTATTTTTTTCTGTTTGATAGAATTATCTTCTATGGGATTACCAGATACCTGTAGTGTACTGTAGTGATAGTATTTTATTAATAGAACATATTATGGTCAACGGTTAGCAGTTAATTGGTTGTGTCAACAAATTAAAGTTTATTAGCCTTAAAACCCTACTTAAAAATACTGTCAATTATATAAAAAATAAAAATAAACTAAATAATATGAAAAAGTAAATTCTTAAATTAATTTTACGTTTAAAATAGATTTTAATAGAAATATGTTATGTATCTATCAATACAATAGGACTGGCGTATCGGTAAAGCAAGTATTACATAATATCCTTTAATTTTAACTCTACATCTACACCAGACATGTCCCAATTTGAATGATAAGATGCATTGTCATACAAATCATGCTAATCTTATAATGCTTCCTGATATTAAACGATTTCCTGACATTCCACTGTTTCCATAAACCGCATTTTCTTTAAAGAGTATATTTTTTATAAAGGTGTTATTGAATTACATTTTACTTAAACTACAATTACCATCTGAAAAACAACTCAAGTTATCACTCTTGTATTGCAGATACGAATATTAAAGGACCAGTTTCACGCTTTTGCAACGTTTTCCAACATGGAATATCGATAAATACAATGGAAGAAAAAAAATCTGATGTGGGCAGCACATGACTTTCCTTATATAATTCAATGAATTTATTCGTTTTACAATAAAAAAAATAATGTATAAGATCCACGGCGCTGTGTTTTTATCGTTGTACATTGGGCGATTTTCAGGATGACACCATGCAAAACTATTTCAAAATACTCAATTAACTTATACTTCGCACAACTCTAAACAATCATCAATTTTGATAGCATCCTCAATAAGCGATATTGTCCATGATACTTTAATAATTACTTCATCATCTAGTCGTTTTAATTGATTTAGCGTCATTTTTATCAATTTGGAGATATCTTCGTTAATTTGGCAACATTTAAAAAGTCGCCAAGTTGACGACATTCCGCCAAAATCTCGCCAAGCAATATGGATGTCGAAATAAATTATACTTGTAGCAAATAACTAACTATTGGTGTCCAAATACAAAATTATTACCTAATGTATTTTTTCTCATGAATGGAACTAGGTAGATCCGCGATAATGATGTCACCCAATTTACCGCATGATATTACTTATGAAAAATGAACATATTTCAACAATAAGTAATATTATTTTTTTAATTTCATATGATTTTTTGATATACTTTTGGAAAATATCTCGAGAACTATTCATGCTAGCGTTCTAAAATTTATTTTAATCGTTTTCTAATGAAAAATTGCATAAGAAATGACTATTACTTTTTTGATGATTTTTTCAAAATTTCACTCAAAAATTTAGGGGAGTTCTGAACATAATATTGCGTATAAAAACAATAGGCTTCCAGTATTCGTGGATTGCAATATTTGTACCAAATTTCATTCGAATCGGTCCATTCGTTCGTCAGTTATCGTCTCCACAGACTCACTGACACACACACACACACACACACACAGACATCATCTCAAAAACGTCTGATTCGTGTTCAGGGATACTTGAAACGTGCTCTTCCGTCGAAAACTCGAATTCGAATTTTCGATCCCGTCACTATACGTTCCTGAAAAACGTTGTTATGTGTTACAAATTTGCAAACATCTGTGTTAACCAATAAAATCAGTCATATCGGCTAAGGGGTAAAAGTCATTTTGGTCAGCAGGTTATGTTGAATGACTGATTTAGTAGTTGGCCAGAAGGAATCAAGTTATTTTGCTGTAATTAGAGCTATTTGCTATTTTGTTCTGAATAGTACTTAAAATCCTGAAACCAGTCGCGGACACTGGTATCTGCCACGTAAGGGCAATTCGTAATAATTTATAATAATAAAAGTTCAATAAGATATTTCTAAAAATGTTTGGAATCTCTATATACATACACACACACACACACACATATATATATATATGTAGTTTCCTATCAGTATACTTAACTCCATGAACAAGAATAATGCACTAAAAGAATTTAAAGGATTTCCATATCAAATATTTTGCATGAAAATATTTTGTATCTAAACATTAACAATAATTTTCTCCACAATTACTTTATGAATATGTTAAGAAAATCTCCCTTTTATAAATTAAGAAATATTTTAAACGTACATAGGTTTTGTTTCATATAGAAATAAGCCGTAATAGTATCATTAAAACTATATCCCAGTTATTCAGATTGTAAGCCCAAAACTTTGTATTCGCGTTTTAGATTTCCTTTATGAGAGTAAAAGTATAAATTTTATTGCATTAATTCCACTTTTTAAGAAATAAGTAATGAACAAATTCTCGAAAAACCGTGTTTTAAAATTATAAAAATATCTAGTTGAATGTTTTGTTTAAAATTCCTTAATTTCTTTCACAAGCTTTGAGTGCAAATTAAAGCACTAAAATATATCTTGCTTACTTATATAAAGTTATATATAAGTTTTGTACCAAAGAAACTTTTCGAATAATTTAAGGATCTAGTAATTTTATATTATTCTAATTTTAAAGGTTTATAGATATTTTAAAGTATTCTGTAAAAGGAGATGCATGGTTTCCGCATTGCAACTAGATATGATGTATTTGGTTTCTAAGGTCCTTTTATCTGGTTTTGCTGCTTTGTGTTTCATATGTAGTCACTTTATGCAATTACTCTTTTAGTAAATGGATAAGATACTCCAGGGAATATAACTTAACTTTTAAAATCCTATCTGTATTTGAATATTTGATATAAAATTGAACTATGGATGTTTAAAGGAAAATCTAAAGAAATACAGTGGCTAAAATATTGATCACTACTGCATTTTAACCATATTTCAAAATTTGTTAGAATCAGTTAAAAAAAAAGAATTCGACTTATTGTCTGGGAACACCTGTGTTCGCAAACATCTGATTTAAACTGGATTGTATATTTTTTCAAGAAATAAAACTCGATATTTTTGAAATTAAAAATTTTTAAAATTAAATTTTTGAAATTAAATTTTTGAAAATTAATATTTGAATGTATCTTATTACAATCATAATTCGAAACAATTTCCCAAAACAAATCCGATAATAAATGAACTGTATCTCTGCATGTTACTCATCATTTAGTTTTATTTTAATGTTTTAAACATAGAATTTTTATTAAAATTAGTACTTTTTAAATTCGGAATGGATTACACATTTGGATTATAATTTGCACCGAGTATACGCATTGAAATTATCCAGGCAGTAGACCAAAGGTGACCTCATTTTATTTTATATGTTATTACTTTTAAATAATAAGTCTCAAATTATCGCGGGTTGCATGGATCTATGCCGAAGGCTAAACGCGATATGGGAGAATGTGTGTATGGGAGAATGTGTGTTTAATGAATATAATGGATTTTCATTATTACATATACAAAATGCATGAATCCGCGGAGACATACATTCATATAATTTCGAGGAATTACGAACTACAAGGTCGCGAAGCGGGCTTGTAATTTTTGTTTGGTAATCCATTTTTATAAAACAATAAAGTAGTTACAACAAAATAGTGACACCTAACTGCAAAATCCATTGTTTTAAAAATTATAAATACAATTTAAGAATTGTAAATACAATGACATGAAAACCAAATTATAATGCAATGCCAAGATACATTGCCATAAATACAATCACATGATAATCAACTTGATATGCGAATTTGGGTTTTCAATAGTTAAATTTTAAAATCTTAAGGAATTATTGGCAGATTTCAGCGTTATCCTACACATACTAAATTAATATTTAAAATAAATATGATGGTCATTGTGAGTATATGTGTTATTTTCAAAAATTGTAACATGAATTCTTCCATTGCATTTATTAGACAAATATCAACACCATTTACACGGTAATAAGTATGCACCAATTTACGTAGTAAAAAGCAAGATTACAAACTGTGCGATAGAAATCAAAAATGTTCTTGTTACAGAAAGAATTTAGCAAGAATGTTATTTGTATTATAAGTGTCAGTCTAATTGTCAAAAAGTGTTCCATGAATTCGTCCATTGTACTTACTAGACCAAAATCAAAAGTATCTACACGGTATACATACATTTATCCAGTAGAAAGCAAAATTATAACCGATAGTAATCAAAAATTTTTCCTGTTACATAAAAATTTAGCAAGCAAACGTATCACCACCAATTATCTCATATTTGATAGAATTAGTTGATTTCACCATTCTACAGCAACTTTTATGCACTCTAGGTATATTTTGGCCAAAACCTATAGTTCAAAGTTGATTATGAATAATTTCAGTCATACACAGAGATCCCCATCCTCACTCGGATTTCAATCTTAATTTTTACTGATCTGAAGGCCATTTAATAGAGCTTTGGACTACAGCTGTACTTTACAATTCGTCGAAACTCCCATTATATGTACAACATCAGTATTTTTCATTATAATGAATAACTTGTTAAAATGTTTCTTGGCTGAAAATCAACGTATTTCCTAAATGAAAACGACTGCTTATTTTTCAAATTTCCCTTCAATCCTCGGGTATTTAAACGAGTACCATTATGTAAAATTCATTAAAACTACTACATATTGTCCACTCGATTTAAGATTCAAAGTACTCAATTGAGGAGGAAATAATTTCAGTTTTATATACAAATGACATCACCGTGCAGATATTTCTGCAAATGATCAAGATGGCTGATGAGTAAGCAAATAGTAAAGATGACTGATGATTAATCAAATAATCAAGAAGACTTTTATTATCTTCAATAATAAAAAAAGCCAAAAAAATGAAAAGCAAAGTCATATGTAACACGACATAATGTTAATTTGAAAGATTCTATTATTCATGAGGAGTTCAGATCAATGCATATCCCTTACGATTCCCCAATGTTTAAAAACGTGAAACTACATTTATAGAGGATTTGTTTGAAAGAAAAATAATAGTTTAAACGCACCTGATGACAACTTGATTCAACGTCATTCTACCTTTGATGAGGAAACCCATTACATTACCCTATTATGCATTCAGAGTAAGATAAGATAAGCATATCACTATTTAATGACCTTAGATTTGCAAAGTTTGTAGTACAGATTACAAACCATATCATTAGTCTCCGAAAAGACAGGAAGGATTTTAGATTTGGAAGCATGTAAAATATGTCATATAATTCTATCTACAATTTAAATGTCCAATATTTAATGCAAAAGAAAATTATTAAACATCGAACTATTTAGCACTCTTCCATAAATCTAGTTGAACAATTTTCAGAATAAATTTTCAAGATGATAAATATGTATATAGTTTATGAATAAGAGCAAGATCCACAATTCGGAGATTTAAAGGTAAATACACTAATTCCTATAATTTTGAATATATTTAAAGCTATTAGTTACAATTTAATTTCGTAGAATAATCGGAGAATGTAACTACTTTTATACCAAATATTGGAATTAATAGTAACACCATTATTCAGACATTGAACGTTTTAGTGTGAATTTCTAATTCAAACTGATATAATATTTGTGGCCCAAATATATAGCAAAATATACTATAAAGATAATCGCTTTGCTTTTCTGTAAGATAAAGAAATATGTATTCCCTATCAGAGCGTTTTAACAGCGAATACATAATTTGATAAGATAAATATCTTCATTGAATGTTTTCATTCATCAGGTTGGACTAGATGTGATATTTTAAACTTGACTCATCTTCTGAAGAACACTATAATTTATGTAATAGGCAATTACCGTTTGAAATGGATTCTTTACTGCAAGCATATTAATGCATACACAGGATTCTACAAACAAACTCGAGATTCAAACTAGAATTCGTTCAATCTGAAGTACAGGGGATGCACATTGCACAATTCGGTAACAACCAGGCCTTTAAAAGTAGTATAAACAGAATATCTGTGTTTGCGATACAAAGAAATATGTTTCTAAAATGTTTTCAACTCGAAAAGTTTTATGTTTTCTAAAGGAATACAAATTATTTTCCCTAACTTTTCCTTTTCGTTAATGAAATCTGAAGGCCAGTTTTACAATGTATACGTGTATATACAATACTTAAAAGTACAGTTATGCATGCATTTTGTTTTAACGGAATTTCAGGTTAGAGTTACAGTCAAAACTATTATAATATGTTACATTGCTGAATTACTTAGAGTACATCCAAACGATCCAAAAAAATTTTTGGAAGCAAACTGTCGGTTCATAAATAATGATTAAAGGTAACAAGAAATATTAATCATGCCTAAAGCATTGATTATGAAACACTTTCTAACTGAAATGCAATTTTATTTAACCATCTCTAAAATGCGATACATTCAGCGGTGATATTTTTAAAATTATCATAGCAAAATAATTGGAAACTTAAAACTTCATCAAAAAAGGTAATGCTTTAAAATCGATTGCTTCTCTATATAAGTAAAATCAACGAATTCCCATTCAGAAAGTAAAATCAACGAATTTCCTCCAGAGCAAAATAAATTTACCCTAAAAATTCAGCAATTCTTATACAGCTCATCTTACAATCACTTGTTATGTTTACATTTTGCATACGTTAAAATTAGGCTTCGTTGTAAAAATAATCAAAACGTAGTGATCATTTAAAATAAAAAATATTGTAATTGCGTAAGCATTGAATTTAGAAACACAGATCATATGAAAAAATAAAGCGGTTTTGGAACGGATGCAACACTAAATATAAATACAAGAAAGATCAATCATGCATATAAAGCATTAATTATAAAACACTGTCAAACTGCAGTTTTATTTAAATATCTCTAAAATACGGTACATTCAGAGGCGATATTATTTTAATTATCACAGAACTAGAATAATTTATTTTACTTGGAAACTTAAAACCATGGAGGTAAAAGTACATTCTAACTCTATGCTTAAAACGCCATTCAAACTTTATTTAAATGGCGTCACCGAAATATAAATCGTCTGGCTCTCTATGTAAAAGCACTGAGTATTTCAATTATACACTTTTATTCCAGCTTCAGAGTTAAATAATTTTGAGTGAAAAAATGTAATCAATTCTTATACAACTTATGTTACAATCACTTGTTTACATTTTACATTCATTAAAGTTAGGCTTTGTTGTAGACATAATCAAAGTTTAATGATTATTTAAATTCAAAAATATTGTAACTGCGTTGGCACAGAATATGGATGCACAGAAAAAACGCAAGAATAAAGTGGTTTAGGACGAATGCAACACTAAGTATAAATTAAAAATAACTTATACGATTTTGCCATAAAATGGATGCCATATAACATTATGAAGTGGGTCACCTGACCGCTTCAAATTATATGGGTGTCATTAATATTTTAATTGTTATTTGAAAAACTACAGAAGATATTTTGCTGAAATTTTTGTTAAATATTTTATGGGATAATTTAAATATTTCTTAAAATTTTCGAAGCAATTTATGAATTTTAACTTTACTTCAAAAATGTTTGAAGAATTAGGTCCCATAGGCTTCAGTGTATTTCATTTTTTCAACTCGGTTCAATCCTAAATTAATTGGGTGATATTATTCATTTACATTCCCATATGTCTCACAGACAGTCTCAACAGCATACATAAATTTCATTTTGATAAAGTCATTTTTAAGGCAGTTATCATGGGAAGGACAGACAGACAGTAAGAATATACAAAGTCATAGAGACTTTTCAACTATATTGTAATGTATTGAAAATGTATTGCTAATTCTGAACAAACTTTGAACTACCAAAAAGGACGTCCAAATATCCTTCAGAATCCTCTTACACTTGGAACATGTCCAATAAAAATTTTAAAAAATCTAAAATATTTTAATTTTGTTCCAAAAATCCTAATTGTGTATATTTTTATTTTTACATTATTTCAGCTATAACTCGCGAATGGCTAGACACACAATATTTGATTTTACAGCAACATGCGAAGAAAATAATGTCTTAAATATTATAATTCAGCACTATTGGTATATAATCAACAGTTCTAGAGATAATTTAATTTATACATTACAGTGGATATTTCTGTTCTAATTTATCAATGAACACATTTATAGTTATTGATTCAGGTGCTCTATGGTAACCGATTTATTTTTCAAATAGCGAAATCGTTTGTTTGTTATTCTTAAAGACAATTACTTGAAAAATAATGCTATACTCTGAATTTGCATCTATTAGTCTGAAATTGTTGTAAAGCAATTTTCTACATATAGTGATCACAGTTAAATTAATCTTTTAGCTATAGCAATGTCCATGTTAACAGAAATATATATGAGGGTCATTTTTGTGCTTAAATTTGAAAGGGATTTCTTTATATTTAAAAGTTTTATTAAGTGTGTTGGCATATTGCGTATCCACTACACCATTCGCCCTCACGAAGCGTAGTTGAAAATGCATTGTAAATAAATGTACCCAATTGAACTTATTTTAAACTAACTTAAGTTTCCTCAAATTATCTTATTAGTTCTATGCATTTTCAATATTTATTTTACTAAAAGCTTTTAATGTGTATTCATCACTTAGGAAATTTAAAGTTTGTTAAAAAAATAAAATAAAATAAACATGAGTTTTTAATAGTAAAAAATTGTATAAAATATTAAACATCGTCTTGGGAAAAAAACAGAAATAACATTAGGGAATTTCTTTTTTCAGTTGTTATAAAAAATGTGTTGTCTTTGTCCCAAATTTTACTTTTTACTGTCTACAAAAAGGATGAATATGTTCATTGATTCAGAATACATTACTAGATATTTGAATGAGGTTTAGTATGATAAATTTAATTGGATATATTCTGTAACTAGTGGGTGTTTTATACTTTATAAAGAGTCTTTTCTATATTTAATTGATGTCTAATCCTTTCAATAAGAATTTTTTTAGGTGAATGGATATTTTTACTGGAACTGTATTGAGTGCTATAAACTGAAATGATTATAGAAAAATCACATGATACATTTTGATTTTGTAATTGTATTACGAGCATAAATTTTAATGTCTTATTACAACGACATATTGCATGACATATATCAAACTATTTACTGTTATAGAAACCATAAACTGAAATATATAAACGTAACATCACATTAACATTTGTGATAATATGTATAGGAGTGACATTAATTGTTTTTATAAATACATGTACTCGATACTTATGCTCTAGTAATTCTTTATCTAATCTTACCGTGAGAAAACATTGATTTAAATATTTTGAATGCAGTATAAACTTTTTATAAAAACTGTATTTTGGGTCGCATGAGATATGTTAATGTAGAATTAGGTGTTTCTATAAAATCGAAATATTTGAAATAATCGCCACATGTTTTGAAAATTATTTTGTAAAGAATAGACATATTGCTGATTACCAAAATAAAATAAAATCAATATTTACTCCAAAATCTTTTAAAGCATGGGCGAGATGGAGAAAATCAGTATATTTCTTTAGTGATTAACCAAAAATACATATTAAGCTGAAATTGTATATATTCTAAGACAAAAAAAAACGTCGCACCTAGAAATAATTATCCAAATGTGACAAAATTCTGTACGTTTAATGTGGATGTACATAAATAGAAATGATTAGCATTTTAGAACAATTGAATGATTTATTGCACTGAAAGATTTACACAAAGTGAGTAAAGCGCTGTAGTTCCGACTATTCAATCATTGGCTGCGAATGTTTCATCATTTGCATATTCGGTCAAAAGGTTTTTGCATGTAAAGTTTCATTACTATCGGATTATTTTACGGGGTGCTTCGATATTTTTGTCTTACTGTGTATTACAAAAATTTAGTATTCTAATAAATTTTTTGCAATCATATATTTTCAAATGAGTTTATTTAGTCAAAAATTGAAAATGTTAGGTAAAATATGCACATTTCTTTTAATCATATGAGGAAATTTCCCAACAAAGTAATTATAGTAACAATTCACTGATAAGCTGTTAATAAGCACGAAGATCATTGAAGCATTTAACTGCTATCCATACACTTTTATAGAAATAAAGACTTAAAAAATGTGACTATTTAAATACATTAATTTCTTATTTCAGAAGAGTAAAGATTCCACACATTTGTTTTTGGTGTTCATTAAAAATCTAGTAGTGGAAATTTATTTCATTTTCTTACTCTTTGAACATACGTCACAATGAAGTACATGAGAGCAGCAATAATACTAACATGTGAAAAATAAAACAAAAAGCGTAAATTAGTCAGGAATAACAAAACAACATAATTGAAAATCTAGATATTTGACGATCAATAATAGTTCATTAGTCATAAGTCTTGTTCTCATTTAATTAAGGAACATAACTTTTTTTGCTGCAAAATATTTGACTCTAAAAAAGAACCATGAATGTCGAAATAAAACTCCAATTTATATAAAAATAAATTAAAATACGTATCTTGATTTTATGTTGCTTGTTTGATTGTTGTTTGATCTCTCAAAATATATAATTAACAAGACGCACCAAAAACGAACGCTTTGTACAGGTTGGGTGAACCATGGGTTACCATAAATTCCATTGTGATTAACGCCAGGATGTTCCATAAAAATTGAAAAAATTAAGTACTTTTTTAACCGTTCGTTGTAGACTCACAGTTCTAATTGCAAAACCACTTTAAATAATGTAGGAAGATATGAAACAGATAATTCAATGCTGTATCATATTTTTGTAAAACGTTAACAAAAACGTTAACGAAATTAACTTTTTATACAGATGGTCTGTAGAAAAAAATCAAATTGCTACAGTATTGTTAAAACTTAATTTTATCAAACTGAATACAAATGTAGTTCTTAAAGTTCAAATTAAGGACAAAATAAACTGTCAAACTTCCAGACTTACACCAGTTTCTCGTGACTTTTCGATACTTTTTTAATCATGAAAATTCATGAATCCAGGGGCTGTTCACGAATTGAATTTATACACAGGAATCATTTAGTGGGGTTTCAGAACAATTTTTCCACGGTTTGTTTTTCAACTATTAAAGATACGATAAGCGATACTGGTTAAACGTTATTTTAACACTCAAGTAAGATAAATTAAACATATTACTGTGATTTTGCCCACCTGTCAGATATTTTCCTGACAAAATCCATGGAAAAATAAGTATGTCTTTCAAGTTTTAACATCAACTAGGATCATTTAAATCCACTGGTTTTAGTGGACTTAATACGTTTGTAACACTTCTTCTACCACAATAAGAGCCCTTATAGACGAATAAGTCTTGCATGCGTTATAGCATGAAAAAACCAATAAGTCATGCATGCTGTATAGCATGAAGAAACGAATAACTATTGCATGCGGTATAGCATGAAGAAACGAATAACACTTGCATGTGGTATAGCACGAAAAAACGAATAACTCTTGCATGCGGTATATCATGAATGAACTCTTGCATACTGTATAGCATGTAGCAGGTTCTAGTAGATGGAGTAGGATATTATTCAGTAATTATGGACCGGACACATGCATATAGATAGGGCGATAAATGGGTTAACATATCTAGCATTTTCCTTTAGTCCTCGTTGTCTGCCTGCGCCATATTGACGATGTGTGAACTTGTCGATTGCAATCGACATACCAGCCGCAGAATAAGAAATCTAGAAGGATGACGGCTTTTAGGAAACGGCGACAATATTCCCACACTATAACGTTAGAATATCGGTCGCATTCGCCGTTAATCAAAATCATCTCACAGAGTTCGGCATTACTGAACATCATTCAAACTCTAGTTAAGTAGCAGGGTTACTTGAATGCTTAAATACAAAGTGTGAATCGACATAATAATGACATGATAGCTTTATCTACATAAAATAAATTTGAAGAAGTGGTAAAAGTTTTAGTAACTATTTGCAACCGGAATTGATTTGTGGATGCTCTCTTATTGCCTCTTATGTGGATGCTCTCTTATATAAAATTTTAATTACTGATAACTATGTTAAATGAATCGTACTACAGCCAAATTATTTCAGGTAAAGTAAATACGGTATGGGTAATATTTTTGTAATTTAACTTTTTTTGATAGTGGGGCTATATAAAAAATTAATTTTCTTAACATTCTACAAAAATATGGTACATTATTTACATTACTATTTAACAACTTGAGACCTTATTTTAAACATTTTTGCAATTGAACTCTGGATTTGTAACCAACGGTGCAAAAAATACAGGGTTTCTAAGAAAGACCATATCAGGGAAAATTTTTTGAGAGCGATGAGAGTTATCCTTATATGTTTGAATGCAGCTACATAGGAAACCCCTATAGCGACACATGACAAGATAACTTTCGGGGTCTAACCTCCCTTTTCATGGGAGTGCAAATGATACCTATCTTCCTTTGAAAGGAAACATCAATTATAAAGTAGTAGGGCGTGGGCAAATTAGAACTAAAATATGTTTGTCCGATAAATAAAGCTGAAAAGAACTCTGAAAATTAGGGAATACACTCTAAATACCACCCAAATTAAGTAAAATTAATGTACTAAGCCTATTGGGGTGCTTTGCATTGGGACACGCTATTTCGTATAATCGTTCGGCTGCACTAGACTTCATTCCTGTTGCATTTTTACAAACTAAGGCTCATTTTGCAATATTCTTCATTCGTAAATATGTAGATATGACTCGAGGAATCCAGATAAGAATGGCACGAAGTGACAAACACATAGCATAGGGATACGATACTGCAGATAAAATGTTCTTTCAACAGCATATAAATTTATTTATTTTTCTGGTTTCGATTATGAGGATCTCTGCTGACAAATCATCTGTCAAATAAAGTAGTTAGCATTCAAACTAAATTTATTAAATTGTTTGTTATGCAACAGTCGCTAGATGATTTTGGAGTTTAAAGAATGGCATGTTCTTAAAAATATATTTTTCGACAATTATCTGCAGCTTTTGCTATCTGACAAACACAATTTTGTAATAATTTGGCAACGCTCTATAACTTTTCGATTGACGATTTTACTCTATCTTTAAAAGGGAGCTAGATAATCTCCTCACCCCATAAAAAGAGGGTTAGCTCATAGCCTCCCCCCTCCTGAATGTTTTCTTGCCGTGTTGAGAATAACGGTTTCTATGCAGCTTCATTAAAAATTAATAAGGGTAACTGTCTTCTTTCCCAAGAAATTTTCCCTGATTAGGGCTATCCTAGACAGCCCGTATATTTTTTCATATTTGCATGATGCAAGGTAGAACTTATAAAAAATTAAAGCTTTTATAAAAAGCGATATATATTAATTCTAAGTCCTTTATTTGAATATACTAATTATGATATAAAATCATATTTAAAAAAGCTGGTTATCTTTCTTTTACGAAAAATCACTACTTTGCAAAAGACGAGGAAGTTTAAATTTCTGCTTTAACACACATTTCAGTCGCTTTTTGTTTTAAAACTGAAACACAAATATTTCAAAAAGACAGGGGTAATATTTATTAAGTTTCTAAATAATCCGCCATTACAGTCATTACTCAAACTAATAGATTCCAACAACAAAGGAGCAGTGTTATTACATAGTAACATCCAACTACTGCATCTGCTGCTACGTATTTAAATAAGAACATATTGTTATATTTCAATACATGGAAACAAATTGTTAGAATTTGAATAACATGAAAACAAAAGATGTGGAGAAAATTAATTAGGATTTTCACCATTGAGTTTATTGCTATGTGTAAGTGCTATTGACAGAACATGTTGACGATTTATTTTAGTGATTTGTAAACGTGTGTAAAACAATGGAAACAATCTTGAGAAGCAAGTTAATTTAAAATGTCATGAATATTTGCTACACAGGTGAAATATGTGTGCATGTTTTGCACATCAAGCTAACTCATACAGCGTTGAGTTGATGTAAAAAACATTGTACTTTGTTTTCACTCCTGCCAGTATAATCTGATCATTTGATCCATTGTGCTATTCGAATCTAAATTGAGACAGTTCGTTTGATGCCTGAAGAATAATTTAATCCCTTTAAATAATACCTCTCGTATGGAATAAAAACATTTTCCTATATTAATGGAATATTTTGTGAGACCAAATAAAGCAATATATGTTTAAAGTAATACGCTGTGGTATAAAACAAACTGAGCAAAGGATTCAGACAAATAGGCACCAGGTTTAGCATTTCACTTGAACTATATTTATAACACATAGACACACCAATTTGCAATGATATCAAGAAGTTAGAAAGTTACAATGTCTATATGAGCGTAACCTACGCTTACTGAAAATATTTACGTACATATTCAATGTCAAAATGTAGAACAGTTAAAATTGAATTATGATTAATCAATTTTAAAAATATGCGCTATGATTTTTACAGACGGCGTTAAAAATATTGCAAATATAACTAAAAAATGTTTGGTTTCGAGGTTTTAGGGTCAGTAATAAGGACATTTTAGCTGTTCAGTTGAAATATATCATGAATATGCAAATCAAATATTTTACGAAAACCTTGTAAAAATACCCATTTAACTCAATTGCAAATAAAATTCCATTACTTTGCTTATATACAATAATGTATAAGGAAAGTATTGTGACGAAATCTACAATTCAAATTCGAGTTTTCGACGGGAGAACACGTTTCAAGCATCCCTGATCGCGAATCGAACATTTTTGAAGAGATGTTCTTTATGTCTGTGTGTGTGTGTGTGTCAGTCAGTTTGTGGAGATGATAACTGACGAACGACTGGACCGATTAGAACGAAATTTGGTACAAAAATTACAATCCGTAAACACTGGAAGCCTATTGTTTTCATACGGAATCGAATGGTCAACCCTCCTAAATTTTCGAGGGAAATTTTGAAAAAATCGTCAAAAAAACCAAAACTCCTATAAAGTTATGCAAATAGATATTTCTTGTGTAATTTTTCATTAGAAAACGATTGACATAAATTCTAGAACGCTAACATGTACCGTTCCCGAAATACTGCACATTTCTCAAAAAAATTATCAAAAAGTCATATAAAATAAAAATAAATATTTCTTAGTGAGAAACATGTTCACTTTTCATATGTAATGCCATGCGATAAATTTGGTGAGATTATTCTCGTGGATCTAGCTCGTTCCATTCATGAAAAAATATACTTTGAGTAATACTTTTGTATTTGAACGCCAATAGTCATTTATCTGCTGTAAGAATAACTTATTTCTTCATCCATAACGCTTGGCGAGATTTTGGCGACGAATTTGGTTAAATGTCGCCAACTTGGTGACTTTTTTAAATGTTGCCAAATTAACGAAAATCTCGTCAAATTGATAAAAGTGACGCCGAATCAATGAAAATGACGACTCATTGATGAAAATTCAATATCTGGGGAAGAATATAAATATCTACTATAAAAATAATCTATTTTTTTACTATAAAAGTAATAAATCCATTGTATTATATAAGGAAAGTCAGGTGCTGCCCACATCAGATATTTTAATATTTGACTTTGCATATGGATATACTACTCACGAAACGCCTTTAGTAATAGGAAACCTTTATTTATTTATTTCTAAGGAAAATTGCGCATTTTAATATACAATCATACAATTTTCAATTTTTCGCATATATTTTTGTTTTGTAGTAGTATAATAACCACTAAAACCCATTCAACAATTTTAGTTTTACGAAATTACATATGTAATTTCACATCTAAGATTATTTAAGGAATGTGCATTGTCATCGATCTCAGTGCAATTTTGACTCACATGATCTGAAATTGCTTGGTTGTCAGCATGTAGTTTCAACTGTAAAAATAACATCTTAAAAATAAAATTGTTGAATGAGTTTTAGTGGTTAATATACTACATAGATACTATATTCATATCTCCGACATCTGAATCAATATCACTACCATCCGAGCTACCGCTGATGTACAAGAAAACACACGATATGATTCCCATTACTCATAAAAAGTTGTAATAACAATGCGCTTCCTAGTTCCTGTATCTTGGATTGTTTATCAAAATAACTATATTTATAGATGATTTGTTTGAAAGCACCTCAAAAATATTCAGGTATCCTAAATACATTTAATGCAACTTAATTCAACCTTTGATGAATAATACCATTACCTCTCTTCATTATGCATCCCAGTAAGATAAGATAAGTATATCTCAATGTAATGACTTTACTATTCCAAAATTTGTATTACAGATTGCAAAACCTGTTACCAACATTCTAAAACTCACAAATGCATGTTAAATGTTTCCTTTGATCCGACGTATATTCAAAAGATTAACTTTTATTTTCTTTATGTATCATCGGTTGAATTATAATATGCATATTATTAGTTGCTTGTAATAATATTTTGAAAGTATTACATTTTATTATAAAGAGTTTTTTTTCAAGTATATATTTATGCATGTGTGTGTATGTGTGTGTGTTGAATTTTATGTTTAAAATAAATTAAACTCAGATACTCCCTTCTACCAATGATGATACCAATGACAGACATTGGCCCACATTTATACGACTGACATTTTAAGAAAAAAATTTAAACGAATGATTTAATTTTATAAAAAAATTTAGCTCTGGAATTGAAAAAATATGTAGCAATGTAATCATCTGAAATTATAGGCCTAATGAACGTACAGGTGTCCAGGCAAGCCGAAAACAGCCAGTCCGAAAGGAACCTCTACTGATGGCGTGGTATATACACTGGCGGAAAATAAAATCCGAACACCAAGAAGGAGTTGTGCTAGATAAAAGAAATTTGGGAGCCGCGTTTTTGTACATGAAATAGGACGCCTATTCAAATTTCGCGTTAGACGAATAAGAGTGGCCTTAGTAGCGCCACTATGATCATGCAAATTACGTCTGCTGTAAATACGAGATGCAAACTTCGTGAGCGTTATTTATTGTCCGGATTGGACGTTGTGCCTTTAAGGAGACGAAGAAGGCAGTATCAGCAGCTTAATGAGTTTGAACGAGGTCGTAGAATAGGGCTACGAGAAGGTGGATTTTATTTCCGCGATATTGCAGGAAGACTTGGCAGGGATGTATCCACCGTGCATGATTGTCGGCAGCAGTGGTCACTGGAAGACACTGTCTCAAGAAGATCGGGGTCCAGCCGCACACGGGCCACTACTAAGAGGGAAGACCGCTGCATTCGCCGCATGGATGTAGCGTATCGTACTGCATCTGTAGCAGCAATTAGAGCTTCTGTTGGCTCCAGAGTGACACAGCGAACTGTAAGAAATCGGTTATTTGAGGGACAGCTCCGAACCAGATAGTCTGTAGCGTCCATACAACTAACTCCGAATCACTGCTATCTGAGACGTCAGTGGTGTCAAGCTAGAGTTCATTGGAGGGCGTAGTGGAGATCTGTTGTATTCTCAGATGAGCGTCGTTTCTGTCTTGGTGCCAGTGATGATCGTATGTTGGTAAGAGGGAGGCCAGGTGAGCGCTTGGAATCGAGCTGTCTGCTGCGTAAATATGCTGAAGCTACACAAGGAGTTATGGTCTGGGGAGTCATTTCCTATGACAGCAGGAGCACTCTCGTCGTTATCCTAAGCGCCTTGACAGCAAATTTGTACATCAGACTGGTGATTGAACCGGTTGTGCTGCCATTCATGAACAATATTCAAGAGGGTGTTTTCCAACAGGATAACGCTCGTCCTCATACCGCTGCTGTCACCCAACGTGCTCTGCAGAGTGTCGATATGTTGCCTTGGCCTGCAAGATTACCAGATTTTTCATCCATCGAGCACGTATGGCACATCATTGGAAGACAAATCCAGCTTCATCACAATCAGCATTAACCGTTGCTGATTTGACTGACCAAGTGCAACAGGCATGGAACTCCATCCCACAAAATGACATACGGCACATGTACGACACAATGCATGCACGTTTTCAAGCTTGCATTCAAAATCTTGGCGACTACAGCGGTTATTAATGTACCACCATTTCACATTTGAAATGGCCCTTCTCGCGCATACTTTAACCTGTGACCTTGAAACTTTAATCAAATAAATATGTTACCTACACAATTGCTTTGCCTAAATTTCTTTCCTTTAAACTAATTTATTCTTGGTGTTGGGATATTTTATTTTCCGCCAGTGTAGTATAAAGGGGCAAATATCTCCAAGTACATATTTGTTCTTGTGTGTGTGCGTGTGTGTGTGTGTGTGTGTGTGTGTGTGTGTTGCATTTTTACAAGTTCAATATAAATTAAACTCAAATAATTTCTTCTACCAATGATGATACTCAAGCTTTAAAAAGCCAGCCTGAAATGGACAAGGGGCCTCTACGAATAGCGTGGTATATACTAAAAAGGGGTGATAATTTCAAAAATTATCATGGCTAATTCTATCTTTAATACTTTAGACATTAAAATCCCTATTTTAACTTTTAAAATAAATTATTATTTATTCAGACATCTTATTGTTATTACTAAAATTACATTGATTTTAATTAACGTTTAAGGGGGAGAAAATGCACCATGTGAGACCGGGTCTTAGAATATTATTCCAAAATCAACAATTGACCTAATACACCCGCAGACTGGCACATACCACTGTTTATCGGGTATATTGCTCATCATGACTAGAATTGTTGCCGCTTCTTTTTCTGACATATGGAATCAATTTTGTCTTTTTCTATAACATTTTAATATTTGAAATAACGACTTACAACACTGTTTTGAAAACAAGACTTTCTGAACTTTTGCAATATCATTCTGTATAAGCGCTATCCAAAGACAATTTTGGTCCTGAAGATCATAACCCCAACGAATTTACGTCACACAAATTACAGATGTGGTTGAGGAAAATATCTCAAAGGGTCAAGGCTTAAACCAAGCATCATTAGAAACCAAATTAACCAATATTGCAATGATGCTACATTGCAATGAAAAGCAACCAATGAGAGGACAGAGGGCGTATCTGGACCTCAGACAAAATGATGTGGCGACAAGCAGGTAATTCAATGATTATTCAGTCAATGACAATCCAAACGCGATGAGAGAGAGTCGTTATTATTTAAAAATGATTATCCAGAAGCGTTGAGATATTCAACAAGAAAGATTACCCCAAAGATATGAGAGATAGTTGTGATTAATATTAATTGTCCAGAAGTCCTGTATGCAAAAACATAGTTGCTATATTTGGATATTTATCGCCAACTTGGCGACTTTTAGAATCTAGTAAAACTTTTTCGAACTACTGAATATTCTGGTAGTCCCTTGAAGCTTCTACAGATAATGTATAAAGGGAATCGTTGCTCAATTCGAGCATCAGTTGACGTAATACGAGTAATACTAAAGTAAATAATGAGATACGTCAGTGTTTTGGGAATAGAAGCCGCTACTTTGTAAATTAATATCGTATCAGGCAGTTGTTAACGATCTTGTAAAAAAGTACCTGTAATGAAAATTAGATATGAATTGTACAACTAGAAATGTTAAGACAATTATTTAAAAGAATTATTTAACTTAATAACAAATTTCAGCTCAGAATTTTTATAGAAATGTGTAATAGCATAATTATCTGAGTTCATAGGCACATTAAACATACAACTATCCAGGCAAGCCTAAAACAGTTAGTCTGAAATAGACAGGGAACACCTACTAATAGCGTGGTATATATTAATAAAGGCTATTTTTTTAACACTTCACAACATAGTTGAAAAGCGTTTATGACTTTGTTCATTCTCTCTCTCTGTCTGTCTATTCGCACAATAACTGCGTAAAAATGACTTTATCCAAATGAAATTTAAGTATGTTGAGCCAATTAGCTTTCGACTGAACCAAATGTTGAAAAAATGAAATCCATTGAACCCTATGGGACCTAATTTGTTGAACATATTTTAAGCACATTTAAAATTTACAAATTAATTTGAATGTTTTAGAAAATATTCTAATTATCCCGTAAAATATATATATAAAATAATCAGCAAAATATGTTCGGTAGTTTTTTTAAACAAAAAAAAATAATAATTACACCCATATAATATGCCCGGCCGTCCAACTGGTTACTCTAAGTCCTCTGGACGAGTCGGACGGTCTGGGTCTTCAACCCATATAATATGCCGGCCACACAAGCAGCAACCATAAGCTTTCGGGTTGGTCGTGTGGTCTGGGCTTTCTACCCATATAATATGAAAAGATCACATGACCCACTTCAAAATAAAAATTGCATCTATCTTTTCTCCCAGAGTACACATCGTGATTTTTAAAATTCTTTTAAATTTATATTTTGTGTTGCATCCGTCCTAAAACGACTTTATTTTTGCGTAATTTTTGTGCATCTAAATTCTGCGCCAACGCAATTACAATCGCTGAGCCAACATCGCTGCGCCAATTAAGCGTAATGTAAAACTTGCAAAAGAACCAAATTAGAGCAAAAGATACCCCAGTATCAATTAAATATATATACAATGCAAAATAAAAGGCCGCAGGATCTGAAAATTATATATCTGTTTTGAGAACGCCGTCAGAGACACATCCGTCAACAGATATAAAATATCAATTTTTTACTGCACAAAACAAATGGCTATAATTTTGTGTAGTGTTCAACAATATCTGAAGCTTACACAAAGTAGACAAAAAATTGCTTCCAAATAAAACTAACACTTGCAGAATCTAAGAAATATACGAGTAATAGTTCAGCAGAAAAGACCATTAAAGTACAAAGACAAAGCACACTTCCATGTCACAAACAACAGTCACATCGCTGAGCCAATGGAAAGTAATGTAAAACTTGCAAAATAACCAGATTAGAACACAGAAGACACTAGTAACAATTAAAATATGTACAATGCAAGATTAAAGCCGTAGGATTGCCCAGTGGTTAAAACAGGAATTTATACACTGGGGGTCCTGAGTTTGATTTCCAGAGCTGCCTAAGCTATCCACGTGTCTACATGGAGTAAGGACAAGTTAGATCTGTGAGTCCGAAAGCCCTCCCAAGAGGTCGGTGACAAAGGAAGAAGAGTACAGTGCAAAGTCCACTTCAACGATAAAAGCTTGCAATTTCGCCCTAGTAGCTGAACGGTAGAGCGTCGACTGCCTAGTTCGGAGATCTAGGATTCGATTCCCGGTTGGAGCAGCTAGGTTTTTTGCAATGGTGCCCGAATAAACCAACTCAAACTTGGTTAATGCTAAGATGCTGTAGATCTGAAAGTGACCCTAGTACGACTAGTACGGATTCAACAAATTCAGTGGAGTTTGAGCGCTGATTTCAAATTAAGAGAATAACAACCAAGCAGGATATTGACCTGGATAAAAATAGAAGGTGCAGTAGGCTAGCCTGACGTAAAAATAGTAGGAGGTTCTCAGACAGATTATCGGTTGTGCTCCAATCTGGCATTAGAGGGGGGGAGAACACGGAGTCCACTTCAACGATAAGAATTTGCAATTTCGTCCCAGTAGCTTAAAGGTAGAGCATCAGCTGGCCAGTTCGGAGATTGGGGGTTCGATTCTCGGTTGGGGCAGCAATGTTCTTTACAACGGTATCTGTGAATGTCACCCCCACTGGGTTCGGATCAAAATTAGGTGGCCCTGTACCGGCTATTCAAACATAAACCTTACACCTTCGGGTAGACTAGAAGGTCTTGGTCAAAAGAAAGAAAGAAAAAGGATAAAATGACGCAAGTCTATTTCTTGAGTGTTCAAAACGTGTGAATTCAGTCCAACAAAAAATCAATTTGAAATTTCAAGACCAATTTAATAATTTCCAATTACATGATGAAAAACTAAAAATAGTTTGATGAAAACATACAAAAGAACATGAAAAAAACGCATTACATGTATATAATAACTATGTAATAAATAAGCTTACCAACTTACCTGAGTCCTCGTAGAACGACTGAACTGCGGATGAACTGATTCAACAGGATTTCAATCACGGACTTTTATTAGTTTTAAAATTACGGCATCGAGTATACGTCGAAAATGGATTTTGGCAATTGTAATAAGTAGGAAATCTTACATCTTCCGGAAAAATGTTGATGAAAATTAGACCTTTTTTTAAAAAATAAGAATAAACGCAATAGCAAGGATAGTAAAATTTTTTAAAAACGCCTTTAGTTACAATCAATAACAAAAAATTATACGCAAACTAAGCTTGTTTATTGAACGTAATTAATGTGTACTTAAATATTATTCTGGAAGAATTTCCATCAAAAGAGGGAAAAAAAAATGTTTTAAGGTTTTAAATTTACCACGGGAGTTAACAGCTGGCTTGTAACCTCACACATTGCAATTTTTAAAGTAAAATTATCTGTGAAGCATATTTAAAAACAATATAAATAGATAAACATTTTTCTATCTTTATACCCAATGCATTGTAATAAAAGATTTTAATAAATATTCTTGATCAAGGAAAAAATCATCTATCTGGTGAAGGAAAAATCTGCATTAGCTATTGGGTAAGAATAAAGAATATAAAAATTAAAAATAAACGCAATACACAAAAGCAAAAATATGTCTAGAAAATTTTATTTCTATTAGATTTTTATGCCTTTGTGAAAATATTGTTTTTTTTCTTTTCATTTTAATATGTATTTCTTCTTTATATGTGAAATGAATGGATAAGTCTATTGATTCTTAGCAAATTTCCTTAGACATACTGAATGGGGTTTATCTTGGATAAAAATAAATACATATATGTTTGTTAATGGAATTTTTTAATCATATTTTTTATTAATATAAAAGTTAGAAAAAAAATTTCATGATAATTTATGCCCATAAATTTACATTTTATTATAGTTTAAGTAATTTGAATAAAGGGGAACTTTATTTAACTGCAAATAAATACATGGTAAATTTTTAATATAGATTTGATGTCACACTGATAAAGAAAATATAATATATATTATAATGCAGCATTTATGAACTTCCTTTATTTAAAAATATCACTGCGCTTTATTTCTTCAAAATTAGTATTTCCTAATCTATAATAATAGAAGGAAAAATCTTTTTTTCTCTCTGCCCTCGATGCCGAACTATATCTGCCGCATTTATAGGTATGAGGTTTTTCACACAGTAGCATCAGCAGATGAACTAATTCTCCTCAAAGGTTTTTGAAATGTCGCCAAATTAATGAAAATGTCACCAAATTTATAAGAATAATGCTAAATCAATGAAAATGACAACTAGTTGATTAAAATTTAATATTTTAGAAAAAATATAACACTCTACCATAAGGCTCCGTCTGTAACGCTTGGCAAAATTCTGGCGAGGAATTTTGACGGCACATGGCCAACTTGGCGACTTTTTAAATGTTGCCAAATTGACGAAACTGTTGCCAAATTCATAAAAATGTTATCAAATTGATAAAAATATCACCAAATTGATAAAAATGACGCCTAATAGGATGCAGTAAATGGCAAATTTGTACTTCCGTCATATGATAAGCGTACCTTTTATTATATAAGAAATGCTGTACTAAATATCGCCAACTTGGCGATATTTGGCCCCACATTCACGAAAATATCGTCAAAATTGCAAAAATGACGCCAAATTAATGAAAATGACGCCTAATTGATGAAGTTATTATTAAAATATTTGAATATATGAACTATATTGCCGATTGAGGATGCTAACAATATTGATAACTGTTAATTTAGAGTTGTGTATTGTAAGTTAATTGGGTGCAAAATGGTTTTAGATATTGTCAACCGGATATATGCAATTTAATGCTCCAAATGTACAATTTAACGTTACAAACACTGTGCTGTGGATCTTTCCATCACTTTTTCACCATTAAAGAAATAAATCCATTGCATTACATAAGGAAAATCATGTGCTGCCCACATCAGATTTTTTATTATTTCCTTCATCTCTGATTCTATTCGTTCGTTGTTCCCTGTCGGCGTTCTTATTTTTCCTCTTTCATTTTATCCACGTTGTTGGCAATTTCTTTTGTCTTACATTTAGTCAAGTGTGCTATCCTACCTGGCATGAGTAAGAGAGATCGCCTTTCATTTCGGTTCAAAGGAAAAATACTTCTTATGTATGAATTTAGGAATTGATAATTTTAAATGATCCACATATCCACATTAAATGAATGTAACATTGATAATTTGGAGCGACCACAGCTGGGATTATTCAATAACGTGAAATGTAATAAACCAAAACACTATCTAATATGCTGTATGTACGAAGATTTTATTCATTGCGTTACTTATGTATAAGTTTAGCAATGGATAATTTTAAACGATCCAAGTTAAATGAATGTAACATGGGGGATTTGGAACAGGTCATAGATTGATAATTATAATGCGAAATATATTAATGCAACACATTATCTACTAGATTGCATTTATGCTGTATTTATGAAAATTTTACTTATTGTGTTACTTATGTATGGATTTTGAAATCGATAATTTAAAATGATCCACATAAAATGAATGTAACTAGGATGATTTAGAACGATCACAGCTGGATAATTCTATAACGTGAACCATAATAGTCCAATAAACTATACTATCTTTTAGACTGAATTTAATTCATTCGCAGTTTGTTTGGATTAAATGTAGTAACATGAATTTTATCAAGAAAAACAGCCACATTTAATTACAGATACTGTTTCACCAGATCTAAGTAAACCAAATTCACATAAAAATTATTTTGCTCAAGCCAATTATGACCTATGAGTGCATTAAATTTTCAGTTCCTAATATTTTTGATTTTGTTATTGTTCGCAAACCACCAAGCATTAAAATTTAGAATTTATTCACACAATAAGCAGCCACAGAGTTACTTTTACTTTCCCTATATACATATTATAATTAATAGTGAAAGTTTTGTGATGGGGTTGTCAGAATATTTGGCGGAACAGCACATTTAAAGCATATCAAATTCAAACTGAATGGTTTGAAAGTGATGTGTGTGTCTTGTTAGTATTTGAGACTGTGAATACGATATCTCGCAAAATAATGGAATGTCTCGAAGGTAATTTGGTGTGTAATACAATAAATGAATACTGTAACCAAATTGAATTTAAACATGATCAAATATTTGAAATACTCCTAAATTTTACTTCATTTTCCAAACAATGTTTAATTAGTGTTATTAATTATAAAATTTATACTTCTTACGATAACTATATATATATATATATATATATATATATATATATATATATATATATATATATATATATATATATATATATATATATATATATATATATATATATATATATGTGGGACGTAAAATAAGGAAAAGGAACTTAGAGTTTAACTTACAATTAACATTAATTGTTATTAATCATTAAAGACATGGCCGTTAATCTCATACAGTGGAATTAACATTTAAATCGTACATCGCTCGTTGTTGTGCCGCAAACCGTCCAATTATTTGACTTATGTGTAAGTCCTGAAAAGCATTATTAATTAATATTAAAAGATTAGACTATTTTAAAACTTAAACAATATCATTTATTAACAACATCAATTTATCAAAAGCACCAATTTTCATAAATATCAATTTTCACTTAATATCAATTTTCACTTAATATCAATTTTCATTTGATTATTTTAGCGAGGGGAGATATGCGACAAGAATTATTAGTTTTACCGTTGTTGTCTAGGACCTGTTATTATGAGCACATACCTTCAAGTTTAGTCTTGGGCTCATCATCTCGCTTGCATCAGTCTTATACTGCCATATCTCTGTGGTGTGTGGCTCCTCCTTGTACTACTAATGCACTCGCACATAGAGTCCTTTACGGGACACTCAAGATCTACTCGTACTTTAAGTCAAAATTCGTGATTATTTTCTTTCTTGTCTGATCTCAATTTCTGCTCCTGGTTGTCTTTCGTATGCTACTGCACTCTCATTTTGTCTATAACTGAAACTCGTGTATTTCGTCCACAACTCTGGGGTGTGTGGCTCCGAACTCTGATTTCTTTCCTCTTAAGTCATGATAGTGTAAATACTCGTTATCTAACTGCAAATCCTAAGTCATGTCTGCTAGGTCATATTCACTTCGCTTCTTCCGAAAATTTTTTTAGACTTGTGATTCCTTCGGCGGGGGGGGGGGGAGTAGCTCCGCCCTTCTTCCTCTTGGCGCTCATTGGTTCTTCTAAACCCAATGGCATCACTTCACATCCCTTCTCAGCCCCTGTGGCCTGGCACACCTAAATTTAGAGTCCTTTTGACCTTAAAGTTCAAGTCCTCGTGAAGTTCGGCGCCAGCCAGACTCAAGCTTTCTTTTCCTTAAAGAACACCATAAATAATCAAATAAGAATGTCTCATGTGAGAACAATTTCTGGTCTCACAATATGTATATATATATATATATATATATATATATATATATATATATATATATATATATATATATATATATATATATATATATATATATATATATATATACACACAGGGTGTCCCAAAAGCATTTACCTCTGTTTTTATTCCTTAAATATTGATCTTACGCAACTCTAATTTATTATATATGTGTAAGAAAAAGGTACATAATTTTAAAATTTTCAAGGGAATTAAATTTTAAGAAATACAAAATTTAACTTTTTATACGGCCCGCGTACAAAACATTTCCAATGAGTAAAATGTGCCCCATACACTAATAAAGTAATGTACAAAATTTCAGCATTTTATCATAAAAAGTTCCAGAGATATGAAAAGACAAATATACTGACTTAAAACACCTTTCGATGCATCGACATGGGTTTTCAGAGGAGAAAAATCATGTCGGCAGATCGCGCTTCAGGGGTCATACACAAATTACGAAAGAAAACAATGATTAAATACATAAATAATAATTTTGCTATTTATTGGTACAAAAATATCTACACTGTGTAGAAATAATAACTTTATACAAAGATTACAAAGCTTGTTCAGAATGTTTTTGTCCATGCCAAAGATCTATTAAAAAAAAGAGGCAGATAATATTTGCGTATGATGCATTTCTGCGTTGCGTCATTTGCACTCTTGGTATAGACATTTATATTTTAATTTGTGATTAATCCCTAACCAAATTTGTTTAAACATATCTCTGGGACATTTTAAGATAAAATGCTGAAATTGTGTACATTAACTTATTAGTGTATGGGGACATTTTACTCACTGGAAATGTTTCTGTACGGGGGCTGTATAAAATTTTTAATTTTGTATTTCGTCAAGTTTTATCACCTGATAATATTTATCGATTTCATAAAATTCTGTACCTTTTTTACGTAACTTTGTAATTTATCATACGTATCTAAAATAAATATTTAAAGAATAAAAGCTCAGATCAATGTTTAGGGGGCACCCTATATATATATATATATATATATATATATATATATATATATATATATATATATATAATCTAAATAAAAATGTAAAAACATGAAAGTAAACATTGAATGCAAATAATGAAAAGCATCACCAATTGGCCGGGGGGAGTTGTAACCCCCACTCTCCGATTGAGCATGATATATGGCATGGTAACTCTCCCGGAAGCCGATACTTTTACTATGGATGGCCTTAATACCAACAACAATCATCAATGAAAACAACAAAACCTTTGGAAAGATGCACATGAAAAACACAATACAAATTCACTCATTGGACTATCTAATAACCAAACATCATACTTCAATGCGTATTCCACTTCTCTTATCCTAGCAATCAATACCATTTTTCACTTGAATACATAGACTATAAAACTCTTACCACCACTATTGCTTTGTCTTGAACTTTTTGAATTCATGTCAGTCCTGAACTTCATCCTTGAGCCTAAACAAACTCACCATAAACAAGTACCAATTCTGTCTTCCCATATCCTTTATATCCCTGTTTCAACCGTTCAAATATTTTCTTGTATTTGGGGTTACAGTTAAACCATTGAATTCCGATATAATCTTGATCAAAAAACCTTTGGGGTAACCCTGTTCTAAGCCTCATTTAAAAAATTCCTATCCCTTTTAAATGTGTCTGTGTCTCTACTATTTAAACGTTTGCTTCTTGCCAATTGGTTCATTATAATACTTGCGAATACATTTTTATGTAAATTAGTATTCAACGATGTAATATAATTAATTTTAAAGATAATTTTTTTTATCAAATATAGTAAAAAAAGTTTCATTATTTGATTTCTCAGTACAAATATCCAAGTAATTTAAACTACTGTTCATATTGCAAGGAGTTTCTATTAAATTTAACGTTCGTGGATAGAAACTGAAATTAATAACAAAAACTGCATAATCACAGCACATAATCACGTCATTAACATACCGCATGTATACCATCTCGTTTAAAATGTGGGTCCCGGTCTCATACCTGTCCAAATAAATACTATCTGCCAAAACAGATGAACAGCTTCCACCCATAGGGATTCCCTTAATTTGCTTGTAAAATCCCAGTCCGTTATACAGCATCATTTCAAACAAAACCAATTTCACAAGTGCAGTATACCTTACCATAGTCATCAAAGTTTGCAAATCGTGTGTACGGTAAATCTCCATTACTATTTAAAACAAATCGTTGATATCGATATTATTGTACAGATCGCAGAAATCATAACTTTTATTAACCACATCATTAGGTATACCCTTCAATTTATAATAACTTCATAACTATTATTAATGAAGTAAGAACCTTGTTTTTAACACTTTACAACAAAGTTGAAAAGTGTTTATGACTTTGTTCATTCTGTCTGTCTGTCTGTCTGTCTGTCTGTCTGTCTGTCTGTCTGTCTGTCTGTCTGTCTGTCCGTTAGCACGATAACTGCCGTAAAAATGAGTTTATCAAAATGAAATTTTAGTATGTTGTTCAGACGGTCTGTAGGACCTATGGGAATATAAATAAACAATATCACCCAATTAGTTTTCTATTGAACCCGGGTTGAAAAAATGAAATACATTGAACCCTATGGGACCTAATTTTTCAAACATTTTTTAAGTAAATTTAAAATTCACGAATTGCTTCGAAATTTTTAGGAAATATTCACATTATCCCATAGAATATATAAAAAAAAATTCAGTAAAATATGTTAAGTAGTTTTTTAATTAAAAAAATTATTTAATATAGGAAAAAAACAAATTCAATTAAATTCTGACTTTGGGATATCTTCCAGAAAGAAAAGAGAGAGATATTATATAATAGATATCTCTCCATTTGTTTAAACGTTTTGCATATGGGAGTGGCTTCATATTTTAAAATAATTTGGTAAATAACAATTTTTCATTTTTTTTAAATTTTATATAACTCTTCATGATAAATTTAATTGATGGCATTTTAAATGCACTTTCCTACGTCCTAGAGAGTTAAAATTTGGTACACAGCTTAAATTTGTTGAACATTTTATTCGACAAAAATTTGATGGATCTTTAAATATAGATCATACATTTTTTTCGAAATGGCCTGAAAATAATCCCCGTTCACTTCTATAAATCATTGTTGTAATATTGTTAAAAATTCTGATGTGGACAGCACATGTCTTTCTCTGCAGACTCATATTCGTTCTCTTTATTTATTCAATGATAATTTGAGTTTATCTGCACATCATAAGTATTTTAAATGACATTGAATTTACACGTTAAACTTAAATTTGGTTCTCATTTGATAGCTGGACTTATTGTCAAAGGTGGCGTAGCGAAAACGCGAAAAAACTAGAATATCTCAAGAACGGCTAGTCCTAGAGTAATGGGGTTAGTCTTATTCTTTTTGTTGTCAAAAATCACATATAAAATAGGAATTTAATTGATATAATTGAGCACACGTAGTCTTTTATTTTTATATATAACGATTTTTGCTGGCCATTTCGCAAAAATAGCCCGTTCCTTTTTCCCGAATCGTAGTAGAATAACCTACAAAAGATTTATATACAAAATTTTGTTAAATTTGGCATATAAATCACTTGTAGGTTATTGAAATATTATACACCAAATTTTGTTAAATTTGGTTCATTAGTTTTTAGCTAGAGTAAATAAAGGCAATTTCTGCGGCCATTTCGCAAAGAAGGCAGATTCTTTTATTACGAATCGTACTATAATCTAATGAACATCAGGATTTCCCACAAAAAACATACCTACCAAATTGTATGAAATTCGGTCCATTAGTTTTTCAATTAGAGTGGATGTAATATCCACACAGACACACAGAAACATACACAGATACACCCTTACACACACAGACGTCTTTCTAAAACTAGTTTTTTCGTGTTCTAGAAGTCCCAAAACGTGTAGATCCTTTGAAAATTCGAGTTCCGATCTTCGGCACGATTCCAATACTTTGAGTACATACACATACACATATATATTATCTGTGTATTATCTGTGTATCTAAATTCCGCGCCTATGCAATTACAATAGTTGTGATTTTAAATGATCCCTAAACTTTTATTATTTCTTCAAGGAAGCCTAATTTTAACATATGCAGAATGCAAATATCTCAAGCGATTGTAAGATGAATTACATAAGAATTGCTGAATTTTTTTCACACAAAATTATTTAGCTCTGGAGTCTGGAATACAAGTTATATGAATGAAATATTCATTGATTTTGCATAAAGAATCAGATGATTTATATTTCGATACAGTTTTAAATATTTAAGTATAATAAATTACTGTAGTACTGTGATAATGTAAAAGATATTACCACTGAATGAATCACATTTTAGAAATTTTTAAATGAAATTACATTTCAGTTGGAAAGTGTTTCATAATCAATGCTTATGCATGATTGATCTTTCTTGTTTGAGTCTTGTTATAACTGACTTCAGCACCATGAGTAACCTTTTATTAGCATTTGTTAAATATGATCTGAATACAATGGTTACTGGTCGAAGTTTAACGAGTTTCTTGTGTAATTTTGGTATGAGTGTAAGTTATGAGAATTTTATACCTCTGATGCTAACAGCAGATTTTTTTAACATAGCCTTTACACGATTTTCTATTTCAGTTATGGAATTATTCACTTGCTGATAAATATCAACGTCATTATAACTATTGTATAGTAATTCGCTATAATATTTTTTGCAAGTGAATGCGCAATTCGCCGTTATTTTATCGACGTATGTAATTACATAAATTTTCTGTAATTTATCCAACTATTTTTTATCATAACTCGTAATTTCACCAATTCTTTTATTCTTTTTATACCAGTAAAGTATTTCCTTCAGTACATTACGGATGTAAATCAATAAATACATTGAGAAATTTTAAATAAATGTTGAGTGCAGAGCTTTTATATTTTAATATTATATAGTGTACAATACACAATATTAAATTAATAACTAATATAACATATTAATATATTAATAAATTTTTAATATTATATTAATTAACTAATGCATTAATATAATTTTATATTGCATAGTGTTTAATATTGTATAACACTACACAATATTAAAAGTATAGATCAAAATTATAATATTTTGATCAAATAATATGTATTTTGTACTTTAAAATTTGTTAATGAATACAAAAGTGTGCAAACATTCCGTAAAATTGAAATAACCGCATAGGTATTTAATAATCTCTCAAAACTTTCTCAGGAAAGTATGCGTTAAGTAATAACTTGCAATTTGCTTACTAAGAAAATAGAAAGACAGTTAAGACTTTGAAATATGCTCCATGAGCTTTCATTATAATTAAGCCTTAATATTTTAATAAACAGGAAAAATATATGGATAATCAGTTTTCTGGTTTTCCTACTTTCAGAAGTGTTACATTTGCTGTTCATTGAAGAGTTAATAGTAAAAACATGTTCTACCTTCTTGTTCCTATAAAATCCGTCATACCTTGGTGAAGAGCGATATAAAAGTTATTCCGTTAATAAAATAAAAATATTTGCTGTACTAAGAAGAAAAAAACTCAGAATGCAAAATTTACGATCAATAAAACTGTTCATTAGTCAAACGTCGTGTTCTCTTTAATTGAGGGACATATTTTATTTGATGCAGAAGATTTGTTGTTTGGAAAAATTCTAGAATTCCTAAAATTTTTACATCTAATATAAAAGGAATATTTTAAGAACTTCTTTTGATGCGAATGAGATATGAATAATTTCCAAATAAATTATTCAATGAGTGTGTATATTTAGAAGTGCAACAAGATCCACTTCCAATGTGGAAGATAAAAATGAAATACCGGTAACTTAATGGATGGCATTGAGTGTGCCTGGTTCAAATTCCGGTTGAAACTTGATTTATGAGCAATGTTTAAAACAATTTAACAATAGACGACTGCATTTTTAAGTGTTATAGCTGTGTTTTATGTATTATTAGAGAAGGTACCCTGCACTTCCCGGAAGTAAAAGCAGAATAGTTATATGAAACAACAAAATAAAGAAATCGTATTCGTATAAATAACAATAAAAATTGAACGTAAACATCATCTTAACCCTTTCCGGACGGCGGCATTCCGGAACTGCCGCGGCCCAAAAGACGGAGCGCTTCGCTTCCGAACTGTTCCCAAAGGACGGCAAATTTTTTGCGCTAAGCCTAACTCTCGAAACAAATTCACTAAAAATCATCTATTCAACACAGATATCTATTTTTTTCAAGAATAAAAGAAGTATTTATTTTCTATTTGATGTATATTTTTATACAAATCTGAATGCAAAATACTCGTTAGTTGCCCCCATTCTTTTATCCGAAATAAACGAATAATTTCACAGCCTCTAAAACCCAAACAAAAAAAAAAATACTCTCTTATATTCCTATGATTCACCAACGAAATCATAACGCTGAAATAAAAACAAAACCCAGAATTCAATTATAAAATTTTTGATGCTGCGAGAATTGCTTTGTCTGTTTATATTACAAAATCATGTTTTACCACTCCAAATGGAGAAATAATTCATTGGATCCTCCTTAGCTAAGGTCATGTATCGGCAAAATACATTGAAGTTAGTTCCACGGACATTTAACGCCATCTAGTAGACAAATTAAAACGTTCCATGTGAAGGCACGCATTATATTTCTTTTTGCGGATGGTATCAATATTGATAATTGTCAATTAAAAGCATAAAATTTAACTGGGTACATTTTTTGGGTACTATTTTTAAGTGTTGTCATCCGAAAAAGCTCTAATTGTACAATTTACCATTAAAAACATTATGTCGTAGATCTTATACATCATTTTTCACTGTGGAAAAAGTAAATTCATTGCATTATATAGGAAAATCAAGTGCTGTCCACATCAGATTTTTCTTATTACTTTCAAAATTCCAAATGACACCTACTATTTATATAATGTAAAATTTGATATATCGTAATCATGCTGAATATAAATTTTTGTAGTGCAATTCTGATCATCATAATCAGTTAGTTATATACCATAAATAACATTCGGGGAATGTCTTAATAAATTATCTACGTACATGTTTCTAAATATATTTCGTTTACGTACATGTTTCTAAATATATTTTTTCTACTTACCTGTTTCTAAATATCTTTCTTCTATGTACATGTTTCTAAATATGTTTCTTCTTCGTGCATATCGCTGTTCTCAATTTGACAGTTTTATTAAGGTTCATTTTAATTCATATTTTTATTCCAAATAAATGAACCTCTCAATGAAGCATTAAACGATAATTAAAAAAAAATGTATTGATTGAAAACTCTTACATTATCAACTAACTCATAACATAAATAATTGCTAAGGGACATAATATTTCAGAATTATTTAGTTCAGTCACTACATTTTGTTTAGATTTTACAATCTTTTCCTGTTAATTACTTCTTGTATCAACCGCGTCATGGGAATCAATCGAACTGCAAACTAGATATTGATCACGTCTAATTAACTCCCAATCTACATAAGTCGATGTCCTAAGCTGAACATTAGATGTTATTTCGGTCAAATCAACTCTATATTGTCCAAATATTTTGATGGAGTTCATATGTATTTAAAATCAATACGCATCCAGTATTCACTGATTGTACGTTTGTACCAAATTTTGCCCAAAACGCTGCATTCGTTCGTAAGATATCTTCTCCATAGACTCAAGTAGACATCGACTCAAAAACGATCGATTCGATCTCAAGGATGCTTGCAACTTACTTTTCCGTCTAAAACTCGAATTCGAATGTTCGACCCCGTCATAATATTCTCCCTATGTTTTACACTATATATTTAACCATTTGCAATTTGAACTCACGTGATCAATTATGTTATTAGTTGCGTGTACAGATCTCTTCTAGCATGATATTAACATTTTTGTAAAGAACAGTAACGCGCCATGCTTACCTTTATATGTTTATTATATTATTATATGTTTTACACTATATATTTAACCATTTGCAATTTGAACTCACGTGATCAATTATGTTATTAGTTGCGTGTACAGATCTCTTCTAGCATGATATTAACATTTTTGTAAAGAACAGTAACGCGCCATGCTTACCTTTATATACTGCACAGTCATTATCCACTACATTATTCATGTTCCCAAGTAAAAATTTAATTATTATCTTCACCTAAATATCATATTTCTTTGCTGGCGAATGCATACTATGTAGTTTTCTACTTAATTTTAACTAATTTGGTCCTCTTCAAAAAGGAAGTTTTAAGATTTTGAACATTTACCTGAGATTTGCACACTTAATGCTTTAATTATGAATGCATACACTAACGAGGGACGTCATTAAATAATGAAAGAAAACGTCACTTTTCAGATGCGAGGATAATATTTGAATCATTTTTATCACCCTCTTAGAATTACGTACTTAAATATTTGAAAAGGGTTTATGGTTTTCTAGTAATTAACTTTCATCTTGGTAAACTTCTCAGATTTCAAGATATTGAAGAGCAGAATAGACCTGGAATTTTAAACATGTGTCAAAATTCAAAACGACTTTATTTTTTCAATAGGTTCGAAAAAACATAAAAACAGATAAAAAAATTATTGTTCGAAATAAATCGCTATTGAAACATCTTTAGGATTACCCTTATTCGATCTAAATATTTACAATTAACAGAAAGGTAAGAAAAAATTAATCATTGCTCTCATCTTTTTTCTCGAAAAACAAGAAGATTATTATATTTACAAATTGAAATAAACTTCAAAACTACATTAGCATTATTTTAAAATGCTGATGAATATTGTTTTACACTGATATGCATAAATACGTATCATAGCATGATGCTCATAAGGCAGTATTCATTACTTCTAAGTATATTGTTGTGAATGTGCAATATTCTCTTTTGCGCCTCCTTTATATTCTGTTTCGAATATTCTGCCCATATGTTCACACGAAGTACGGGTACATTAAATATGTGGGTCCGTAAGTCCTTATGTCATTTGTGGGTCCGAAAAGGTATAGCCTTGTGGATGCAGCTCCCACTGCATTCCAGAATAAATTGGTTGGCACTTCCCGGCCATCTAATAGATATCTTCACCTTCGGGTAGATCGGATGGTCTGGGTCAAAGAAGAAAAAAATACTACTGCTGATACCTTACAACTTCGGGTAGATCGGACGGTCTGGGTCGAAGAAAAAAAAATAATAACACTGGATCTGCAAAAATCTGTTATCCTGGACTTGTACTCAATGAAAAATTCGTATAAACGCTTGATGATAACAGATCAAGAGTTAACTAAACAAACTGTAAGCTAATAACAACGACTCTCTTTTACGTTATAAGCCACTTTACCCGTCCACTCACGACATTTGAGTGCAATACCACGGTCACGGTCTCACTGTCTGATCTAGTGTAACTCACTTATGCACTGTGTAAAGCGTTATACACCATGTTTTTTATATCACGCACATTTTTTCAGGGACGAGATTTCTGTGGTGTCATCTTTAAGTAGTATTAAATGCCCTGAGCTGAAAATATTTTTATTTCGACGCTATAATTCTTACCAGTTATGCGGTAGTTTTAGTCCCTTGCCCAACCGAACAACCAATAACATTTGAAAAATTATTCATTGAGATTGATGTTTTAATCATAAAAGGTATAGAACTCTGATAATTAATAAGTATTTATACTCATTTGTTATTTTATTCATAACTAATTCCTTTTCAAATTTGGTTAACAGTTCTTGGTGCCCTGATATAGTATTTCTACAATATTTGTCTTCTACTGAATTTCAGAATATTTTTTCATTTCATGTCAGCTGCAAAGAAAAAATAGTTTCGCATTTAGAATCGTTGTTCTTTGGGAGTTTTCAATGATTTGTAGACCATTAATGAATTATGCAGCGTATTATGATAGCATTTTAAAATACCAGAGTGGATCCCATTATTTGATAAGCAATTTTTACTAGTAAAAAATTGAATACACTTCACTAGAATAATCTATGATAATAACTGAACCCAATTACGTAATAAGGAACATTTGGGAAATCTGATAAGTATTCCTTATCATACATCTGCTTATAAATAGTAATATCTCGTATATTAATTTTCTTAGGACAGCATGTAAAATGTATAGTTATACTTTGTCCATTTTCGATTAAAGATTCAATTAGTCACGTTCATAAACTAGAATACATTTATTGGAATAATTCAAAGAGTTTTTTTAACCAAAACTCCCACGCTGTATATATTTTTATGCTGATGAAACAATTTTTCATTCAGCAAGTTTGACAATATTTTAATGCATGGTATTTTCAATTATTAGGTAAAATGCAACCAAACATTGACAGCTAGTTTCCCCTTCATCTGCATAAATTGCATAAATTATTAACCGATATTAAAATAACGAAAAGTCCCAAATCATCCGCTCGATGAAGCAGAAAACGAGACTCTTCGGAGGAAGCAATATTTTTGCCCCTCAACAGAGGTCTTATTCCAATACTGCCGTTCAATTGCAAGTATTTTCTGCAGATGCACCTTCGTTAGCATAGGTGCAATGACCATCTGTCTGCTTCGGAGGCCCATACATAGAAGGGTTAACTGAACTGTCATTAGAGGCAAACTTCCGTTAGTCGCATGGTTCATTCATCTAGTGAGTTGCTCCGCTGTAGCGCGGAAATCGTCCCACACGGACCTTCGAAGTCGACGTTCATCTCTCACATCAATGACGTGTGATGCTCTGCAGTGTACACGTTACTTATTCGCATTTCTGAATTGAAAATTCCTGGGGTGGTGCATGTGGTGTAATTTAAAAAACATTTGGCCGGCGTTACTTTTAAAATCTAATATGTCTTTTGATTGAATTCGTTTTCTTAATTAATAGTGATCGTAAATCATATATTCGTATATTTCATGGAGGGCATAAACCCACCATTTTCTCCTTGCACGAGCTACTGTAATTTCATCATTGTTTAAAACACTATAGATGTTGACGTATAATGCGGGAAAGATCAGAAAATAAACACTCATCAACCATTGCTTGAAGAACACAAGGCGATCGGAGCAGCGTTATGGTCTGATGAATGTTTTATTGCATTCTCTGGGTCCACTCATACCTGTGGAAGGCACTATGAACAGAATTCGCTATGAATCCATCCTTGCAGACCAAGTACACCCGTACATGCTGATTATGGTCCCTGGAGAGGATGAGATCTACCAGCACGACAATGCGGCGTCTCGCACAACAAGAACTGTCCAAGAGTGGTTGGAGGAGCACGATGAAGAGTTCAATGTATTTATGTGGCCCTCTAAGTCCCCAGACTTAAACCCAATTCAGCATCAATGGGACTACCTCGATCGGATTATTCGCTCTATGAATCCTGCCCCACGGACCCTCCAGCAGCTGTCACATGCATTGCAGACAACATGGCTCCACATACCTATGAACACTTTCTAGTATCTTTCAGTGTTACCCTCTGCCAGTTAGCTGCTGTCAGCGCTGCACACGACAGTTATTTCGGATATTAGCTGGTAGTCGCGCCTCGACTAATAATATATATTTTTTTAAACGAACTACATTTGGATCCCTGAACTTTGCGTTAACGAGGATAGACTGTATTATCAAATCTATTTGAGGAGAGAATTAACTGAAATAAAACGGATATTAAATTCTTGAGGTACATATTCTGATGTCACTTTACTTTTTGAACTTCTTATTAATGAACACACGATTCATTAATGTCAACTCCAAACTTCCATCTACTGGCATAACGTAAATATACAAAACAATTTTAGAATATCGGTGTTGTGGCCATGGCTATTACTTTTTATAATAAAACAAAAGTAAATTTATATTTTCTCTATAATAATATTTAGAGCATCATATTTAAAACATCAATTTGACTGCAAGTCTGGGGTGTAAAATGCGTTTCTGAACATGACATTGAGGTCAAAAATATTTTCTACCATTTTCGTAATTTTCTCACCAAAAATAATAAAAAGAACAAGTATTCTTTAACAAAAATTGATATTAAGTGTTTTATCAAAGCTAATATATAACAATAAAAATTATTTTGCTAAGAAATATAGCTCCGTCCATATTGTATTTATAAAAATATTTTAGAACTTTCGGATCTAAAATAACTACTTACTTTTTTTTGATTTTGGGCACTGAAAAGCAGCACTCTAAACACTGTTTAATTTCCTATAGTTAATAGATACAGTGAATCTGGATCAAAACCTTTTTCACTAAAATTGACAATTTTTATTTTAATTAAAGCTTGTTAAAAATCTCAGAAGGATTTAAATTTTATATATATAAAAACCGTTAACTATTCCTTTTGAAAACCTCTTTACATTATTTTTGCTTTACCTTTTTTCTAAGCTCAATAGATCATTCTTGTTTCTTCACGTGTCACTTTATAACAAAAGACCGATAAGTATACCCTATTAAATTTAAAAGAGTATTTTTTTATCTCCTTGTCATTAATAAACGTTTGCGTTTTTAAATACAAACTGTGGAAAAGAACGTCAACTCCATCACCGTTTTTTATTAAAATATAATATATTGTGCTTATAAATAAAACATTTTTTTAATTAATTTCTAAACAGTTTTAAAATGTCTATTATCTCTATTATAAAAATATGCTTGAGGAACACAATTACTCGTCTTCTGAAACTTAACAGTGTTTGGATCTGAGATTAAGTAGTTTAAAGAAAATTAAATGTGAATTCGGATTAGGCTTCGGTTGCTGATGACTTCATCTATGGATCAGTTTCACCTTTATTATGTGCTCATTGGCATGAATTAAACAACGAAATGTATTTTCTCGCCCATACATTAATTCAACACTCGACACGAAAATAATTTTAAATATGTATTAAAGCAAACAAGCACAGTCAGCAAGATGCAGCGTATTTTTATTTTCGCTCGATCACACTTTTATCACATGTGTCAAAAATCGATCACACTTTTATCACATGTGTCGCTTTTTACTATTTCATCTATCCAGGTCATCCAGCCCACCCGAAGGTGTAAGGTAACCGATTGGACGGTTCCACACAATTTAGACGAATCGAAAAGGAGTGGCAACCACAGAATCCTCACCAACTTTCCTCTAACATATCCCCTCTCGGATGGACTTTCGTACCTACGTATTTAACTTGTCCATACTCCACGTAGACTGAGATAGATTTGCCGGCGTCAGGGATTGATCTTTAGTCTACAGTGTGCAGTCCCAACGGCTTTACCTTGCTACTCACCTCCAGACTGAAGAAAATGTTTAGCTTGGCAACTTTTAAACCTGCAGAGGGTTTCGAAGTGACGCCAATTATCGTCAATTTAGAGATACCATCATTTTGCTGCTATCTGCAACTGAACCAATATATTATTTTTATAACGTCCTGTGTGGTCTGATTCTGCTATTATAAAATGTAATTTATTTGCTATTTAGTTGTATAAATATCAGTATTGCAATTAGAGAGTGTGCGTTAATAAATGTATTTACTATTGTAACTTCATTCCTCAAAGCATGACAGAAATTATCAAACTTACAGATTCTGGAAAATATGAAAAATATAATGTGAACTGTATTAAAACATTGTAGTTCGATGGGAAAAAAATCGAAGAAAAGAAAGTGCTGAACAATTCAGAAAATGAGCATTAACAAACTTCCCTTTTCGATTTTGTGGAAGATAAATGTTATCCAATAAAGCAAAATACAGTGAACGCTATAAATCAGCTTTCTTATAAGATAATAAATACAATAAGTTACAATATTTACAATATTTACGTTACGAAGTTACAATATTTTCAATATTTACGTTTTTTTCAATATATTTACAATATTTACGTTACGAAGTTACAATATTTACTATTGTAACTTCATTCCTCAAAGCATGACAGAAATTATCAAACTTACAGATTCTGGAAAATATGAAAAATATAATGTGAACTGTATTAAAACATTGTAGTTCGCTGGCAGAAAAATCGAAGAAAAGAAAGTGCTGAACAATTCAGGAAATGAGCATTAACAAACTTCTCTTTTCGATTTTGTGGAAGATAAATGTTATCCAATAAAGCAAAATACAGTGAACGCTATAAATCAGCTTTTTTATAAGATAATAAATACAATAAGTTTATCTAAAGCGTGACCACACAAAAATTCCACTCATATTTACAAAAACGTATTTTTACGTAGACGACTTCTAATCAAACAATATAATCAAAAAATTAAAAAAAATACTTTTGTAAAATAATATTTTATAATTTCATCTCTTAGGTTCGACTTTGAAAATTAAAAGATGAAATATAATGTTGGCAAATAAAATTAACTGGTGTGTGGTTCAACTCGACCTTGTCATACCAGAATTCATTTTTAAGTTGTGTAATGCCAGAAATATGAAACATTAAAGAATTGATAGGAATAAAATATGGTGGAAGAAGGGTGAATGCGGAGGGGTGAATATTCCCAAGCTAAGCCCGTTGGCGGTAACCGAGATTGTTCTCCGATGTCTGCATACCAGAACAGAAGGCACGTAGACAGTCCAGCGGAAGGAAAGGGGTAAATATGAGGTCAAGCTGAGGTCAAACGAGATGGTCAGCAGTTGGTCAAGGCAGTCTGTTGGAGTTGCATGTATGAAGGGCAAGGCAGTAGCAGTTTTAGATTTGTGTGTGGAATGAGTTCGGAGGAGAGCTCACACGATCTTCAGATATTAAGCAAAGAGTAAATGGTGAAAAACCCGGTGCAAGTCTTCAAAGTTGAAAGACGAACATCACGTACCGTATAATTAAAATTATATGAGGATGACGTGTTCAAAATTTGTATTAAAAAAACTAGTTAATTAGTTCCACCACTTGATCCAACCAAAGGTCTCTATTATCTGGCATTACACCCCCCCCCCCAAACTACTTTGAGATGTATTCCAATATTGTGATACTTATTTAATTTGTAATTTACAGAGTGTAATATAATTATGTGATAAAATAAATGTTTGTTCCTTTACTATTAACCTTTTTAGTTTTAACTTAGTATCCCGTTATGCAAAATTTAGGTGGGTGTTACGGCCACCAACGCAATGTACACAGCAGTAGGTTTTAGAGCATATTACATATATGATTAATATACTAATTAATAATTAATTTAATTTAAATGCATTTTTCGACAAATATTATATATATAATCGGCACATTTTTAATCGGCACAAGCAGTATTTTTTTTCGTCAATTTTACAAGAAAAACTTTGAACAGTATGTGTCGTTGTTCCAAACGATCACAGTTATAGAATGTAACCTTTAATTTTATAGGGCTTAAAAACATATCTCGATAGATAACAAGTTTTATAATGTATCCTCTCGGTGGGTAACTCCCTCCCCTCAGAAATGGGCTAATGATGTCACGAACACAATGATTATATCGCAGCTATCTGGAACTACAATAATTGAAACTGTTAAGTACAATGGAGCTTATTTAGGGCGTCTCAAAGAGTTTATACATCAGGGCAGAGGGCAAACGCATATATAAGCCATATTAAGCGGTTGATAGGACGCAGCATTCGATGTGCCCAGAGCCAGGACCAAGACGTTTTACGTACCACAGCAGTGGTCTAAGGAGTGATAAAGTGCTTATTTAGGGCGAACGTACGTTTTGTAAATTAAGCGTGTGCAGCGGACCACTAAACCTTTCAGAAACTTTAATAAATGGATTCAATTAATCCCTGATTTAAATTCCGGGCAAAGTCGGATACAGTTCCTAGTTCTAAATAAAATTAATATTTTCATAGACTTTTTCATTTTATACATATCTCTCACACAAATTTAATGTAAACTAATTGGATCTGTACAGCACATGACTTTCGCTACATAGGTGTATATGTGAATGTATTATTTTTTTAATTATTAAATAAATAAATATAATCTAAATAAATTATCATCCTCTATTGAAAATAATGTAAAGACAAATTTTAATTTCAAATAACTATTGTTATAATCTAGCTAAAGACAGAATATCTTCTTTAGTTATAGATCTTACATAATGTAACCATATTATTTCTCTATCTCTTTCTTTTTCTCCCTTTTCTCTTTATCCTTTATCCATTTACATCTTGTCCCTATATTCCGTCTCTAGATACATCTATATATCTATCTATCCATCTATCCATCTCTTCTCTCTATTTCCCCCGCCTTTTTTTGTATTTCTCATTTACCTATTTCATTCTCTCTGTTTCTATCTTACACACAAACACATGCACATTAATAAATGGCCACACATACATGGATATATTTCCTTAAATGTTCAAAATGTGTTCATGTGTGATGTTCAACAATTTATTTTCAATCGAATTTTCGAATTCGAAAAATTTCAGGAAAACAATAACGTATATGTACAGTAGAGTTAAAAATTATGGCTTGGTAACAAAACAATTGTGTTAAGTATACCAGAAAAACAGTCTTCAGCGAGGAAAACCATTAGAGAAGGACGAGGCTGAATCAGGAAACGATGCATGGACACACACTTCTTATCGGATTTGCAGAAGATAAATGCTATCCAATAATGCAAGACATATTGGATATAATTAATCAACTTTTTCTTGTACAATGCAAATTAATTTCGAAAAGTATTATGTGATAGCATAATATTAGTTTCAGAATTCAATAATTATTTTGAATAAATGAATGTTGATCCCAGATGATTTCAAAAATTTAAACCAAAGCAAAAATCATTGAATGTATATAGCTGCTGCTTTTAGAATGCGATTTTTTTTACTTTCTTGAAAGCAGACAAATACATATTAGATGATTACAACTATTTTAAGTACATTTTGAGCACTTATCATGAAGTCAGAAGAAGCTGTATGTATTTTTGGGAGACAAATTATAAATGTCGTGGTACGGATATTATATTTTGTATCTGAAAAAATTTTGGTGCATAAATGCAGGTTCGGTTTATATCATGAGTAGTGATAACTGTCGAAAAAATTCTGAAAGAATAAAAATGAGGATTACTAATCAAAATGGTGAATTAATAGATTTAAATAAAGGAGCTGTAGAATTTAATTTTATACCTATTTTTGAGGATAACTACGTTAAAAAATATATCAATTGTTAGACCAGGTTTTTGTTCATAAATAAATGAATAAACATAGATTATATAGAAAAAGTAAAAAAATACAAGGATTTTTAAAGGTTTTATTGAAAACTGAACCTATTATTGAGAATAAATTAAATGAAATATTTTCAATGAAAAAGAAAGGAGGTGGTTTAAAAATTCTTCCTAAATAAATGCAAAAGATTTATGATTTGAGTGATACTCATTATTATTATAATGATCAAATTAAAAGTTATGAATTAAGAGAAATTCACCCAAAAGAACATAGTTCAGATGAGAATGCCACCTATGTTTTTCATATTAATGATACTAAAGCAAAAATTTTATATATATGTAAACTGCATCAGTTCTCGATATCAAAAAGGCTTAATTGTCATAAGAAATAATTTAGCTAGGTTTCCATTTTGAAAAGACTAAAAGTGTAAGTGTACAACTGGGAGATTAATGTGAAGTGAATTATATTATCGGAAATTTAAACAGCTTGAACTTTTTATGTGTTTTTATAGACTACAGAGCCTTTGCTCAACGCTCTCCAACCCTAACTCGCTTCGCGAGTAGAATGCCGCTGGTGTCCGATGACATCGCTTTGCGGATTCTTTCAAGCCGCTTGTTACGCAAGCGTAATATGACAGATTAAGGTCCGCCCCCTGTTTTCTGGCACTCACCCACGTATATCTTTCAACATGGCGAACATACACAATAGTCCTCGGGATTTTAATCGACTCAACCAATTAAATATTTGCCCATACTGAAGAGAAAAAATTTCACTTTAGATATGCGTTAAAACTTGAATAACGCATAAATTAAATCAAAATTTGAAAAACAAGGGCCTTGCAAAAAACTAACTGCAGGTACATGCTTGCAAATAATCATGGTTTTTCTCCTACTAGTCTATCTTGGATGAAAACAAATTTTGAAATAAAAAAATTATAAAATCAGAACATTCAATTCCATAATGTTCAATAAATAATAATTGTGTACGCAGTTTTTTTATTCTAAAACGAATAACCCAAACTTTAAAATACTCGCTTGATTCATTCTTGTGATATTGCACGTTTTTTAAATAAATGTATCTAATAAAATGCATAAAAATGAACAGTAGTAAGTATCATCAATTATATAACACTTAGTGAAAATATTAGCGACATTGACGACTAACTTGGCGAAGTATTTCGTACTTGACGAAATGGGGGGGGGATGGGCAAATTCGACGAAAATTTCACTATATTGACAAAACTGTCGCTAAAGTTACAAAAATGACGCCAAAGTGATGAAATTGTAATTAACATATTTTATTAGCATATTGCTTAGCAGATTTCAGCAATATTTACAATTGTCAAGATATATTTATGTGAAATATAATTTAATTTTATACTTCACATTAATTCGCATTGAAAGATGTAAAGTGCTTGAATTAAGCAGTGAAGTTTTGTGCTGCCCACAATTAGAAGTTTATTATTTGCACAGTAATCTCTTGCGTATCAAACTATGTAGTTAACATTTCACAAACATCGACTAAAGAGGGCTATGTTTTCAAAAATAGGACCACGCTTCCATTGTAAATAACAGAATCCATGGAATAGTTGTTTTCTGTTTTTATTTTTTCTTTAGTATGAAGTAGTCAATGCCAGCTTAAAAATTGCAACACAATTTTATTGACATCTATGGAGAACTACAAGCCCATTCTTGACTAAAAAGTTCTAGGCATGTTATGCGATTATAAACTTGTCCATATCAGTCTTATACAACCGAGTTTAATTTTTATAAAAATTGGATCCTGACTGCTAGCGTTGTAAATCTGAATTTATCGTTTCCAAATTGGCTCGCAAAATGATGGTGTATGACAAGGTCGTTTGTTGTCTTTGTATGTATTAGATATTATGTGCTGGCAAGCGCAGAAAAGGAGTAAAACTGATCCATGGATTCTGTCATCTGCGAAGGAATCTTAATTTTGCATGGTTAAATTTTCAAGTATCAGCCTAAAAATATTTTATCTTAGCGCGAAATAGATATAGCAACCTCATTTTATTCATAGCAACCTCATTTTATTCAAACGATTGATGCTTTATCCTTTGAACTTGGATCATACACTCATATTCTATATTTTAGGTATACATAATTGTTCTTATTTTAGTACGTAAGAAGATTAATCTAATAAAAATCAATTCAAGTAACTGTAGTGTGGCTCTACGCGACTTTATCATACCAGAATCCATAGTAGTTTTTATTTCCAAATTTTACAAAAAACATTTTGAAAAATCGGTTTCTTTGGTCCAAAATCATTATAATTATATCGTGTTACCTTCCATTTTAAAGGGCTTGAAATATTTTGATTTATATCATACTTCAAATTACATCCCCAGGTAACTTGACCCCGAGGGGTGGATGACGTTACTAACATAATTGTATCGCCTCTATTTTCACAACAATGATTAAAACTATTATGTCTTGTGATAATTGCGCCCTAAATAACTCATTTTATACATTTCTATGTCAAATTTTGTCCTATGCTGCCATGTTAAAAACAATACAAACTTTAAAAACATCTTTAAACAAAAGATTTTTCAATAACAAATCTGGATATATATTTTCACGAAAATTCATTAATATTTGTGTAGCTATTGTGCATATAACATATCGACCACATATATACAGACATACAGTTGAACATCGCTCTAAAAATAGGCAAAACGTAAACTCCTAAATAATATATTGACATTAAAATCTCGAATTCAAAATTTTTGTGAAAATTATATTTTCTCTATGCTATATTACACAGTATGAGAAAATAAAAATAATTACATTGTTTTAAATATCGCAGTGAAATATATTATACTATTTTGCTTAGTAAACTACGATACAGGTGACTAAAAGAAAGTACCAGCAATCCATGTTACTGAACTATCCTTCAAAATTAAAGGGAGCATGTTTCAAATGTTTCAATTCCTAGTTCTCCACCAAATACGTAACAAAAGTGATTCAAAGGGGGCGATCGATTGGAACTTAATTAACTGAGAATTGTGGAGAGTATTAAAATGTAATCTTCACTTGACAGAATTTATAATCACTTCATGAAATTTCAGTCTTAATCTTTTCTAGGCATTTCAGTTTCAGATAATATATATTAATAAAGAATTAAGGGAAATAGTTCTCAATATAATATCCTTCATGTTGCGTCAGACTTATCTTTTATTATAATACATTGCTTTCTATTTCCAGATCTCTTAAAATTAAATATTCACATGCGAATTAAGAACAGTAACAGATCCCGCCTACAAGACTGCCCTCCCACTGCGGATAACAACATTAATTAGGACCCGTTTTGCTCTTATTATCTACACCTCAGCATAGAATAGCTGATATTTGCAATGCGAGGTCAATCTTTATGGCAAGGTAAAAACGCGGGGAGGAAAAACTTGCTGTACCACAATTTCCCGGAACTTTGTGTCCAAGTTGTAAGCCATATTCGACCCGGCGTCTAATTTTCTGTTGATGTTCTATAACTCGATTTTAGAGATATAAAAGTGGGAATTTTCTCATTACAGTATAGAATCCTGTCATTGATGTCATCCGATATACCATGGTTACTTTATATCTCGCTGAAGTTTTATGCGTTGAAGACCCAGACCACTCAACTGGCCCAGGGGCTAACAGCAGTATTAAGAGAGGCCGGGAAAGGAAGTTTTATGTGTGTAACATATTGTGCTTAAGAAATATTGAGCATGTTTAGTTGTAACTTTATTTAGGTAATGTTATCGTGTCCAAGCCTAACATTCGAGGAAAATATTTTGTCTCAGTTTCTCAATAGATTAAGTGTTGACTGCTATTATATTGACTATATATGAACCTATTATATTGAATATATAATAGATTAACTATTGACTGAAGATTGATTGTTTAAAATTCAACAGGAATATAGGTTATTTACAATAGCGTAAAAGTACCTTGACACTACAGAATAATTGCTGTAGACCATCGAGGTTCTAATGGAAAATATAAATTATACCAGGGACCCTATGATTTATAGCAGTGAATTTCAAGGATCTGGTATAGAAAATCTGAATATGTATAGTGCCCTTGATGTAAAGAAGAGAAAATTATCCTTGAAGTAGCTCAATGAATAGCTCAATGAATAGCTCAATATCAGGCAATGCTCAATGGTAGCTTATATTCAAGTCAATGTTCAATGGTCAGTAGTTCAAAGCCCTGACTGTCTAAGTGAAAAACCGTGGTTTACGTTCTCGTTAAAGCATAGTTTCTTTACAATGTTGAAATGCGGTCGATATAAATATTTCATTATTGCATTGCTTGAAAGAATAATAATATATTAATGCACTGTATTAAATAAATAATAATATATCCGTATATTGTTGCGAACATGTAATATTCTGTCGCTGGCGTCGCGTCTTGTATTTCGTCTTTATCGCAGACCAAGCTGTGCCATCGATTCGTTTACTCCAAGAGACAGCAATACCAACATTCTCTCACTCACGTCACTCTATGGTTGCAGAATTTCGAGTCTGAAGTACATTTACCAGATTTGGCAATTTATCGTCAATTTGGCGACATTTGGAGACTTCCGGGATGTTCCAGGAACTTCACGAAATAATGATTAGTCCAGGAGATATTAAATAATTCTGGAAATTTCTACAGAGATATTTTCTGAAGTTTCTATTGATAGACTATAAAAAGGACTCATCTCTCCGTTGGAGTTTTGTTGAGGAGTTACCGAATTGACGTGGCACGAGCTACGTTGGATTGCGATTTTTGTCAATGTTTTGGGAATAGTAGCGGCAATTTTGTTAAGTACTTTCGCCAATATTTTGAGAGTAATATCTCTGTTTCTGTGAAATTAGTGCAGCATTTAAGTACTGTTTCATTATATATATTGTTTCTGTTTATTTTGTGCTTGCGAATAAACGCAAGTTTTCTAGAAACTTGGATTCGTTCTTGTATCCTGTGTCTACACCTACGATTCTAGAGGATATGTTTCGTAACAACTGGTGTCAGAACTGGGGTTTCTGGAAACGTGACAAGCATTTATGTTAGTAACTAGAAAAGCGATAGAGGAACAGTTGAAAGAGATGATGAGGTTGATGAGATGATGATATATATGAGGTCTTCGATTAAAGCCGGACAAGACAAGATGCTATCCAGACAAGACGAAATGCTAGTCAGACAAGACGAAATGCTAGTCAGACAGGCCGAGATTCTAGTCAGTCAAGGCGAGATGCTAGCCATAAAAAACGCTATGCTAGCCAGAGAAGACGCTATGCTAGACGCGACAAAAGTCGGACAAAAAGCTATGAAAGCCGGACAAGACGAGATGAAAACCGGACAAGACGAGATGAAAACCTTACAAGACGATATGAAAGTGGATATGAAAGCCGTACAAGACGAGGTGAAAGTCGTACAAGGAGCGACGAATGATGAGATGAAAGAGATACATGACAGCACCACTTGAGGGCATTTTGGCTTCAGCAAGACGCTTAACAAATTTCGTGAACGTTGCTTCTACGCAATGCGAGATCCGATGTTGAGCGCTAGTGCAAAGACTGCACGGAATGCGATGCTCGGAAGGGGCCGAAAATGAAAACACTTTTGCCTCGTCAGTGTTATAATGCCGGAACTATTTTCGATAAATTGCACTAGACGTTTTGGGGCCACTACCAAGAACTGCAGACAATAACAAGTGCAACCTAATAGTTGTGGAATACTTCACAAAATGGCTAAAAGCTTACTCAATCCCTGACTAAGAGTCTACAACTATTGGTGAAGTTCTAACTTGGAGTTGAATATGTGGTTGCGGGGCTCCCTCTCTTATCGTTTCTGGCCAGGGTACGTACATTAGCTTGGGTATATTCACGAGACTGTGCAGACTACTCGATATGGACGAAGCTCGAACTACTCCTCTTTAACCTGAATCGGACGGCAAGGTAGAGATATTTAACATAACGATACTTAATAATCTCTCTATGTTCATATCCAAAAACAAGCAAGACTGGGACCGTTATTTACCTTTGTTCCTACAAGCTTACAGAAGTTTTGTCCACGAGTCGATAGGACATACGCAAAAATCCTGTTTGGCCGACATTTACGACTACCATTTGACCAAATATTTGGAAGACCGTGTGGTGCTCCTTCATCGTCTGATGAATTTGTGCAAGATCTGCAGGCACGATTATAGGAACTTCATCGTTTCGCTCGTGAGAGGATCAACATTGCAACCGATAGAATGAAGTCTCGGTACGATGCTAAGACTAATGGAGTACGATTCCAGGAAGGCGACAAAGTGTGGCTCTTCAGCCCTCGGCAACGACCAGGATTTTCACCAAAACTACGGGTAGGACACTACGCCATGATGAAAATCATAAACAATGTCGTGTATTAAATCCAGAAATCGTCTTCAACCGAACCAAAAGACGTCCATATCGGCACATTGGCCCATTTTTTGGACTACAGTAGGTTGATACTGCCCAGGACGTGCAGTCTTAAGGAGGGGGCAGTGTTGTGAACGTGTAATATTCTCTCACTGGCGTCCTCCGTCTTGTCTTTCATCTTTATGCAGACCAAGCGCTGCTAACTGTTTGTTTTCTCCAGAAGACAGCTGTACGAATAATCTTTCCCTGACATCAGTCTATGGTTTCTAGAATTTTGAGTCTGAAGAACGGTTGCCATATTTGTTGATTTATCGTCAATTTGACGACATTTGGCGACCTCCGGAATGTGTCAGAAACTTCACGAGATAACGATTAGTCTAGGAGATATTGGGTAATTCTGGTAATTTCTACAGAGCTATTTCCTGAAGTTTCTATTCAGAGACTATAAAAAGGACTCATCACTCCGTTTGAGATGGGGCAGACGATATGCGCTAGAAACAAATTATTGATCGGATATTTAAGCTTGAACTCTTTAATGTCGGCAGACGATAATTTGTGACAATAATTACAATTTAGCTATCGTAAAATAAATTATGGGGCTAAATAAAGAAAAATGTCTTCAACGTCTGCAATTAGCATATGAAAATGATGATCCATGTCATGCCACTGTATTCAGATGGTTTACAGAGTTTAGAACAGGTCGAAATTCTTTCCTGGATGAAAACACACAGGAAGACCTTGCCAGTTGTAGTCCCAAAAAATATATTGGTCATTCAAAAAATGTTTATCGATGATAATCGCTGTACCTACCAAATGATATAGAAGGAACTTAACTTTTCATCCGCAGTTATACATAAATTTATTCTTGAAGAACTACATATGACAAAATTAGTCTGTCGTTGTGGGTCCCCCATAACTTAACAGAACATCAAAAAGCGGAGCGTGTCAGATTCAGTAAAGACACCCCCAAAATAACATAATGATGGTGGACACCGCATTATTTCTAAACTCATAACTAGTGATGAACCATACACACCGTTTCTTGACGTTCCAAAACGTCAAGAAAGTAAAGTATGGGAATATATTTGTAGTAAATCTACTAAGTATGGGAACTACTAAAGTATGGGAATATCTTTGAAGATGAACCCATACCAAGAATGGCGAAAAGACAACGAGCAATGAAAAAAGCAATGTAGGCCGTGTTCTTTAGAAGTACAGGTCCGGTCAAAGCCATAAAACTAGAGGGACAGAAGGTAGTTGCAGCTAACTGGTATACCTTCAAGTGTCTTTCAGAAATTCTTCAATAGGTAAATGTTAGTCGACTCATACTTCATCATGACAATGTATCTTCTTATTCAGCAAGAATGAAATTATTTTTAAAAAAAACACCAAAGTGATTAAACTTGCACTCTATTCTCCTGATCTTGCTATGTGTGACTTTTAGTTATTTTTTAATCTAAAAAAGTGTACGTCGGCGTCGTTTTCATTCCAAAGCTGAGATTGATTAGGGTATAAAAGCATATTTTTCATCGATTCCAAGAAATGGGTTGCTCGAAGCATTTAATCTTTGGAAAATTCGCCTACAAAAGTTCATTGATGTTGGAGGGGAGTACTTTGAATACTCTTAGGAGTTGGTAAGTTTAACTTGTACCATTTAGCTGTTTCTCAAGAATGTCAATATAACTCTCGTATTACATAATTCTAGAAATTTCTACAGAGATATTTCCAGAAGTTTCTATAGAGAGACTATAAAAAAGGACTCATCACTCCGTTCGAGTTCATTTGGGAAGTTAACGAATTGACGTGACACGAGCTACGTTGGACTGCAAGTTTTGTCAATGTTTTGAGAATTGAAGCTGCTGTTTTGTAAATGTATTTTCTTCAGTATTTTGAGAGCAATATCGCGTTTACTGTGAAATTAGTGGAGTATTTAAGTGATGTTTGATAATGTATTGCTCCTGTTTATTTTGTGCTTGTGAATAATTATTTTGCGCTTGTGAATAAATAGTTTTTCAGAAACTTGGATTCATCCTGGTATCATGTTTCTATACCAACGATTCTAGAGGATACGTTTAGTAACAACTGGTCTCAGAAGTGGAGTTTCTGGAAACTTGTGCTGACGTTTCATCCAGATGCTTTCTGAAATTATGAACAAGATATTTCTGCCGATTGCATGCGGTCCGCTTTCACAACTCTCTTTAGCACTCGGCGGTCGCTTTCTACTAGACGGAATGGTCGACCAGGTCGTGCATGCACAGTGGTAGCGCTTGTACGTTTCCATATCACTATAATATGATTTACGGTGGAACGAGCCACTCGTAATATGACAGAAATCTCGCGAATAAATTTTCCACAGCCGTGACTACCAATCACATCACCACGTTCAAACTAATTTAGCTTGCGATTTCCTCTCATTTTACTTCTCTGGCTTTAAAATTAAATTTGTTAACTCGACTGACTTTCTTTATACTTGTCTGAGAGCAAGACATTTCACGTCACTGGCAGAATCCACCACGTTCAGGGGTATCCGAAAACTTTTGATCATTATTTGCATAAAATTGGACTAGTTCATTTTCAGAAAAGGGGTGTCCAATGAATTTGTAAAATGTCAATTTCTGGAAACCCCTTATCATCCAGGTACTTTTATTGAGTCAGAGAGAAGCTGATCACTATATCGTCAATATATTTGTGAATTTTCGCTATATTCCAGTGGATTTTTTTATAGAAGTTGCCCTACAGTATTCACTATAAAATCATGAAAGAAAATTATTACTATGTTTCGCGCCTGTGCAGTCAAAATTTAGTTTCTACAAATGTTTATATCTTATCGTATATTCAGTGCTTTAATTTTCAATTGAAGTATAATGTTTTTCTTGGATGTTGACAAATATTCTGCAAGTTTCGTGAAATTTAATTTAAACCTACGTTTATTGTAAGCAAAAAACATGCAAGAATTTTTATAAAACGTTTATATCTTCATGAATATACGTTTTTGTTTTACGAAAATACTTATACATATTGAACAAAGCTAGTTAACTATTTTGTGAAAGTTGCAAATCATTTCCAGCTTTTTATTGATACAGCATGATCAAATATATTTTCCCTTTTTCAATATCTTGGTGGTCCCCTAAATACACAAGCCACCGAAACTTTACTGGAATGTGTGCGTTCAAGTATGTTCTCCACATCGCCAAAGTTACAGAACTCGTCGCCAAGTATTTGTTTAGAATTTCAAAACACATTCTATCATCCAACGTGTCCGGATACTTTTGATCATATAGCGGAAGTTATACAGAAACTTCGTTCTTGTATCCAGTGTCTACACCCACGATTTTAGAGGATACGTTTCGTAACAATATATTAATTGCCAAGCGTCCATCTGTCCGTCTGTCTATCTGTCACGCTTTTTAGGCACTTTACGAATAGATAGAGACTTGCAATCTAGTACATGGATCCATCGTTCAATGAAACACCCTGGAAAAAATTTCATTTTCTACAAATATGCTGAAGAGAGGGTGCACCACTCCAAAGCATCTTGAAAAGTGAAATGATAGAAGAACATGCTATGCGATAAAATAGAGACTTCAAATTTGGTGTAGGGGTAAATGATTCGAAAGAAAGAAAGTGTGCAATTTCAGATTTCCAATATTTTCAGTATAAGTGGATGCGGCACACCAAAATGTTTTGCGGAATAAATTAAAAACGTTTTTTTTTAATTTGATACAAGCTTAGAATGTGGCATATGAGCTAATCAATTGGTGGCAATACCCAAGACGAATATAATTTTTCAAAAATGTTCGTTTAAGGGGTGCTCCAGAGTTTTTTTTTTATCAAAAACATTCAAATTATGAATTGATATAAAAACATGCTTTGGGATGAGATAGAGGTTTCAAATTTGGTGTACTGGTAGAAAGGCTGGAAAGAAGAAAATGTACAATTTCAGTTTTCTAATATTTTTGACAGGTGGGTACAACTCCCTGAAAATATTCAATTTTTGGAATAAAGGAGAACCGCCCCTTTTAAAATGTGATAGATGCTTGATTGTTGGTATATGGACCAATCATCTGATAGAAACACCAAGAAGAGTTTTTCAGCAATGTATATTTAAGGGGGTGGGTACTCCACGCAAAAGTAATCGAAAAGTGAAATGATAGAAAAAAACATGTTTCGCGATGAGATAGAGACTTTAAATTAGGTGTACGGATATATAGTTGGAAAGGAAGAATGTGTGCAATTTTAATTTTCCAACTTTTGCTTTTGCAGTGGGTGCTGCTCATTGAAATATTCGATTTGACGAACAAAATAAAACACGCCTCCTTTACAATGTAATAGAGGCTTTAAATTTAGTATTTTGGCGAATCAACAATGCATATTTAAGGGGGTGGGTACTCCACTCAAAAACAATCGAAAGGTGAAATGATAGAAAGACAATGTTTCGCGATGAGATAGAGACTTCAAATTTGGTGTACGGATATATAGCTGGAAAGAAAGAAAGTGTGCAATTTCAGTTTTCCAACGTTTGCTTTTGCAGGGGGTGCCGCTTACTGAAATATTCGATTTGACGAACAAAATAAAACACGCCTCCTTTACAATGCAATAGAGGCTTGAAATTTAGTATTTTGGCGAATCATTGTTAAAAACACCCAAGATGAATACGGTTTTTTAAAATGTTCACTTAAAGCGGTACTACACGAAACAACGTTCGAAAGGTGAAGTGACAGAAGAAACATACTTCGCTATAGGATTGAGACTCCAAATTTGATGTACGTGTAGATAGTTTGAAAGGAAGAAAATATGCAATTTCAGATTTCCAACATTTGCTGCTTTAGGGGGTGCTGCACACCCATATTTTCGATTTTCCGAAGAAATGAGATTTTTATAAATGTGATAAAGGCTTAATATATGGTGTATGGACTAATCATCTGAAAAAAAACCCAAGACGAACAGAGTTTTTCAAAATTGTTAATTTATGGGTGTGCTCCATTGAAAAACATTCAAAAGGGGAAATGATAAAATAGTATGCTTCTGGATAAGATACAAACTTTAATTTGGAGTACGGGTAGCTAATTTGAAAGGAATGATAATTTGAAGTGTGCAACTTAAGTTTTCCAATATTTTCTTCTTTGGAGGGTTCTGCACAGCAAAATATTCGATTTGCCGAATAAATGTGAAACGCGAATGATTAAAACATTTACATTATTTAGGGTTTTCTAATTGAGAGACCGTTGATTTTCAACGGATATTCTGCTGGTTTCTTTCTGAAAGCAAAAATATTTCAGCTAGTATATAATTGTGAATAACAATAAATAACATATATCTAAAACTAGCACGAGTTTTAACATTAACTATATTCGTGTTTAAAAATTACATATCCATGTGCCAGACATGTTTGGTAATGTGTGCGTTTATTTTTAAACACAAACACAAAAAGCATCGTTTTCGCAAACATATTACCTACATCAACGCAGACGTTTGTATTACTGTAAAAGTTTGGAAATACTCCATGTAAGCGTAACAGTTCGAAAATACTCCAAAAATCTATTTAATCTTGATACATTCACATTTATTAAATAATGCCATAATAGGAAAATGCTCTACGTTGCGGTCCTGTGACAGAATTCTGTTAAGACAGACTTACAATTTAATGGTTTCAACAATCTTCACTTAATTAAGTTCCTATCGATTAATTTTTCACTCTTCGCAAATTATTCTCCGAAGTTGCTTAATTCTCGGATGTTGGCTCGCTCAATAGATCATTTTCGAGAGTATGTTTCAGGAAAACTTTTGCTCTTTTCCAATACTTTCATATGTATAAACATGAGGATACATTTATTCAACATAATAATTACGTCATGCAAACAAAGGTCCACAAGGAGAAGATATGCATTTGAATTTATTGATTTTTATTGACTAAGGCACAATTTTATATCACTAATAACTAACAATGGCTGTGTGTGTGCGTCCTTGCATGTGCGTCTGTATATGTGCGTGTGAATGAGCGTCTGAATGAGCGTTTGCGTGCGTGTGCGTGTGTGTGAGTGAGCGTGTGTGTGTTTATGAGTGTGATTGTGTGTGCGTATATAGTGTTATGTGTATATGTATGTCTGTGTGCATATGTATATTTACCTTTATGTGTACATCTATGTTTCTTTCTCTGTGCATGTATGTGTGTACAATCCACTATAGTTCAATATCCATTTGACAAAATTTTGCAAAAGTTGGTAAACATGTCATTTGCGAGCAACCCTACTGTTGATTAAATTTTGGTATGATTCGTTTAAAATAGAATCAGCGTTTTATGTAAATGGCTCATGAAAATCGTGAATATAAAAAATTAAAAATAAAGCTGACCTTCATTGAAATGATTGTTTAATACGAAATTTTCGACGACAAAGAAAATAAGACCAACCATATTACTCGAAGATGAACCGTTCTTGAGATATTTTTGATTTTCTGGTATATTTTTAACTCTGCCAATGGAAAATATGTCCAAGCAAACGAAAGTTGAATTAAAACTGTGAATTTGATGTTATTTTTATTAAGAATTCGCGTAATATTTTCCAATAAAATTCAATTTATTTCATTACGAAAGAAATAAAGAGAAAATAAATTGAAGTCTGTAGCGAAAGCTACGTGATGCATATATCAGATTTATTTTCACTTTATTTGCAAATGTATGTGGAATAAACATTGTGGGTTTCATAACGAAAACTACAAAAATTGTTTAAGAGAGATCAAAATACAAATAATTTATCCATTCTTTCAAGTACATGTGCTATAGCTACTTTATTAAACAGTACATATGCTATTTTATTAAACTGCACATTTTAACACACATCTTTAGTTAAAGTATTTTGTCATATTTGTACGTTGTTTAATACATTATATACATTACTAGAAGCTTATCCGTTCTTCGTACGGAGTATATAATATAAAGAAACTTAAAATTCATAATCATGTGCAAATTCCTATGGTATACTAAATGACATTTTTAATCAAAATATTCTGTTAAAATATTTAATATAATGCTCCTAAAAAGAGGTTTAAGAATATCTGTTCACGCTATACAAAATTATCTTCACACGCAGATCTGAAGAATTAAACATCCTGGCCCCTTTTGTAAGCAAATTCACACACAAAAAAAAAGAATTGAATCAATGCAAAATGAAAGCATTAAATTAGAAGATATAACCTTCATTAGTGCAAAATACCTGTAGAAAATATGCCAGTGTGTTAGTAGAAGACTACCCGTATTACAATATGAGTCTCAAAAATCTTTGCCAAAATAAAACAGATGATGTAATAAGTTGAAAATATCAATAATCCCCGTAATCTTTATACCAGAAGGTTGTTATTGATTCCAATATATGCCAATATATATCAAAATATATGCCAGTACATATGTACTACTTATATTTTTGTAGATTAGAAAATATACCGTGTATTTGTAGAAGATTACTCGTACAACGTATAATATATGAGTTTAAACAATTTTCTTCATAATAAAACAATAGCGTAATAACTTGAAAATAGCAATAATGCCTGAATCAATAATAATTTTTAAACCTTAATGTTAAGACCGTAATTGATATTATCCAGTCAAAAATGCAATGCCAATGAAATTTATTTTATATACATATCTTTATTATTCAAATCGGAAAAGATTTAATAAAAACCGTATGCCGCATAATACATTGGATTTACATCCGTTTCTAAACGACATGATATTATTTGCTTCAAATAAATTGATGGAAATCACATCGTCTAAATATTGCTATCTCCATGGAACGTTTGGCGACATTTTTGTTAACTTAGCGATCGTTTAAAAAATCGCCAAATTTATTGCCAAGTGGGACTGTAGAACTTATAGTCCCATTTTGCTACAAATTGACGGAACATCATCACAATACTATCTCCTAACAAAACACAATTAATTTCATATATTAATCTCAATTTTATCAATTTCATAATATTTTTATGGATTTACAAATATTTTGATCGATTTGGTGACATTTTAAACATTCAATAATAGGATGGATGGACTGACCAACAAATACTACTGAAACATCATTTCAGTACTCTTTCTAAAAAGACATATTTAATTTTATTGATTTGCGTCGTTTTTATCGATTTGGTGACATTTCCGTCAATTTGGCAAAGTTTAAGAAAAGTTGCCAAGTTAGCGATATTCCGCCAAATTCGTAGCTCTGAAATTGCAGATCTAAAGAATAAAACGGATCCTTTTGTATATACTAAATGAAAACACAAAATTTGTAATTAGAAGATATACCCGTTCTGCTCTTTTTCTGTTTCAACAATCGGAGAAATGAATTTATTGGATAAACACAATATATGAGTTTATTAGCTAAACACAATATATAAACTTAAAAACTATTTGCATACATCACTTTCATTTATTTTGGCAGTCTGCAAGTAATATAATTAAAATAAAAATCAAACCGTTCATTTATAAAATATATTTTTATATCCATTTATATATTATTCAGATCGAAAAAAAATAAGAAAAATTAACAGACAGATTTAATTTAATTGCTTTTCTAAGCAACATGATATAAGGTAGAATCTTCCTCATAAACTGCGAAAATAAATAACCATTTTGATTTTTTTTAAAATTTTATTTTTGAGTAAAAGCTTGTGAAAAATAAACCATGGAGATAGATTTTCCATTTAAATTCATGTTTCAAACAATACATGTTTACAGAAATTTTCTAATTAGAGCAAAAAATCTCCCACCAATTTCAGATATAAAGTTTTCATTCAATTTCAAACGATTTTCATCCTTTTTGTTTGGATAATCCACGGAGTTAGAGAGTAGAACTCCTAGAAAAAAGTTTCGTTTTTATTAATATCTCGACAACCCCTGGCCTTAGAAACTCGAAACTTGGAGTAAAATTTTGGAGGGCTATTTCAAGGCTATCCACAAAAGTTTATTAATGGTTTAGCCGTTCTCCCGTGATGATGAGACAAACGAAAATTTCGTTTTTTACTCATATCTCGAGAACCACTGGTCGTAAAATCTCAAAAATGGACTAAATTTTAAGTTGGGCTATTTCCATGTTATCCACAAAATTTCATCAAATTCGGTTCAGCCGTTCATAAACAAACAGACAGATTTTCAATGTTATTTATATAAGTTATATCTGCATTCATTCTGGGAGAGAATATATTGAATCCGGAAAATATATTTTTAAATATTTCTGTGTTTTAGAGCTTATTATTTTCACTATAAATTGTAGAGTATTAAAATTAATTTCTGATCTGAATAAATCTAGGTCCTCTTGGACTGATTCCATACCTGCAATTAGCTACAATTGTACAATTGATGGTGAAAGAATATATGGAAATGCATTGCCTTATCCGTCCTGAAACAAGCCAGTGTTCCTTAATCTTCTTCGACTGATACCGCTCTACACTTTCATTTGAACACCAAATATAGACAATAAAACTTAGAACTTAAAGTTACACACCTCTGTAAACAAGATCCAATTCGGGAATACTAAATTACTTACAGATGTGCAGTCAGCTACATAAAGAAAAACAAAAGCAACGCATTTAAGCACAAATAAAATAATAATGTAACATACAGCTGTTTCAAAGATACGCTGCATCCCCTTTCTCAGTGCAAGAAAACCTACAAAAGCGAAGTCAAAAAGACGAAATGGGCCATTTTGTCCTTTTGACTTCGGGTTTTTTGGTTTTCTTGCACTGACGAAGAGGTTACAGCGTATGTTTGAAGCAGTTTGCTACATAATTGTTTTATTTGTACTTAAATACGTTGTCTTATTTCTTTTTCATCTTTTGCACAATGTGTCTTTTGCTTATTGATCAGATACATTATTCCAAAAATGTAAAGAATTAATAGAATATTAAGCATGTGTACATGAAAAGCAGGAAGGAAAAAATAATATCATTTAGTCACGATGTAAAATTTTTGTATAATAACAACTAAGTAAACATTCACCGGAAATCCGTACAAATTAATTCAACTTAGGATTTGTCTCAGCAAATCATGCATTCAATTTAGATGAAAAATATTGGTAAAAACATTCAATGAAAACTAATTAGTGAATGAAAAACAAACAATATATATCTTTTAAAAGTGCAGGATAAATCTTGTTTTCACTAAGTTAATCAATTTTTATAATGTGATTTCTTGAAAAAGGTCTTACAAAATAAAAACAGTCATCTCGATACATTTTATTAAAAAAGTGCATTTGCAAATGCTTTAATCATCAAACATTTTATTTATAATTGAAACTAAGTGCACGCAGCTGGATACTTTTAAAAAAAAGTTGGAACAAAAAATATGATGTGACCAACACATAACTTGCCCTACAAAAGATATCATTTCGATTCTATGTTTAAATAACATTACTTAGAATTTTCTTATAGTCCATCAGGCTGAAAACATACATATTGTACAACACGCCGCTGTCCTGTAAGAAACAGAAATATAACTGTTCTATGGAAAACATAATATGTTCTCGTTACATAGATAATTTAACAGAAAATGTTTGTTTAGTCTATACTTTTAACCCCATAAAATCCTTCTATTTACGACTTTAATTCTAACTAAAGTAATTCAATAAATGTAACAGAAAACTATTATTTAAACAAGAGCTGGGACAAAAGTAAAACCCTTATTAATTTTATAACTACAGATTGATTTCAAAACACGACACAGTTGTTATCTCAGTTATTCGATAACTACTTTACCGTTCGCAATTTCATCAAATAATTTACACGTAGAATGATTGTTCCTTTATATTGACACAGTTACAAATTACCTGAAAACTGTAGTAAGAAAGTGTAATGTTCATGGACAACATTCATAACTATTGTCACTACCTGAGCAGTTAGACCAAAACGATGTCAAACTTAATTTTTAGTTGTTACTATTTCCAGTTAATTTACTTCATAAAAGGGTTTTGTGCAGAAAAGTATTCTTTAAATGCATTGTCGCTTAAGCTTTCGTCACATGCAGTTATTATGCTGTAATTATGTATACAGCGCACAATGATTACTGTCACTCGTAGTCACATTCGTGCGCAATAATTTTAATTGAGATTTGTGCCCATTCTAAAATGTATTTGTAATTTTTCGTTGTATTCCATTCGTCATTACTTAGAACACAACCACGCACTTGCAGAAAAATCTTATGACTTCATCTTTATTTTGCAGGGGCGTAAGTTTCCTTTAAGACTCCTCTCAATCTTCGAAGCTTAACAAGATCCATTCAGGATTTTTTTCTCGAACATGTCGTCACTCCCTTCGCAATCATATTCGTCGATTAATTTGTCGATTAATTTTTCAGTGAATTTCTTCTATAACAGTTTTAAGATACTTCTCTTTTATTTGCATGGAAATTCCGAATACGTACCTAATGAGTTTTGTGCATTATCCCTAATAAATTTTGTGTATTATCCCTAATGAATTTTGTGCATTATTCCTAATGAATTTTGTTCATTATCTAATGTCTGTCTCCCGGCATAATGTCGCTTGTCAGTGTTAAACAATATTCATGTTTGTGTCCGCTGCTCATTACTGTATATGTGAGACCAAATAAAGCAATATGTAATTCAAATAATACAATATCTTGAAAACAAGCTGAACAAAGGAGTCAGACGAATTGACAACAAGTTGGACATTTCAGTTGAACGTGTTTACTACTCAGATATTCCCAAATTGATGAAACATCATCAGGTTGGAAAGGCACGATGTATAATACATGAGCGCAACCTATACTTCCGGGTAAGATTCAAACACGCAGCATAAAAAAGGGGTATCCAATCAGGACCGCCCTAAGCTATAATAAAAAACAAGGCCAATCAAATATAAGGAAGGCGTGTGTCCCCGAAGCAAGGTAAAAAATGAATTAAGATTACCTAACGAAAGATAGATATCCGTTTTGAAAATATTTTTCGGGCTATGGAGACGATGAGCAGATTGGAAAGGATCCTCGAACTGTGGGGACGATAAAATGTTACCTATAACACGAAAAGTTACATATGGTCATATAGAAATCAACTCCCGGAGATGCGGGGTCGAAAATTTCTATTCGCAGTCCTTGTGTCTCAAGTCAAATCCAGTGATCTTTCGTGCAGTTAAAATGCACTCAAAGTATGTTCCAACTGTATGTTATGACAATCAGGTCGAGCTCAGATCTTTTTGGATTTTTCAATAAATGTAGCTTAGTTTCAAATCCACTCCTACGTCACTTTCAAAATGGATTAAATTAATTGTTTTTGTTTAAAACATTGTTTAAATATATTTTACAACACAGTAATATACTCGTAGCTTCCTTTTAAAATGGCTTTTTATTACCCTTCTTGAGCATTCATAACTACACACTTATATTTGTGTCATTATGCGTCATTACAGACTTGAACCTAGAAAATGAGCCAAGAGTCCATCAGTGGGTTTTCCAAAACTCATAGCAGAAGGTAGCTGATTCATTTAGGTAGCTGGATGTCTATGTTTCCGATTCTAGAAATTATTCCTTTAAGAAAATTTCTTGGATCGAAGCATTTTATGTTTGCTGAAAACAAACAGTTGACATCTCCCAGTCAAAAATGCTTGCAATTAATCTTGGAAGTAATTTTAATTCATATCTAGTAAAATATACTTATAAAACATCCTGTTATTTGACAATATTAATCACATTTGATATTTAAAGATTTTATTTATTTTAGAGGAAACAATCTTTCATAATTTAACTATGATAACAAAATTGTATAAGATCATTTAAAAGTAAAAGGAAAAAATTTGTTTTACATTCCAAAAGAAATTACATGTATTCTATTCCATGAAGGATTTATGATATGATACTTAAAAACAACTCTCGTTTTCTAATGATGACCTAGATGTTATTCTGCAGCGGAAAATCGGGTACTTACAGATTCTGCAAAATTATTGACCTGGAAGAAAAGTGCTTGGATAAATCTGAACTTATAATGATATGTTCGTTCCAAAATTATTTTGGTGAAACAATACATCATGCAAGGAATCAACATAATTTTAGGGAAAAATAATAGACATAATGTAAGTTTTTGAAAGGAATTGTACAAGGACATTCGTAAAGTGATAGCGTTTTTATGCAATCACACATTTTAAGGAATGTATGGTTTATTCTTCTCTGAATGGTGCATCAAATTTAGTACATAAATTATTTTAACATTGAATATCCAACTGTAATTTTTTAATTAGTTTGTGCGTATTGGATCATCTATAAAACACATAACAAACAAAATAGTGAACACAGGTGATAGGAAAATGGTGGCAGAATGAGGCGATAAAGTAACTTTGTAAAAACTCTTTTGAATTCGTACTATACAGATTTTATGTTGAAATGAGTTATAATCAAAATTTGGCGCAACCCCTCGTTCTTTCAGAAAAGGCTGCAGTGTGGTGAGTACATTATTGTATAGGACTAGATAAACAAGAAACTCGCATTCTTTATGAGATTTAAGATATCTGAAAATCAAAATTAATTCGTCAAACCAAAGGCTACTGAAAATACGATGTATGCAAGTAATATTTTATTCTTTGATTAATTTAGAGTTAAATATATTACAATATAATATCGCACACTTTTGCGATTTCACAAGTTACATTTATATCTTGAAGCCTTAATCTCTGTTACTATCAAATTTTCGCTACAATAGTTGCCTAAGTACTTACTGCTCAGGATTGTGCCATAGGGGAGTCACAATTATGATTTATGATATTACATGAGTATAAAAGTGTCAAAGCAGCACTTTACCTCCAGTGGCTTTCAATTTAGGCTGTATATGTGCATGGATTCATAGAACACGGGATATCTTTTCTGACACACATATTTGGATTCTCGGTTGATTGATCTTGGGCATTCAAGGTCAAAACCTTATTTAACAAAAGCGATCGAAAAGTAAAGATATAAAACTATCTTCTCACCTCACATCTAAGAAAACTTCAGTTGACGAAGCCTTCGGGCTGCGATTTTGTATCCAGCCCAATCTACACCATTATTAGTTCACCTGAAGATCAGTCTCCAAATACTTAATTGCGAGAGTATCCAGACCATTTCATTGTAGAGTCTGTGGCGTCTTTTCGTCTAGGAGGTGGTCTTGTGTCTACAATTTATTAAAATGTCTCTTTAAATGTGCTCCTTTAGCAGTCGTTGAGCTCCTTCACTTCAATGTGTATTATGTCACCATTTGTTGCCTCATGCACCACATACTGTTTTGCTTCAAGTATCAGACATGAATACGAATAAATAGAATACAGATAACCAAAAGACAGAACCGTTAATTTATTAACAATCAGATTTAAAGTCATTATTTAAACTAGAAAATTGCTATAACAAAGGAACACTGCCATTATTCTACAGTAACTCGCACCTGCTGTCATGTTTTCAGGCAATAATCCATTGTCACGTTTTCAAGCATACTAACATATTATTACAATACATTGAATAAACGGAAAACAAAAGATATAGGAGGTAATTTATGATTACCATTGTATATAGAGTACAATACATATTAGTTTATAGATTTATTTATTCAAGTTTAAATTCCGTATACTCATTAACTACTGTTCTTAAATTGTTAGTTCTTATATATTTTTATATGCCCAAATTTTAATTTATACTTCACTTTCTAAGTATACTTAAATGTGTCTGCTCCTAAAATATGCCAATGTCATGTTTACAAATATAATTAGATTTCGAATACCAGGAAAATGAAATCCACATAAAATTAATTAGGTTATTGATGGGACATTCATCAAGTTTAATCCATCATACTTATATTGCTACTACATAAAGTTGATTTATTTTAGTGATGCAAAAATGCACTTGAAACTACAAATAATACTCAAAAGTAACTCAGTTTAATTTAATGTGATACGCATCTGTTATACAGATGAAACGTGTTATACTAAAGAATGAATTACGATGTATGTTAAGCAAAATGCATTCTCTATTAAATGTGTGTATTTGATTGCATATTACATTTGTATACAGTTTATTTAATGCACTATGTAGTTTCTTTATAAAAATATGTATGGTCTTTGAAGAGTGATGCTTAAAATTTTAGAATTAATGTTAATAAGTTTTGCTATGACAAGTTTTGATTTAAGAGATCACAGCTTTCTCCTCTAAAACATCCGTGCATAATACTACAAGCCACACTTATTGACGAAAAAATAATATCAATTTTTGGAGAGATTTCGTTAATGTAGGAGGTAAGTTGAATTTGCCCCAAAGATAGGGTACATGTGTGATACAAGCCGGGCTCAAAGTTCAGTCATCTCCACATAAACATAGAACCCAATATTATTCTTTTAGTTTTAAAGCGCAACTCAAGATTGCAAAACAGTTTTACTGATGATCTAGGCCATTTGCTTCATTTTCTTCCCTTGATTCATAGTTATGATGCTACATATTCTTGATAACATAATAAACTTTTGAATGAACATATAAAACTTTTCAACTGATTTCATTTTCAAACTGATGTCCTTTGCAGGAAAACATTTACAAAATCATGTGTTTTATTAATTAATATTTTTAGCACATATAAAGCATGTTCAATATCGGATAATTACCTAAAGTATGGTTATAATGTGCATTAAATCTATCGTATTTGAATAAATAATACATTACTTCAATAATAGTACTCAATGTTATATAATCTAAAAAGTACTAAACAATATTTAACAAAATATTCAGTTCCTTTTTAGAGACTTGTGCATCGAGAAATTTCCCATCATTGCACATTTATTCCCTAGTGTAATACCTACAAGAAAGTCATTATATCTTAATAAATACTTTGTAGTACTTTTTAATGAAACTCGCTATGCCTCGTTTACAAAATACTCTAGGAGGCACACAAAATCTGCACCCTTTAAAGAAACTTTTATGGAAAACAATTATTTTTGCACAAAGGAGTACATAAAGATACATATATATGAAAACGCTAACAAAATTGCACCATTATAAGTTCTCAGGAATCAAAGTTCTTTAAAAAAAGTAATTTATTTTAAAGAAGCATCAGCAGTCACGTTTCATTAATTTGAGAAAGTTTGAATATGTTGTACAGCCAAATTGAACCCAATACGTGCAGTGATTGAAACATTTTTAAATGTAATGAATATTTTGACGTGTCATGCAAATAGATTATAAATATCGAAAAATAATTTAAATAGGATTTCATATATATTTTTCTGAGAAAAATTGTATAAAGACGCAAATAAGTAGATCAAAAATTAGGAATTGATTTTTATAATGTAATTTGTGAAGGGAATCTTCGGAGATCTTCATAAATTAACACTCCCAAACTGTGTCTGAAATAACAACTTGTATGGGACTTAGCCTAAAATTACTTATTCAAACTCATATACTGCGGAAAGTTTGGACTTCGCCAGTTAAATGTAATTTTACTTAATTTCTAGTATATATTTTCTTACGAAGTTATATGTATTATTCTATTTTCGTCCACATATAAATTTGTACCATAATTTGAAATAAAAATATGTATTTAAATATAATATTATAACTTTTAGAATTTTTTAAATATTTTATTTTTTTAAATAATTTTCACTGTATCCAGTTTTAAAACAATAACACCACAATGAAATAGTATAAAATATACACATAGTATATGATAAATTTTTCAGATCCTATTTTTATTAGTTTCTGATTCGGAGGCTAAAAATCGACGACTTCAAATTAAAAATGAAGAAATTTGTTTTACTGTAATTCAAAACAATATATTTTTTTAAATACCCACTCTATTATAATAATTAATTATTACTTTCCTTATATACATAATGTATAAGGAAAGTATTGTGACGGGGTCGAAAATTCGAATTCGAGTTTTCGACGGGAGAGTACGTTTCAAGCATCCCTGATCACGAATCAAACATTTTTGAAGTGATGTCTGTGTGTGTGTGTCTGTGTGTGTGTGTGTATGTATGTGTGTGTGTGTGTGTGTGTGTGTGTGTGTGTGTGTGTGTGTCAGTGGGTCTGTGGAGACGATAACCGACGAACGAATGGCAAACGACGAACCACATCAGATTTTTTTTTTACTGTAACAGTAGTAAATTTATTACATTATATAAGGAAAGTCATGTGTTGCCCACATCAGATTTTTTTTAATACTTTTGTTCTGGAAAAATTGATAAAAAAAAATTATCCGAGAAATTGTCATCTGCCGTACTTTTAAACTCAGATTCGAGTCATTTGGCTACAGTTTGGCAAACAGTTCACGTCATTGAAAATAACCGAATGTCAAAAATCTAATAAATAGCAGCATATTTTACTTATTCTTCAAATATTAACATAAACTACATAATTAGTACCAATTAATTAACAACTATTAGAACATTTCATTAATTATGTACCTTAAACGCTGTATTTTCAATCCTTTTACCGAAATATTAAATATAGCAATCATAAATAAAAAAAAATATATTCAATACATATGTTTTATATTCATGCGATATACCTAACCTGTAGTTAGAAATTTTGAATTCAATTACAAGAATTTAAAATTTAAATATTTGTCGACACGAATTAAATATTTTGTTTCATTTTTTTTCAAATCCAAGAAAACTATTCCGAATAAAAATTACTTTGTCCCCATCGAACATAATTTTTATTTAATGTGAAATGCATGCAAATTGATGGAGTTGTTTCATCTGACTAAAACATGCTTAAACAAGACACTGAAATGTTTTATTTATGATAATTATTCGAATCACAGATACAATATTCTGGTTAATTTAAATGTTAATGAGATTGGGGATCCTTTTGTAAAAGTAGCACAGAATTGTTATTTAAACAAGGAATTTGATAAAAGAAGTTCAGTAACAATGTGTTCCTTAGACGAAGAAGAAAATGAATTCTTGTTTTTATTTTTATTTTATATTATTGTGGTTTAAATCATTATTTGAAATTCTAAATGTCATTCGTAAATTGTGAATCTGTTTCACTTCAATTTAAAATGTTAATGTGGACGCAATTTGAAATGGATATAAGTTATCGCATTTTAAACTTCTCAACATGTACATAACATTTAACTACTAACTATAATATGGTAAATGAAATGAAATGAGAAAAACAATAATAATAATTTTCAAGACATTTTGCATATGTAAAAAAATCTGATGTGGGCAACACATGACTTTCCTTATATAATGTAAAGAATTTACTACTTTTACAGTAAAAAAAAATCTGATGTGGGCAACACATGACTTTCCTTATATAATGTAATGAATTTACTACTTTTACAGTAAACAAAATATGTTTTTCCTATAGCAGATAGTAATATTTTTTCCAAGATATTGAATTTTCGACAATGAGTCGTCATTTTCATTGATTTAGTGTCATTTTTATCCATTTGTCTAGATTTTCTTTAATTCGGCAACATTTCAAAAGGTCGCCAAGTTGGCGACATTCCACCAAATTCGTCGCCAAAATCTTGCCAAGCGTTATGGACGAAGAAATAAGTTATTCTTACAGCAGATAAATGACTATTGGCGTTCAAATATAAAAGTATTACTTAAAGTATCTTTTTTCATGAATGGAACGAGCTAGATCCACGAGAATGATGTCAACTAATTTATCGCATGGTATTACATATGAAAAGTGAGTGTTTCACAATAGGAAATATATATTTTTTTTATTTTATATGACTTTTTGATATTTTTTTTTGAAAAATGTACAATATATCGAGACTGGTTCATGCTAGCGTTCTAAAGTTTATGCCAATCGTTTTCTAATGAAAAATTACATAAGAAATGTCTATTTGCGAAACTTTATTAGCAGTTTTGATTTTTTGACGATTTTTTCAAAATGTCATTGGAAGATTTAGGGGGGTTCTGAACATTAGATTGCGTATAAAAACAATAGGCTTCTAGTGTTTATGGATTGTGATGTTTGTACCAAATTTGGTTCGAATCGGTCCATTCGTTCGTCAGTTATCGTCTCCACAGACTCACTGACACACACACACACACACACATACTTTCACACACACACACACACACACACACACAGACATCACTTCAAAAATGTTTGATTCGTGATCAGGGATGCTTGAAACGTGCTCTTCCGTCGAAAACTCGAATTCGAATTTTCGACCCCGTCACAATACTTTCCTTATACATTATGTATATAAGGAAAGTAATACTTTATTTACAGTAATTTTACACATCGTTTGCATATTGTGGACATGCGATCTTTATTAATTTGTATTACATTTTAGGCAGCAATAAATTTAGTTTGTCTATCCTATTTACTTAGACACATTTGAGATATCCTTCTTACTTGGACACATTTGGGAAATCCTTTTTAATTTCCTATCCTTTTGACTTGGAGACATTTGAGTTATCAGTTTTACTTTCCTATCCTTTATACTTGGACACATTTGAGATATCTTTACTTTCCTACCCTTCTGACTTGGATACATTTGCGATATCCTTTTCACTTTTCTATCCATTTTACTTGGACACATTTGAGATATCCTTTTAACTTTCTTATCTTTTTTATTTGGGAAAATTTGATATATCATTTTTTTTTCAATTTCCTATCACTTTACTTGAATAGATTTGAGATATCCTTTTTACTTTCCTGTCCTTTTAACTTGAACACATTTGAGATATATCTTTTACTTTCCTATCCTTTTTACTTGGACACATTTATTTGCACCCCGCTCTAGGTATAAATATTGGTACAATCATCAAGAATGTTTATCATAAAATTGTACATAACATCACTAATTCAAAGGAGGTGACACATATTTTAATATTTTGTGCTTCCCGAAAGTTGAAATATAATACATATTTTTCGCAGGCACTCTCAGGTTGATTTGAAACTTCTATTTCTTTCATTTTGTCCTAGCTTTTGCACAATAATATTCTTTATTCAACCCCAAAATGTCACTATGAAATTGTTATTATCAGTTTCTTATTGTCAGTATCACCCTCTGTATATAAATTATGATTCGTGTAATATTCTTCGTCCATGATTTCTTCATCATCTTCACCGAAAGACTCATTATCTGTTGAAATAGATTCAAACCGATATCGCAATATTTTCATCTCATATTACTAAATTTGGTACCGTGCCATGTTAGTTACACAAAAGTGAACTGCCAAATCCAGTATTATACGAGTAGATACACGGGTATCTTATATTCAAATATCAAAATTCCAGAGAATGGATATCTCAGTTTGCTTTTGCAATCCATCACCTTAAAAAATGCGATTTTAAATTTTGGTACAAAATGTGTCATCCATTTTTGAAGAAAGGGGAGGAAAATCGACAGCTATTCATTTGCTGTTGGGTATGACATACCCATCACGCTTTCTCCCGAGTTAAGCTTTAAACATGGAAACAAACTTGTACAAATCGATAGTGCTATTCTCGATAGAGTTCTCGTTATGAGGCAGATGCTTCGTTTGGATATGATCGAAATCAAACATCTAATAAAAGTCCCTACAATTATCATTGTTTGATCACCCGCATGGGACTCTCGGGACACGTCCCCTTCATTAATATCTTTATTTATATGTGTATCAAAATTTCTCGTAAAAAATAGACATTTCAAATTGTGATACAGAATTTTAAAGGTGACCGTTTTGTTAATAAATACCAAGGTGACAAAAAGGCGCCGGACTTGATTTCAGAGTGTGGACAGCGATTTATGTTATCACGTTACATGATGTTTGTGGACGGGAAGTGAAGGTGGTCGACCAATGGGGAACCGATTCCGCTGGAAATAAGAAGATGTCCAATGGAAGCTTAGAGCAGGCCCTTCACCGATGTCTGCTATCCAATGAGCAGCCAGGGTGGAGTTAACAGTAAACTTTGTGCAAGATATGGAATGATGAGAAGAGTCTATATAGTCATTATAGTTGTCAGAAATTGGTCAATTACCATGTAGCAGAGATGTTTCAGAAATTGGCAAGTTACGAATGGGTATCAAGATGGAGTTCAGTAGATAAAAATAAATCGGTAAAATGCAATGGAGAGTGGATACAGTGTTCAAAAGTAACTCCAGATATTTAAGTACAGTCCATGAGACTCTAATGACCATTGACAAGAGCCAAAGTATACAAAAGTCACGGAAACATATCCTCAGCGTTTTTACTGAGTAATTTGGTAAATATTTCAGCATATTTCTTCTACATAACTATAGCCCTTAATACTTAGCTGATCTTGCACCCTTCAAATAAACGCCTTATATTAAATTTGGTTTCGGCTGGCAGAGAAAAGAATGTAGCTGAAGATTTTATAAAACTATAGGGAATCTTCTCTAAATTCCCAGATTTTCTGGTAGCATAATTTCATTTCTGAAATTTACCCAAGTTCTGTTACGATAATCCATAATCAATTTTTATAGCCTGGTCTGCAACCTTGGTTCTGGTTTAACATTGAAACCTACGTGACTGAGTGTTTTATTCAACAATTTTGATCCGCAGTTCATAATTACTCGGCTAGCGTTTTTCAACCTTTATCTCAATATTTGAATATTTTGCAATCATGAATGTAATTTTTTACACAATTGGGTAGTGTGCTTAGTTTATTTTTAATTTTTTGTTCTCGTTGCAATAAAATGTCAATATATACAGCCTTGATCAAAAGTATTAGGCACCCTAATTTTCTACTTTAACTGTGGGTGTGTTACTTGGAATCACCTCATTTGTTTATGACGGAATACCTAGTAGGACGTTGAAATGAAAATGCAAACGTCATTTCAATTGACAACCAATAAAGCATTTCCAGGACGCTAACTGAAAATTCCAGGTTTTTGTGGAAGCAGTCGGTTACATTCGCGGTTCTGGTTTGTACACGTGTACGCGATTGTTGCTTATTTCATCTAAATTTGAGGTCTTGTCTGTATAAAATGCCGAAAACCAAGTAGCTTAGCAACGAAGAGCGGTTGAAAATTCAATTTTTAACGAGCAAAGCAATAGCCAATGTGAAATTGCCATAAAAGTGAAATGTGCGAGATGCACGGTGCACTATCAAACGTTTTAAGAATACTGATAGTCATTTAAATCGTCGAAGAAGTGAGCGAAAAAAGATCACTGAACCCAGGGAGGACCGACTTTTGAAACGATTTGCATTGAAAAATCGTAGAAAATCTTCATTTCAATTAGCTGCTGACTTGTCAGAGGCAACAAGAAAAATAATCTCTGCTCCAAACACTAGAAGACGGCTTGTAGAAGCTGAATTGAAAGGCTGCAAGACCAGGAAGAAGCCATGGATTTCCGAAATAAACAAAAAGCAACGGTTGGAATGGGCTCTTGAACAACCACATTTTACTGAAAAAGATTGGACGAATGTTCTTCGGTGTGATGAATCAAACGTTCAGGTATGTTTCATTTCTCTTGTTCTTATTCAAAATTATCGTGAAATTGCCAATATGTAGCAACAGTTTTTGTAAAGCTCTTTAGGATGCTAGTAAAATAATTTCAATACTATAGGTATTTGGAACACCTGATGTGCCTTATGTGAGGAGATGTGTAGGTGAGGAATATAAAGAAGAGGGCATAGAGCCCACTCTGAAACATGGTTTTGGTACCATAATGATTTGGGGATACAAAGCAGTCGACCGTGTGGGTGAAATATACATCTGTGAGAGAAATATGAACTCTTTGACGTACATAAATGTACAAGAAACAATATTGTAAGCATCTTTTTCACGTATTTTCGGCGATACAAACATAGATGGGGTCAGACTCCAACAATACAATGCAACTTATCACGCATCTGATATGACTATGGAATGGTTCAGTGAAAATGGTGCACATCTTTTGTATTCTCCTCCACAGTCTCCAGACCTCAACCCCATTGAACAATATTGGACTTTTCTCAAACGCAAGTTCAGGCAGCATTCCAATACTTCAAAAACAACCTTAAAATTCATATTGCAAGAGAAATGGAAGAAAATACCGAGATAGAAATGCAGTAGGTTAAGACTCTCTACGCTTAAAATAATTAATTGCGTCATAAAGGCGAAAGGAGGACCAACCAAATATTGATGTTTTAATTAAAAATGATTATTTTGAATCTCTGTATTTTTATTTTATCCCAACACATTAGTAGTTTAAAATAAATGAATTTCGTTAGAGTGCCTTGTGTGGCGCTAAGATATCTATAAGTTACACTTTTAATTATTAAATTCATTATTTTAATCACATTAACATTGCCGTAAATTCATATATAGTGGAATCTCATTAAACGTGCATTGCTCGTTGTTGTGCCGCAATAAACCCTCCAATTACTTTTACCTTTTGTGTAAGTCCTGAAAAGAATTATTAATTAATATAAAAATATTAGACTATTTAAATTTAAACAATATCATTTATTAACAACATCAATTTATCAATAACATCAATTTTCATTAATTATTTTAGCGAGGGGACATATGCGACCAGAATTATTAGATTTACGATAGTGTCTAGGACCTGTGATAATCTGAGCACATACCTTCCAGTTTAGTCTTGGACTTATCATCTCTCACAGACTTGCATCAGTCTTAGTGCTGGCGTACGGCCATAACTCTGCGGTGTGTGGCTCCTACTCGTACTTTTAATGCACTCGCACATAGATCTCTTTCCATTACTTTGGAGCCTTTACGGGACACTCTACAAATCTGTTAGGTTTTTCATTTCTCTCTACTCGTGCTCTAGTCAAAATTGGATCATCTTCTCGTCATGTCTGATCTACGTCCCTGCTTCTAGTTGTCTACCTCTCTGATTTCGTCTACAAAAACTCTTTTTCTTTCCAAGCTGTGGTTCCTTCGGCGGGGGGGTAGCTCCACCCTTCTTCCCCTTAGCGCTCATTGGTTCTTCTCAACCCAATGGCATCATTCCACATTAAGCAAGGCCCCTCTCAGCCCCCTCTGGTCTGGCACCCCTAAATTTATAGTATTTTTGACCTTAAAGTTCACATTGTCATAAACCCCGGCGCCAGCCAGACTATAGCTTTGTTTGCCGTTCTAGGCACCATAAGTACTCAAATAAAAGTGTCTCATGTGAGAACAATTTCTGGTCTCACGCCTAGTACTTTTGATCAAGGCTGTAGATAAATAAAAAATATTAATTTAAAGGTGAGCAATCAAACTTCAGGATTGTTACACATAACATGATGGATAATATATTTCTTATTTTTTAGTTCTTATAATTTATTTCATTTGTCTTCAATCTATAAGATAAAAAATTGGAAAAGTACTGAAATAAAATGTAACTATTTTTACTTCAAATTTTTGACAATTCTTATTCATTCCCCACACTTTTATCTCATATCTGTAATTATTCCTAAGCTTTCTAAAGCGTAAAATATCCTTACAGACGTCATCGTTATATATCTTTTAGCCTTAAAATACTATTTCTATACCTTGTAAATTTGCTACAATTTCCTCTAGTCTAGATATAGTAAGCTATACAAACGTTTATAAATTGATGTATTGAAATCAACATTTCTTAGGAACTAATCTCCCGAGGAAAATAAACGTTGAATAGTGAATGTGGTATATATATGTGCATTTTTATGATATGCAAATGCGTTTAAGAGCATTTCAGGAGTATTTTTGCACGAGCAACCATATAAACTTGTAAATAGTATTTTGTGAGAAACATCGTATACACTTAAAAAAATCTGCATTTTGAATTGCTTCTATCGAGAAATATATTTTGGGATTGCCTTTAGAATTTAGTGCAACTGCTTAGTGATTTTAGACTATTGCTATGTATGAAGTAGCAAAATATGTGTTGACCTGTATTTAACATTTTTTTATAAACGATGGTTTAGGTGTCATCTTTAAGTCAGTTTTTACTTCAAACTTCAATCATATATTAGTGAAATTCTAATTATTGTAACATTTTATTTTTTTAGAATCAGTGTTTAAAAGATAAGTCAAATAAATGTCACGATTTCTGCTCTTTTATAAACTTTACACTTTAAGCTTGGATGCTCAGTGTCATTAAAATCCGTAGAATATTAAAACTGAAAATATGTTTCCTAAATAAATATAAACCTGTATTGAATAACACGATAGACTTTCTAGGGAAAGAAATAATTCCATAAAAAAATAATGCACATTTTTTGTTGTAAAATTATCCAGTAAGTGTGAGCACAATATGGATTCTAACAATTTCTTTAGGATTTTATTGATTGTTTTAGCATTATAGGTTTTATAAAATGGTATATTGATCATTTATCAACCCGTTACAAGAGTAAAAAATATAGATAAAATTTATTATCTGGATATTTTCGATCGTGATTACTAATTATATCGAGTTTAAAGTTTTGAAAAGTTTGAGATTAAGTATTGATTAATTCAATTCTTTTCCTTCGATAAAATAACATTAAACATTTGCTAAACTCGAAATAAATTACCTTTTACGCATTAACTAATGCATAGAAGCGAATGTATAGCAACTGATTCGTTATTTTATGACAAAATATTATGTACGTAAATTTATAATATGTGGGAAAATATTCACATTTATAAGAAGTAATTCACATTATAATGCAGAATTAATTACAGGTTTATAAGGTTATAAATAAATTAAATAATGAATGCCCTTTTTGTTTCATATGATTCAATGTATTTTTCATTCATATTTATGGGATTTTCCTTCTATGTAAAAGTTAAGTTCTGACAACGTTTCTATCTACAACGAGTTCATGGACTCTATTCCACCAACTTTCATAGTATTAGAATTTAAAGAAGAAAGGGACTAAAAATTCAGATTTCTATTATTTTTTTTCAAAATCGGGAATATATTCTAATTTAAATTACGACAATTTAATGAATAGGTTGTGTCAACGCATTCGTTCGTTAATTGCCGAATCACTGAGAGAGGAGCGCTGTAGAGAACGGTCCTAAAGCAATTTTGAATGCCATGAACTACAGACTTATTTATCTCAACGCTATAATGCCAAACTAATAAACTTTAGCCCCGAGATCACATCCCGGCAAAAGAAAGTTGATTGTTTTGTGTTCTCACTGCAAATATACAAGGTGCGGCAGAAAGAACTCCTCGATTTGGGAACTACGCCGCTAGGGGAAGGGTAGAGGTAGAATAGCGGGGAGTGTGTCGTTAGACAATTACGTTTATACCGTTTTCAGTTCACGCTATGGCTTGGGCGGGAGTTACTGTAACAGTGAACTCTGATCGGTATTGTGCAATGCCAGAGAACTTCCTCCGGCCTAAATTGGGTGATTTTTCCGTTGAATATTAAGAAGAAAATGTGTGGTTTCAACAAGATGGGCAACAGCCCACACATCTCGTCGTTCACTCGGAATTCTGAGAGAATTGTTTCCTGGCCATGTCATCTCCTTGCGTGGTGACATTGGGTAGCCGCCGCGCTCGCCAGATTTGAACTTGTGCGATTTTTTTTCTCAGGAGCCACCTCAAAGCCAAGGTATACCAACATCGTCCCCAAACTTTGGAAGCTCTCAAGGTGGCAATCACTCAGGAAATTGCTGCCATTCCGCCTGAAATGACCCGCAGGGACATGGAAAGCTACCGGGAAAGGCTCAATCAATGTATCGCCAATAGAGGACGCCACTTAAGTGATGTAAATTAAAAAACGTGTTGATTTCAAACTCCATTATGTGTACTACTCAGGTATAAAAATATTTTTTTCTACCTTGTTTCGTTTAGTTTCTATTAGCTTCCCAAATCGGGGAGTTCTTTCTGCCGCACCCTGTATATATATATATATATATATATATATATATATATATATATATATATATATATATATATATATATATATATATATATATATATATATATATATATATATATAAATATGCTTGTATATTCTGTGCCAATCAATTAAACCAGCTGTTATTGTTTGGTTTTAGATTAAATGGCTTGACATTAATTATTGACATATAATCTAGAACGCAAAAATAATGGAATTACTAGCATTTTATTGAAAATAAGTGATTAGTAATTTCTTCAATTCTATCATTCACGATTTGCATCACCTTTCATAATATCCAGTATGCTAACGAATTCTACTCAGACAGTATTTTAAAGAAAGACAGAAATACATTAGAATTTGCTCTCGCGATGTTCTAATTTTGTTTTTATTCGCAAATGTATTGTTTATTAGTTTTTATTTATGTTTGACTGCTATATACTATGTTTTGCGTATCAACGTGCATATAAACAGCTTTTATTCTTTTATCTTTCTCGATAAAGAATTCCTTTAGTTGCATTTTATTTTATAATAAACAAAAATCCAATATGCAAATTACTTAAACATGAAAAAATAATAATTCAACTTCATCATAAATTATAATACTGAATTAAACAAGGATTTCTGCGCTTGAATAAATTAAATTGCTCCCCTCCCCTTTCATGTACTTCAGAACTTTTTTTTCTTCTTTCAAATTTAAATGAATTTTTTCATGTAGAATAAAATTACAAAAGATGTTATTTCAAGAATGAAAGAAATAATTCATAATTGGAGAGAAAGAAAAATAGAATGTGTATTTGTGAGAATATCCATTTTTACTGTTCTAGACTAATTGAATAAAACCCTCTCTCATATTTGAATATGCCTCTTTTGTTATCTTTATGATCATAATTGCTTCAAATGCTTGTGTATGCTCAAATGATTTTTTTTTCTGTTTGAAAAACAAATTATAGATACGTTTTCATTGGGCAAGAGAAAAATCATTTTCATTTAAGAGGAATAATGTAATCCAATTAACTTTGCAATTTGTTGAATATATATCTATATATATGTGTTTTAATTTTTTTAACTTGTGTATATGATAAATGTCTTGGTTATTTCTAAGGATTGACTGCATTAATTTCTCAAACTACTGCACATACCTTCAAGACCTACTAACCGAAGATTATAGTACAACAAATGACGTCTTGAGGCAGCACACAGTGTTCCTAGGGTAGTATATAAACACCTCACGAGCTTTGTAAGGAAAGGTACTTAAGAGTTCTATTATAATAGCAAAATTGCCATGTTGAATCGAATAAAAGTGATTGCTGTATCCCCTAGCGGATAATTTTAAAAGTTTGGATAAATAGCTAGGAATTAAAGCCAGATAGACAGAAAAAGCCAATTACAAAGTTGCAGCAGATTACTTGTCTATTGAGTAGAAAACCGCAATCTGTTACTTCGGGCATTTGCTTGACATAATAAGATTATTGACAAATTAGTAGTCAGGAATGTTAAAATAAACAAAACTTTCACACAGAAGAATCTAGTTTTGAGACTACCTTTTAACTCACATAAGGTTACTGCGACACTGGCGCTATTTGCATATGCTCCGGAATCGCTCCGCAGTATTGCAGCCTGACTGCGGATCTAGCAACCGATTATGTATAACTTGATTGGCCAGGCATCCCTATGACCGACCCGAGATGTTGATGCTCAGCCCAATGGGCGAACCCTAGGGTCTGGGGACGCGGAAGGCATCCCTGTGGTTAGAGCGCGGGGATTGGACATGAGTTCTATTCCTAGCTGTACTCAAGGCACGCAAGCACGTTAAATATGTGATCCGTAAATCCTTACGAGGGGTTGGTGGTAGGGAAAGGATGATACGGACCCTGTGGATGCAGTCCATTACTGGGTTCCGGTCTAAATTGTGTGGAACTTACCTGTCGTTCAAATTGATACGTTACAACTTTGGGTAGGTCGGACGGTCTGGATTGAAGAAGACTGTAGGGAGTGAGACAGCTCAGGGGCTAGCTAGCGGAGATTGCACTCCGATGGCACGGCTGTTTCCAAACTGTCCCCTGTTCACGCGGAGTATGGGTACGTTAAATTCGCGGATATGTAAGTCCTTTCGTAAGTGCGTAGGTCCAAGGGTCTCTGTCTAAAGAGAAGTCCAACTGGTACTTCTTGCCTTCCTTATAGGTAATCCGTTTGTTCCTTATGACGTATCTCACTAATTCCACAATGCTCTAAATCATTGTAATTGGCTATCTTCGTCGATTTCGCTTTGTTAAAGAGTTCGTTGTATAACTTTTTAATTTGTCCACTAGAGTGCGCTGTAATCACTTTCATGCGTTCGGGTATAGTCCCTTTTCTCTAGACAGATTTAACGCGTACACTCATGGACATTTCATTAAAAAGTTAACGAAGTTATTGCTTACAGATTTCTCTAGGAACCTCATATACATAATATCTTACTTAATAAAATGGATATGTCTGCGTATATGTCTGTCTTTGTGTCTGCTTGTCTGTCTGTGCAGTTTGTAGCGGTAAATTTGCCGTACAGCCATGGAATTCGGTACACAAGTATTTCAGAACCCGAAAAAGTACAAATCGGTTTATTTATTTATTTATTTAATTTTTTACCTTGAATTTATATTTTAGTTATGTTTTTGCAGGAGTTAATCCGATTTTAAGCGATTTTCGCATATATCGGTTCCTTAGTGACAAAATATATTATTGCAGAATTTCCATCTTGTCACCATCGTAAAGATCGAAAATTTATCTTTCAAACAATCATTCGACCGAATATGTAGGATTAGATTTTTTGTGATTTTTTTTAAAAATGTATAATATTTGTGGGTTTAAAACGTCACCGATATAAAAAAAATTGCTAGATACAACATGCTGTTTATAATTTAGCAGAAGATTCTTTAAATATTACGCATTATCCAAAAATGAAAATTTTCGACCTGCCGGAGTGTCACCTACAGAAGGAAATCATGTTGTTCATTCGCGCATGCGCATAGTGGATATGTGCCAAACTATATATGAGTTGACGGTATAGGATTTGAGGGGCAATGGTAGGGTTCAAAGACTTAAGGTAATCGCCTACGTCAGGACAAAAACAATTTAAAGCATTTATGTTTTCTTTTTATTTATTTATTCTTTTTACTAGTTTTAGTTAAATTGTCATATAAAAACATGAACACGCCTGCAAGTTTAGTTACACATATCACATTTTTTTTTTATAAATTTTGTAATTTCTGAAATACAAATAATGAAATTCAATCGAAGCAGCTAACACTCTACATATAATCGTAATGAAACATTCTTAATTTACTCTAGATTCACAGTATATATAACAAAATTAGCCAATAATAAAATATGTTGCGTATAACTAGACTTTTAGATTTTTCCATGCTTTTATTTCCCGAATCGCCTAAAACAGTAAGAAAATAAACTATCTCAAAATATTTGGTCCGAAAGTAGGTGGGTACCTTAATTTCTATGCCTAAGAAATAATCAACCAGGGCCAATAATTTCTAGAGAAATTATTATTCTAATTACTCAGTGGATAGAGAGATCTGTTTAAGCGGATATCCCTAGTTTAAACTCGGTTAAAACAAGATATCTCTTCCAGATTAAGGGTTTCAACATTTATATTTCTACATACCCAAAAAGGTAAACCTACCAATTACTAAATGTGAAAGAGATTGAATATATGAAGTTTTTAATTTTCTTATTAATCTTTGAAAAATTGGTCTTAACACGGCTACCGCATTATTAATTACAAGTATTTATTTACTTTATTTCCATCAGTTTATTTTTAATTTACTTTGGATTACACACTTGAAGTTCTCAGATATTTTTCAAGGAGCTTACTTATCTCTCCGTTACTTTGAAATTAGTTAAGGAATTGAAATGCTCTTAATTGCAAATACTTTTCTGAGAGCACATTGTTTATTGCAATGATGGAGAACATGATATTTCGACAAACAAAAAATCGAAAATTCAAAAGTCAGTATTTTAAATGATTTTTCAACTAAGAAAAAAATATATATTTAAATTCAAAATTTTTTATTTTATACCTTTTCGAAACTTATCAGACACAGTCTGCATATCAAAATTGTACACTAAATAATTAATGTTATTAATTTTAAATAAATTCATAAAGTGAACAAAATAAAATATTTTATTATAAATAGAAGAGCATATTATTACAACAAACAAAAAATCGGAAACTCAAAATTCGGTAATTTTAAACGATTTTTCAATTAAGGAAAAGCATATTTTTACATTCATAATTTATTATTTTATACCTATTTCAAAATTAAATAGATACGGCCATTTCATATCAAAGACGTACACAAATTAATGTTATTAATTTGAAATATATTAATAAAATAATAAAAAAAAAATATTTTATTGTAATTATGAAGAGCATGATAATTCAACGAACAGAAAAAATAAATTTCAAAAGTCGGTAAGTTTTTCAATTAAAAAAATAATATGTGTAAATTCATAATTTATTAATTTATACATTATCAGAATTAATTTGGTCATTTCGCATAAAAAATGTATACTAAATAATTAATGATATTAATTCTAAATATATTCATAAACTAAAATAAAATAAAACCCTTTTACTCTTCAATATTGTATAACCTGAAAATAAAAATGTCGCTTATTTTGAAAACTGTATGTCTTAATAGTATTGTAAAATGCATATTCCCATTATTATATTTATTCTTGTAATATGCATTAAAATCAATGGTTCTCCATGGTATTACATTTGAATATTAAATTCAACATTTTATTCGAAAACGAGGCTGACATTCTCCAGTAAGTGGAGAAAAAGCATGAACAAAAATATTCCACTCCGCAAAATAAATATCAATTTTTCTGAGAACCTTTTAAGTTAATTGAATGTTTAAGATGTTCTTGTCAGATATCAGACTGCTTTAATTTTAACCACGCAATTTTAATGTTCTTTTGAAAAATATGATCGTACATTTTAGTAGTGTTTGGCGTAAACACATTTAAATCGGTAGAAGAACATTTTTACTCATAATTCATTCTTTTCTGTATCAAAAAAAATATATGTTTCATTTTATTATTTTCAATGTTTATCGACAGCTAGTAGTATAACCGTTCTTCGTAAGGAATATATAATATAAAGAAATTTAAAACCACATTTATGTGTAAATTCTTGCAGTATATTAATTGCATTAATATTTAAAACATTGTATTACAATATTTAATTTAATTCTCCTAAAAATGTATAAGATTCTCTGTTCTCGCAATTAAAAATTATCTTCACAGGCAGATAAAGATTAAAACATCCTGACCCCGTTTGTAAATATATTTACAGAGAAATGTCATCAATATATGCCAAAATAAAAGTGCTAAAGTTGTATTAGAAGATATGGTTGGTTAACTTGCAACAATTGGCTAAACACGACACATGAGTTAATTGTCTAAACACAATTCATGATTTAATTGACTAAAAATAATATATGAGTTCCTTGCCATGCAAACAGATATCTTACTCCTACCGGTAAGTCGGACGGTCTGAGTCGAAGATTATATGAGTTAATTGCCAATACAATATATGAATTTGAAAAATATTTGCCAAAATAAAACATATGACATATTATATTGAAAGTATCAGTTGCTCAAATAATCTTTAAAACCGATTGCTGAAATTGATATAATCCAGTCTAGGAAAATACAATACCGTTCATTTATAAAATAAATTTTTATATACATTTCTTCATTATATACATATTTATATCATTATATACATATATATTATATCATTATATACATATGTATATCGGAAAAAACTTTAATACAAATCACATGCCAGATAAACATATTGGATTTATTTTCGTTGCTGTGCAATATAATGCATTTTCCGTCAATAAATTGTCTGTTAAACATATCATTTGCATAATGCTATTTGTATGTAAGGTTCGTTTTTATAAATCTGCCGACAACCTCAGGTGTTAGAATCTCAATACATCGACTAAAATTTAAGTGGGGATTTCCAAGGCTACCCAAAAACTTTTCTGAAATTCGGTGCAGCCGTTCTTTATTGGTGATGAAACAAACAAACACATATACGCACATACATATAAAACCACTTATATATTTTCAATTTTATTTATATAGTTAATACCAATTTTTGTGCGGAAACTCGGTAAATGAAAATTTTTGAACCCATATTACATCCGAAGAAAAGTAACTTTAAGAGTTTTAAATAATTTCTTTTTTAACCATTCAAAATTTAATATTCATCAATTTTTAAATGAATAATAAACGCTAATAACAACAAACGTAAATACTGGAAAACGATGTAAACCAGATGAATGACAACACAATGTAACATTTCCCAATTTTTTTCAAATTTCAGAAAGTTATTATTTTGTAAGTGATTGATTTAGTATTTTTAGAAAAGTCATTATATACGTCGAAGGTGCAAAATAATACTGTGCGTTTGTGCAAATGTATTTATTAGTAACATTATGTATTTATGTATGACATGAATAGGACATGCTATGAATGGTATACTAAAAATTCTTAACTAAATACTATTATACTATTATAGCTTTGGATTTGGCGAATAGATTGAATATATATATATATATATATATATATATATATATATATATATATATATATATATATATATATATATATATACAGTGCGCGAAAAAAAATATGAGGACAAGCGAAAACTCGCCAAATCTAGAAATGTTTCAGACAGAAATGTATGCAAATTTCTTAAGTAAAAATATTGATAAAATTAAATTCTTTTTTATGTAAATTAGTTAAATTTTCCAGAAATAAATATGTATAAATTTACTTTATAAATTTTAAACTCATATTATCTTGGAAAAATGTATAAGGACAACTGTTTCTTCATCTAAAATTATAGTAAAATTTGCATATTTGAAAGCAAAAAATGACCATTTCAAATATAAAGACTGGATTTCTAAACAAAATTCTCACTTTTCTCATTTTTACGCAATTGTTGTACGATGCCAAAAGGAACTCATCAGTCTGATCTTTAAAAAGGGAAATTCTTGCTTTTAAAGAATGTAGATTAAGTGGGCAAAGTGGGCATGAAATTTCGAAAAAAATAAAAGATCTAAAATTGTATTTTATAATTTTCTAAAAGAACCCGGAATGTATGGAATGAAAAAAACGAACTGGAAGACCAGAAATTCTAAAGCATCGACAGAAAAGAATGGTTGTAAGAAGAGCTTACGAGAAAAAACAAACTGCAAATTAAGTTAGAAGAAATTTGAACTTACCATGTTCCACACGAATAGTTCAAAATGTTTTAAATAAACATCCGAATATTTGGTATGGAAAGTTAATGCCACGCCCGTCTCATAAAAAAAAGCATAAGGAAGGAATACGGGAGTTTTCAAAAAAATACATTTCTCTCGGTCCAAAATGGATTGATGTAATCTTTCGGACGAAAAGAAGTTCAATCTTGATGGGCCAGATGGTTTTCGCAATTTTTGGTATAATCTGCGTAAAATCTAAGAAGTTTTTCCAAACGTCAATACGGTGGGGGGCACAGTAATGATCTGGGGCGCTTTTGCAGCAAAATCACGCCTATAGTCTTTATCAACTACAACATGAACTCTGACAGATATGTTGATATGTTAGGCGAACATTTGTTACCTGTGTCCCCACTAATTACTTCAGAACACTATATTTTCCAACAGGATAACGCTTCCGTACACGTTTCTAAGAGTGCAAAACTCTGGTTTGAATTTTAATTCAGTAAATTTACTTGATTGGCCGGCGAGGAGTCCCGATCTTCAATAGAAAATTTATGGGGCCTTCTAGCCCGAGAAGTTTATAAAAATGGCACACAATATCAGTGTAAAGAGGACCTTGTGTTAACCACCAAACAAGCTTGGAATAACATTTCCGTAGACATTTTAAAAGAACTTTCGACACCGATGACCTCTCGGCTTATTCAAGTAATTGAAAAAAAAGGTTGTTTTCTTGATTATTAAGAGAAATGTTAAGCAATTTAGAATATGTCCTTATACTTTTTTCTATATTTTGTTTAGTGGTAATCTGTATAAGGTCAACTTCTGTAAGGTTCATATTTGTTGTTTTATGTGTTGTAAATGTTATTGTATAATTTCATATTAGAGGTCAGAAATATCAAAATTTAATTTTGACACAAAGTGAAAATAAAGTATATTTTCAATCGATTATATGTTGTCCTTATACTTTTTTCGAGCACTGTATATACGAAAATTATTTTCACTCCGGGCTCAAAATATCTATTATGTCACTACTGCAAAGCCAAGGGAAGAAATGGTAAATATATGTTGCAGTTATATTGAATAATATATGTATGTCTAGTACTGTTATGTTTGACATTGATTATATTAATTAAAATTAATGTAATGTATCCTCCAGGGTCAAACATAGGGGGGACGGACGTCACTGGAATGTAAGGACCCGGGATCCAGAGGGGGACCCGGACCCCAATATTTCAATTTGTAGTTGGAGAACATGTAAAAAATTCTCAATGATGTGAAAATCCAAATATAGGGTGTTTGTATAGACGTTCTTGATGTATCTGTTGTAAATGTTGTGATGGAAGTGTTACTTTTCAAAGTCACATCCTTATTAATTATTCAGTAGTTTAAATTAGTTTAAAAGGGCAATAAAACAAAAATAAGTAATGTTTAAAAAGTTTACTACGTTTATTAAGTAATATTTAAATTTTACTACGTTTATAATAAGTAATGTTTAAAGTTTACTACGTTTATATATATAATAAGTAAGGTTTAAAGTTTATTACAATTTCTTTTTTTATCGATTTTAGATATTTACGTACTTTTTAAGTACAAAATAGTAACATAAAACTATGTTTGATATAGAGTCAGTCCCTTTCTAAATATAGTTACATTATTATAAAAGAAATTCTAGTTTAACAAGGAGAGGTGCTGCCATCTCGTTGATCGCACTCAAAAGAAAAGCTTATTTGTTACGTCATAAAATCATTTCACTGTAAAATTTATTTTTATATACTGGAAAAAAAATAAACTCTAATTAACACGTTAATATTAAATGTAAAATTTTTAAATTTTACATTTAAATTTATGTGATATATTTAACAAAAATTGCAACGTATAAAATTGCAATATAAAAGGTTCCAATCCAGTTACAAAGCAAAAGTGTAGTTGGATTGGAAAATTATGTTTACAAATGATCGTAAACACTATTTTACTTCGAACACATTTGCCAGTTAAACATATTTATGCATAACAATGATGAATATATAGTGTCTAATTCTTATGTTCAGATTTTTATTAAATTGCTACTAGCAGAAGCACTCGACATTGCTCGATATTGCTCGACATTGCTCAAGTTCAAGGAAGTAGCAACATTGATATTTTGCAATTTTCTTTGATGCGTATTATTTCATTTGAATGCTCTTAAGGTAGTATAATTTGAAATTGCCCAAAAATATCGCGTATTTATGCTAAATGCAGAAAAACTATATTCTTAAAGTAATGTATTTATATATAACCCAAGTATATCTGATAAAAGTATGCTAAAACTGTCCTTTATTCACTCTAATCGCGCCTGTAATCGCACAAACTAAAATTATCCTTAGACTCGAAACAATGTATGTTATATATAAATATATATTTTTTTTTTCGTTCACATGGGAGGTCGTATTCATATGAGAATTTCCACAAATTATTTTTTTTAGAAGGAAACATCAATTTTAAATAAATACTCTAATGATCAAAGTAGCTCGAATTCATACAAAATTAATTTAGATGATGAGGAGTTGAACATTTAATTGCCTTTTGAAATAAACCTTCTGAAATATATATTTGAAAACTTTAAGATTAAGACGCGTATAAATTTCAGTACCAATAGATTCAGAATTGTTCCAAACAATGTTGCAAAAATTTTAATATATTATTTTTAGTAGTTAGTGAGATACATAATTTTATTAAAAACCTGCATTTTTTACTTTCCTTATATACATAATGTATAAGTAAAGTATTGTGACGGGGTCGAAAATTCGAATTCGAGTTTTCGACGGGAGAGCACGTTTCAAGCATCCCTGATAACGAATCAAACATTTTTGAAGTGATGTCTGTGTGTGTGTGTGTGTGTGTGAAAGTATGTGTGTGTGTGTGTGTGTGTCAGTGGGTCTGTGGAGACGATAACTGACGAGCGAATAGACTGATTCGAATGAAATTTGGTACAAAAATCACAATCCGTAAACACTGGAAGCCTATTGTTTTTAAACGTAATCGAATGTTCAAAACCCCCCTAAATTTTCGAGGGAAATTTTGAAAAAATCGTCAAAAAATTAAATTAGCTAATAAAGTTACGGAAATAAACATTTCTTATGTAATTTTTCATTAGAAAACGATTAACATAAAATTTAGAACGCTAACATGAACCGTTCTCGAGATATATCACATTTTTCAAAAAAATTATCAAAAAATCATATAAACTAAGAAAAATATATTTCCTATTGAGAAACATGTTCACTTTTCGTATGTAATACCATGCGATAAAGTGGGTGACATCATTCTCGTGGATTTAGCTCGTTCCATTCATGAGTCAAGATACTTCGAGCAATACTTTTGTATTTGAACGCCAATAGTCATTTATCTGTTATAAGAATAACTTATTTCTCCGTCAGTAAGGTTTGGCGAGATTTTGGCGACGAATTTGGCGGAATGTCGCCAACTTGGCGACTTTTTGAAATGTTGCCAAATTAACGAAAATCTCGCCAAATGGATAAGAATGACGCTAAATCAATGAAAATGGCGACTAATTGTCGAAAATTCAATATCTTGAAAAGAATATTAGTATCTACTATAAGAAAACCTATTTTTACTTTCCTTATATACATAATGTATAAGGAAAGTATTGTGACGGGGTCGAAAATTCGAATTCGAGTTTTCGACGGGAGAGCACGTTTCAAGCATCCCTGATCACGAATCAAACATTTTTGAAGTGATGCCTGTGTGTGTGTGTATGTGTGTGTGTGTGTGTGTGTGTGTGAAAGTGTGTGTGTGTGTGTGTGTGTGTGGAAACGATAACTGACGAACGAATGGACCGATTCGAATGAAATTTGGTACAAAAATCACAATCCGTAAACACTGGAATCCTATTGTTTTTATACCCAATCGAATGTTCAGAAACCCCCTAAATTTTCGAGTGAAATTTTAAAAAAATCGTCAAAAAATCAAAACCGCTAATAAGGTTACGCAAATAGACATTTCTTATGTAATTTTTCATTAGAAAACGATTGACATAAACTTTAGAACGCTAACATGAACCGTTCTCGAGATATTGTACACTTTTCAAAAAAATTATCAAAAAGTCATATAAAATAGAAAAAATTTCCTATTGACAAACATGTTCACTTTTCATATGTAATACCATGCGATAAATTGGGTGACATCATTGTCGTGGACCTAGCTCGTTCCATTCATGAAAAAAGATTCTTTGAGTAATACTTTTGTATTTGAACACCAATAGTAATTTATCTGCTGTAAGAATAACTTATTTCTTCGTCCATAACGCTTGGCGAGATTTTGGCGACGAATTTGGCGGAATGTCGCCAACTTGGCGACTTTTTGAAATGTTGCCAAATTAACGAAAATCTCGCCAAATGGATAAAAATGACGCTAAATCAATGAAAATGACGACTAATTGTTGAAAATTCAATATCTTGAATAGAATATTAGTATCTACTATAAGAAAAACCTATTTTTTTTTACTGTAAAATTAGTAAATTAATTACATTATATAAGGTAAGTCATGTGTTGCCCACATCAGATTTTTTTTTTCACTTTTATTGGGAGCCGTTTTCAATTTCCATTTCTATCCGTTGTGAGAAAAATTTTCTAAAATGAAACGGAAGGCAAAATTTAGACCCTTGACACATTATTCAGCAAATAGTCAGATATATTTACGGTGGTCGTATTTACAAAATGTCTGAAATTCAATGTGTAATAAACTAATAACGAATCGATCAAGCTTTCAGAGAAAACTAAGTAAAATCGGCATTTTTTTTTTAAATTTCACTCCTCGTTTTGGTCTTATGGAATCTCTTAGAAAAATTGAAACTGAGAAGCCACAGATGTTTTCTTAAAATATTTCTGAAATCTTTGAAAAATAACATAACATTTTTAAATTAAGAAAGGATTAAAAGCGTGAAATATAAGCTATATGGACAATATTTGAGATATACTCGTATATTTTAATTCCTTTATGGTGGATAACCAAACTGTAGAAACAGACCTGTGGTAGTTGGATAATACTCTCAAATATAAATAAATTAGCAATTTCCAAACTTTAATAATTTTGATAAAGATCCACCTGTATTTTACTTTCAATGTTTTACCACACAGTATATTATATGAATAATAAATTTCGGAAATTTATTATCCTTATATCATAATATGATTTGAACTCTATCAGTATATAATCTAAATCCATTGAGCCTCCCTTTCACGCAGCTGATCTGAACTCCATGGAAAATCTTTGAGCCTCATGAAAATATCATATTAATTTCGAAGGAATTATCTCCGATTAGCTTATGCAGCTGGGAGTTAATTAAACGTAATTAAGATCTTTACCTCAGTTTAATTGATTCTGTGCAGCAGCGGATGCAGGAAGTAATTAACAGGATCAATCACTATACCTTATATTAAGTTGCAAACTTTAAATAAAATTTCTTAACTATTTCTATTCCTGAGCAATTATTTATGTTGAGCAATTATTTATGTTTCTATTCCTGAGCAATTATTATGACAGTCAGTTAATAATTAAAAATGGTATACCATTTATAAGATATGTATCGTTTAAGGAGACCCTATACTCTAAACATCATGATTTTTTTTTCTACTGTCTATTTGTAAAGTTTGTTCATTTCTGAACAATTTGGTACCATTGGTATTTCAGTATATTATTTATTTCTGGAGATATTAAGAAATTACAATACATCTTAAATAATAAAAGGCAATGTCTGTGTGTCTGTGTGTCTTATACACTATACGTTCAGCGACCGCTCGTCGGAGAGCTACGAAATTTGGCAATCGGAGACCCGGGGGGGTGGGAAGGGGACACGTGAAAACCGATTTTTAAAATTTTAATTATTTTTTTTGTTATTTAATGTTTTATGCGATTTCGACCGTTTTTTGCCATTTTTGGCCTTTTTTTTCCACGATCCGGACATCGTAGGAAAAAACAAATCACACCATCGGAAAGAGCTGACAATTGCGAGTAAAAATATATCAATTTCAAATCTGAATTTCGATTTCTAATATTTTTTAAAGATTTTAAAACAAAAGTCACTTTTTGCTCAAGAAAACGATTTTTGGTTTTTAAATTCTCGCATAGTAAAAAGTACTCATAATTTCGACTAATAATTTACATTTTTAGAAAGGTCAAACATCTGGCATTCTTACAAGTCCAATCTGGTCAGGAAATATTCCGTATTGCCCACAGGATCGGGATTTTAAAAGTTTCCGAATTTCAATTTCTCGGCGTTCCGCTCGGCGTGCCGCTTCTTAACCGGCGTTTCTGCCCCGCAGAAGGAGGGAAGGTGGTAGGTGGGGACGTCAAGGTGGAGGTGACGTCACGGTTCTGAATAGAGCTCCTCTACTCCATATAAATTATTATATTTATATTTTAAATGATGGAACGATATGGAGTTTTTAAATGTATATTTTAACTTTTGGATATTTTAAATGGATATTTTAAATGATGGAACAATGAAACAATGGAATGAGGAGGATGGAATTAAGCATATGGTCATTTTAAATTGCAAATTAGCGCGGGGGAAGTTAGCGGTAGGCCCGGGTTCGATTCCCGCCACTGCCAAAACTGCCGCCGTGTTTACGTGGAATACGATCACGTTAAATATGTGGGTCCGTAAGTTCTTCCGAGAGGTTGGTGGTAGGGGAAGGAGGATACGGACCCTGTGGATGCCTCCCCCACTGGGTTCCCGTCTAAACTGGGTGAATATGTAGAAAGTTATGGAGATTGTCGCGGAGGGCGCGGCAGCCCAGTGGTTAGCGCGCGGGAATTTTACTCGGTAGGCCCGGGTTCGATTCCCGCCACTGCCAAAACTGCAGCCGCGTTCACGCGGAGTACGATCACGTTAAACATGTGGGATCGTAAGTCCTTCAGAGAGGTTGCTGGTAGGGGAAGGAGGGTACGGTCTCTGTGGATGCCTCCCCCACTGAGTTCCTGTCTGAATTGGGTGGCATTACCTGCCCATCCAAACAGTTACCTAACACCTTTCTGGTATGGATATTTTAAATGGATATTTTAATTTATAGATATTTTAAATGGATATTTTAAATAATGGAACGATGGAACGAGGATGATGGAATTAAGCGCTTATCATATGGTCATTATAACATTTAAATTAGCGCGCGAGAATTGCACTCGGTGGGCCCGATTTCGATTTCCGCCACTGATACGGAGTACGATCACGTTAAACATATGGGTCCGTATGTTTTTCCGAGAGGTTGGTGGTAGGGGAAGGAGGGTACGTTCCCTGTGGATGCCTCCCCCACTGGGTTTCGGTCTAAATTGGGTGGCACATCCTGCCGTCCATCCAGTTACCTTACACATTTCTGGTAGGTCGCGCCAACGAGTTTGCCACGGTTGGAATTTGCCACGATCAGCATTTTCAAGGGGGCTGGTCGCCGAACAGGCTGGTCGCCAAAGGCGGCTAGTTAGCAATAAATTACCAAGCATGAATTTATAATTTGAACGCGTTTTTCTCAATAACAACATTATTGTCCAATAATTTTGGAGGATTTGTGTGTGGAACTTATAAAATTAAATTTTAAAGCGAAAAATGTATTAGAAATTTTGAAAAAAAAATAAAAAATAAAAAATTATATTAATTTTTCCGGATTAAAAATTAAAATTATTAGATAATTCTAATAAGCAAGTATATTTTGAATGCTGTAATTAATAAAAACCCAAACTAGTTTAATTAAATTCGTAAACATTTAACCTTGCGCACAGCAACAACGTATCTTGCGCACAGCAACAACGTATTATCATTTTATCGGCAAAATAACATTTCTAAATTATAATTATTTTTCAGATAATATTTCTCAATTTTCAATTATTTTTTATTTAAATTTCTATTTTAAAGAGGAATTTTATTTTTCTCAATTCTAAATATTTTCCGATAATTTCAATATAATTTATTTAAAAAAGCTTTTATACTCTCTCTCTCTCTCTTCTGTTGATATTATCAACATTTTCGCCATTTAAATGTAGAGTGCCCTCTTAAGGTTTTACGAAAACAAAAACATGATCTAAAAGTCGAAGAATCTGACGAATAGACGATATATTAGGGAATATGTAAGTAAACCCTTCTGTACGTGACCTTCACGTGACCTCTTTTGCACGTGACCTGTTTTCTCTCTATCACTTTTTCATTATTCATTTTCATTTCATTTCCTTTCATCACATAAGAAGTGGGTGTTGCCATTTAAAAATTCCGAAGTAATCTATATAAATTAAATTGAAAATGTGTCTGTTTATTTGTATGTGTGTCTCATCATCACTGTCGAACTGCCATGTACCGAATTGGATGAAATTTTTGGGATAGACTTGGAATAGCCCACTTAAGATTTAGTGCATGTTTTGAATTCTAGCAGCAGGGGTTATCTAGATATTAATTAAAAACTCACAACTAAACCTTCCATAGAGATAGCATTAAGCAGGCGATATTTTTTCCAATTTATTTGAAGCAAATTATATCATGTCACTTAGCAACGGATTTAAATCAACAATGGGAAGGCTACCTCTAGTGATTCTAGCTCTTTGGCATAAACCCTTTGGTTGCCGTGGGAGGTTGATCTTTCTCTATCCTATCGCGAAGCATGTTTTATTTATCACTTCACCTTTCGAATGTTTTTCTGTGTAGAACCCCATTAATGAACATTTTTGTCAAACCGTAGTCGTCTTTGGATTTTTTGTCAAATGGTTAGGTCATATACTAAATTTAACGCGTCTATCACATTGTAAAGGAGGCGTTTTTCATTTGTTCGGCACCGTGCACCAAATTTGTTTTTCATTTGCTTTAACCGTACACCAAATTATATATATATATATATATATATATATATATATTAAAACATAAAATGAGAATCCAATAACAGTATAGAGATGTTAACTCATAATACACTAACGTAAAAATTGCCTACAAATTACAAAGAAGCATTAAACATAAATGCATCCGTCATGAGGAAAATTAAAAACATATTACTAGTCATCAAGATAAAGATAATCAACAAAAATCAATGATGTGGAATCGAAAATAGGAATACAAAAAATACCAAGCATTAAAGCTTAACACGTGGAGAAGCACAAGACTTAGGAATTATTCATTTCGAAAAAATTATTTTTCAAGTCCAAATATTTAATCGAAATGAACACAAAAAATGCTTGTTTTGGAAACACGAGATAGATTTTATCTATAAACTCGTGTTATTTGGACTACAAGCATAAAGATTGAAAAATTAGGTAGGACACAAAAATATCTGACAAAACTCTTCAAATGCACTACCAAGTTAAACCGTAAATGACAAGACCATTGTTGCCATTCGCTATAGATAAAAGTAGAGATCTACAGTTGCCAATTTGAGTAACAAACAACAGCATTGCGCAAAGACAGTAATATGTGATATTCTACAGTAAAAGCTGCAAAATTAAAGGGCAAGTAAAATAATCAAAAGCATAGAGGCAAAGGTATAAGTGGATGTAAAAACAAAACACAATAAATTCAAGAGAATGTAGATGTTTGGCTGAAATAAGATGCTAAGGAGAGAATTTTAAGATAATGGAAACTTATTAATTATACTATTTACTAAAAATGCTGAATATTCATATAATTTACAGGTAATTTTTAGGTTATTAATGCGCAAAGCATGAAATTTTTTATCTGATAATCTCTAAATTCGAAAAAGTTGATTAAGTATTATATTTCTAAACAATTGAATCGAGTTGCAGGAATTAAATTGTAATATTTTATTAATGCTGAATTTAAAACATCTTTTTTATCACATAAATTAGTAATTATACTATTAGTAGATTCAATTATTAGATTTAAACCAAAATAATTAATATTATTACTAATAGTAGTTTCATTAGGTATTAATTCCAAATTATCCGGATAGAAATCTATATTACATAATTATCAGAAAATACTAAACATATCAGATCATCAATATATCTCTGAATTTTATAATCTGTTGAGGTAAATTATTTTTCATAATAATGTAGGTATAAATTAGCTAACATACTACTACTACAGCCACCCTGTGGAACCCCTGAGACTTGTAAGTATAATTAATTACCTTGAAATATATAATTATTAAAAAGAACAAAGTGGAGAAGTTTAGGAAAATCGGTAAATATAGTTTGAGTAGATTGATTAGTAATATAAGCATTATATAAATCTAAAATTATATCTAAAGACCAGAGATCTTAATATTTTTAAAATGATCTTTAAAATCAAAAGTTTGAAATCCTATTATTTTACATAGTGGTGTTAATTTATTCTTTAATTCTTTACAATTATTTAGAATAAGGTAGTTATTATTGGAATATCGTAAATTATTATTTATTACATTTAAATAATTTAGTAGTAATTTACTCGCAGTTGTAGAGCAAGAATTACGACCACTTGTTACAATTCTAAATTTAATAGTATTTTTAAGACATTTAGGAATAAGCACAATATACGGAAATTTCAAATATTTATAATTAATATCTAAATCACTATACATATTAATAATTTTCAATTCGATACTATTTATGGAATGTGAGTCAAGTTTATATAGACTATTATATTTTATATAATCTAACAGATACTGTATATAGAATTTTTTACAGATAATAGCATAATTTCTAGAGGCTGTATCAGCATAAGTAATAACAAAAGAACTCTGTAAATCATTAATAGGTTGTTTTATATTATCAAGATTATATATAGATCTAGACAAATTAATACTACAAATGGTATTTTAATAGATTTTAATATATATATATATATATATATATATATATATATATATATATTAATATATATATATATATATTAATATATATATATATATATATATATATATTAATATATATATATACCCATAACAATATGTATATATATACATATATATATATACATATTGTTATGGGTTTTTTTATTACCTTATCCATATTTTGACATCTAATTTTCTTAAAATTATAAAATTATTACATTCCTTATATACGTGGTATAATGTATAACGAAAGTATTACGACTGGGTCCAAAATTCGAAATCGAGTTTTCGACGGGAGGGCACGTTTCAAGCATCCCTGATCACAAATCGAACATTTTTGAGGTGATGGCTGTGTGTGTATGTGTGTGTGTCAGTGAGTCTGTGGAGACGATTTCTTACGAACGAATTTAGCGATTGGAATGAAATTTTGTACAAAAATTATAATCCGTGAATACTGGAAGCCTATCGTTTCTAAACACAATCGAATGTTCTGACCGTTCCATAATTTTCGAGTGAAATTTTGAAAAATTCATCACAAAATTAACCCTTTTATAAAGTTACGTAAATAGACATTTCATTTGTAATTTTTCCATAGAAAACGATTAACATAAAGTTTAGAACGCTAGCATGAACAGTCCTCGAGATATTACATATTTTTCAAATAAATTTATCAAAAATTCACATAAATTAAAAAAATATATTAACTGTTGAGAAACATGTTCACTTTTCATATGTAATATCATGCCATAAATGAGGTGACATCATTATCGTGGATCTGACTCGTTCCATTCACGAGAAAAGGTACTTTGTGTAATATTTCTGCATTTGAACACCAATAGTCATTTATTTGCTATAAGAACAACTTATTTCTTCATCTATCATACTTTTCGAGATTTTAGCGACGAATTTGGCTGGATGTCGCCAACTAGGCGACTTTTTTAAATGTTCTCAAATTAACGAAATTATTTCTCAAAATGGATAAATATGACCCCAAATCAATGAAAATGACCACTAATTGACGAAAATTTAATATCTTGGAAAGAACATAAATATCTATTATAAGAATAACCTATATTTTTTCCTGAATAGTAGTAAATTCATTGCATTATATAAGAAAAGTGCTGCCCACATCAGATTTTTTGTATGTGTTTAATATTATATGAAGAAATATTTTTCTACAAGTTAATAAAAACCTATAAATAATTTATGTAGCTCTACTAATCGATCATGAAAATTTAGAAAGTTAAAATTCTTTCTGTGAAAAATTTCTTATAGTTCAGTGGTTTTTTTTTTTTTTTTTTTTTTTTTTTTTTGTAAGATATCTCCATCTTATATTCTAACAACTGTCCTTAATATAGTGGAAAACATTGTTTCACATAACGCAAGCACCTACTTACTTTTTATCTTTACATGGGGTTTATGTTTCAAATGATCATTTTATGTGTTATGTACTTATTAAAATTTCTGTATTTGTATTAATTTAACAACCTTTTTAGTAATTACTAAAACTAAGAAAGTCTATGAAATTCTTATGATACCAAACTCTGGAAAAATTATTTTGCATTTTAAGAAATGAAAATTTAGAAATTTAAAACCGGATGAATCAGATATACTTTACGGGTAATGTAATGAAAAAAAAAATATATCAACGTTTTCGAAGTTATCAAGGTGGAGATTCTTCGAACATTAATTTTTTTCAGATAAATTACTTTTGAAGTGCTGCCATCTGTGTGTTGATATTTGAATTCTGTTGATATGTGAATTCAGATTGATATGTGAATTCAGGTATGTTACTTCACTGCGTTTTCGAATTTTGAAAAGAAATATTAATTTAGTAAAATATAACAAAGTAAAATCAAATTTCTGGTTTGGGAAAATATATATGGTTATATATTCTTTCTACAACCTAAATACTAAAAAATGCTATTAAATTCTTCAAAACCTTTTCTTTTGCATTCCAAAGAATAAAATTTTGGAAATTTAAAATCGTAAACTCGAATCAAATTATGTGCAACGCAGGTACATAAAAGTAACATAACAAAATTAAATTGTAAAATTATGATTGTGAAGATTCAATGAAACCCAGCATCTGCTGTGAAAAGTGCTGCCATCTGCTGAGACATGAATTCAATTCATATTGTACACCATCGAGGTTTTTAAAACAAATTTATATTTAACGTTTTCTTCACTTGCTATGTAATAAGTTCACAACCATAAATACTTAGTAGCGTCGACAGAAAAAAAAGCATTTTGAGGGAATGGTAAAAAATATATTGTTTTTCTTTTCTCCTAACTTCAATGCAAACTGCTGGGGAGTTATTACTACAAAAGCTAAGGCTCCTATATATACCAAAACCCGATCCACGTTTGTGACGTCACTGTAAATGATGTATCTTAAAAATTCGATAGTATTCATCTAAAAAATTTTCTTTTGCATTTCATGGAATAAAAATTTAAAAATTGAAAATTAGTTTAAGTCCAATGATAGTCACTACTTGCATTTATAGAAAAGAAATATTAACAAAATTTTAAATAATGGATGTTACGATACTTTCAAAAGCATAAAGTCCCTTTTGAACATGGCTGAAGTGTTTTTACTTTCCTTATATACATGGTACAATGTATAAGGAAAGTTTTCGATGGGCTAGCACGTTTCATGCATCCCTGAACACTAATCAAACGTTTTTTGGGTGATGTCTGTCTGTGGTGTGTGTGTGTGTTTGTGTGTGGGTGTGTGTATGTGTGTGTGTGGAAGTGTGTGTGTGGAAGTGTGTGTGTGTATGTGTGTGTGTGTGTGTGTGTGTGTGTGTCAGTGAGTCTGTGGAGACGATATCTCACGAACGAAATTAACAAATTGAATAAAATTTGGTACAAATATTGCAATCCGTGAATGTTGCAGCCTATTGTTTTTAAACGCAACTGAATGTTCGGAATCCCCAAAGTTTTCGAGTGAAATTTTGAAAAAATTATCAAAAAATCAAAACCTTTAATATAGTTACGCGAATCATTATTTCTTATGTAACTTTTCATTAGAAAACGATTGACACAAACTTTAGAACGCTAGCACGTACCGTTCTTGAGATATTGCAAATTTTCCAAAGAAATGTATAAAAAATCAGATAGTATATAAAAAAAATATTAACTATTGTGAAATATGTTCACTGTTCATATGTAATATAATGCGATAAATTTGTGAACATCATTCTCGGGGATCTAGTGAGTTCCACTCATGAGAAAAGGTACTTTGGGTAGTAGCTTCGTATTCGATCGCCAATAGTCATTTACTGACTATAAGAATAACCTATTCCTCCATCCATAACACATTGCGATATTTTGGAGACAAATTTGACTGAATGCCGCCTCTTGATGTCTTTTTAAATTAACGAAAATTTCGACAAATATATAAAAATGACGCTAAATAAATGAAAATGACGATTAATTGATGAAAATCCATTATCTTTAGAGAGATGCCGCCACCTTGGTGATAATATTTCGAATATTGCAAAATTAACGAAAATGTCGCAAAATTGATAAAAATGACTCTCAATGGGAGGTAATGTTTTGCAAATTTTTAATTCCGTCATATGATGTATATATCTTCTGTTATACTCTTATTAGAAAGATCTTCTCCCCATTTATCTGCAACAATTATATTTAACGAACGCGATATATTTAACGAACGCGATATATTTAACGAACACGATATATTTAACGAACTTGATGAATAATCTATTGACATACCGCCTACGTATCAATATTTAGCCCCTGATTGACGAACATATCAACAAAATTGTAAAAATGATGTCAAGTTAATAAAATATCGCCTAATTGATGAATTTATTATTTACATAAACACCCCGGACAAAATATTACGGAATAAGGTTTTATTGAATTTAATACTTGGTTACATCACCATGTGCCCTGATCACCGTTAGGAACTTACGGAGCATGTTGTCCAACTGGAGCCGGATAGCGTCTGCAGTGATGTTGATCCACTCGTCCATCAATCTGGCCGTCAATTCTGCTAGTAACTGCAGCCGTACAACACTCCTCTTGACAGCAATTTCCAAAGCGTTCCACATTTTCTCAATGACGTTAAGGTCAGGCGAATTGGCGGTATAAGTGAGGTGTGGGACATCAACCACGTGTTCTGCGAAATAGTCCTGAACACATCTAGTGCGATGCACGGTACAATTGTCGTCTTGATAGGCAGGTTCGGTGACAAGGCTCTCTCCACACAGAAAGTCCACGTAAGGAACTACGTGGTCATCAAAGATGTTGATATAATCCGCAGCCTCCATTCGATTGTTGACTTTCACCAGTGGTTCAACGCCAGTCGCGAAATACGCCAAGACCACCTAGAATAAGAGGTCTGGACATTGACAACTCAACGGCAGAAACGGGGGGAACGTATCTCCCGTACGTTATGTACTGGTTCTGACATAAATAAATTTCTGCAGTCATAAATAAGACTAATGTAAATAAATATGTCTCTAAACTAACAGATATATAATAATAAACTTTAAACTGTGTCTGACATAAAATAATCTACACTGAAAATGAATAATTTTTCACTGTCTTCTGTAAACATTTATGTTAGTTACATTAGCGTAATAAGTAACTGACTTAACCCAATAAGGAATAGCGTTACCATATGGTCACAGCAAACAATGATTCGCATTTCTTTTTCTCTGTACCCAAATAATCTAAAATCAATAAATGTTTTATAGTTTCAGGCTTGGAAATAGTTCAATCTATCAGTAACCATATGGTCACATGGCATATTTCTTAAATCTGACATTTGAGATATAAAAAAGCCAGCATATTCCCACTCTAGAAACATCAATGAAGATAATTTATTCCGGGTAAAAATTTTAAAGAGAAAAAATAATTTAATACAGATACGTTATATTTAAAGTTAAAATATACCAAACAATTTTAAAATTCATATAATAGTATTTGACTTTAAATTTTCAGAAAGGTAATTATATATTATACATTAATGAGGGGAACTGCTGACACTTACCTATAATTTTTAAAAAATATATTTATTAGTCAGCACAAATATGTATATATCAGCAAAATTTACTTTATATATCCAGATTTAGCATTTAGTTCCAACACTTAAGCAATGTAAAATATAGTAAAACAATTATGAATATGCATTTCTAAATTTGACTTTGTCATTTAACAAACATTAATATTACTTTTAAACTAACACAATATTTCAAAAACTGTTGACACCTACCTGTTTAACCTTTACAACCTTCTAGATTGCTTATCGTAAAAAATACAAAGAAACATGCAGGTTCTAAATCTGATCTCTATCTGAAAATTCCTCATTTAAAGTTCAAGAACATTGGTACATAAAAAAATTTCTGTCATACTCTTGAATGGAAAATAACTTAAAATGTATTAAATGTTTTAAATGTTAAAAATTTTACTAAATGGAAATTTATTAACTGCTTCTACTTTCTGACTTAGAATCAAGCTGTAATGAAAACAGTTATTTTAGTGGTGACACACATTACAAGAGATAGATATCAATATGCGTGTGCATGTTTTTGCTAGTACACACTATTTATATTTATATCTTCTTGAAATGTGAAAATTTTAATTATCTTTACTAGTACATATGCCAAATAAAGTGAAACGATTATAAGTAAAAAACCATTCTAAATGTAATGAAATTAATATAAAAAAAAGTAATTATGTTCAACAAAAAATGTAAAAGACTCCCTTTAAGCAACTGAATAAAATACAAAAAACAAACTATTTATGAATGTATAAAAACTTTATTACAACAAACTTACAAATCCAAATGACATCAAATTTACATAAAACTCAAAATGTATCTGCATACTGTAGCAATAAATAGTTAGATTTGTATTTTGTCTAATTCTGCGACATTATCCCTAATTTGAAAAGTACCTGTGTACTATGTATTCCTACATTCAACAAGAAATTACACCTCCCTTCATATCTGCTGGATACAAACTTGATATATATTAAATAGCGTACAACAAATATGGACTGCAAATGAAGAATATTGAATTTACAGTAACGCATATATAGCAAATTCTTTGAAATTTTGCAACAAACAAATTCAAAATGTATTTATTACAAATCTCAATAATTCGATCATCTTTTTACTTTAACTTTGTAGTATTATTACATTGTTTTCCATAATTATTTAAACGAACATTACTAAATGTTCTAAATTACTAAAATCTAAAAAGAATTCTTTACGAGAACCAATTTTATAAGAATTTACAACTTCAAATTATATACTGTCAACTAAAACAAAAGCATAATTCAATTTTTACATTTTAGAAATTCCCATTCAATAAATGCTGCGTAAGATTTAATATATGCATTACATTTTTTAATAATGTCACTTATTTAATAATGCATTACTTCGAGGTAATTAAGAAACACGGAGTAATTAAAAAATAAGTTATTAAGAAAGAAGATCTGCTTTGGACTATGACGTCATCTTGCGAACTTTGGACCGATGACGTCATATTAGATTAGATCTTAGATGAGATAAAAACCGATAAACTCTCATTTTAGTACTGTAATTAGTGTGTATATCGTTCATTTCGAGTTTGGATGTCGGCTGATGAAGACCTCATTCTGTAAGTTATTTTCAAGGTTTTGATAACTATTCTTGTATATTCCGCTCGATGTGGTAGACAAATCCCCTAAAGTTATAAAAATATACAAAATTTTCCTATGTATTTAATGTTAGTTAAATTTCATAATTTTTAATCACACTAAGTTTGGTACATATTTTCACTTTATGATTTCGAGAAGAGTAAAATAATGAAAAAACTCTCCCATGTAGATAAAAAGTGCGTTTAGCACAATCCAATGTTATACAATTCACTGAAAATAACGAGTTCTAACCACTTCATATCTTATCTTATGTAATCTGTTTGCACACGACACTCGATTTAGGTCACGTTTTTATACTCATGACGTGAACCGATAAGACATTACAACCTTGGGCGTTGCGTGGATAGGTTCGGTTCGTCCATAGCTGTGACAAATTTATAATGTTTTAAGATCTTAGTGTTTTATAAATAAATCTTGTACTGTAAATGTGGAACTTGGATATTACTATCTACAAATAATGTTTAAAATTCAAAGTATGCCATCAATCGAACAGTTCATTTCTAGTGGAAATACTGTGTAGTTGTCAGTTCCTGCCCTAGATGGAACAAAATCTGTGGATATTATTTCAGATGTGATTAATTCACTATCACCAATGTTTGCGGTGGATTGATCAGACACCTATCTTATGTCTTCCATAGCTCCCAGCAGAAACATCTACCGCTACCAATTCACAAGTCTTCACCGAGGTCGGAACTGAACTCAAGATCTACTTTCTTGTGCTCTAACGCACAGCAGAGTTTTATCCCCCACTGCGGAATCTGTTTCGACTGAATCTCTTCTTCAGATTCCGTGCAAGATGTACTCTGTCGTTGGCATTTAGGTTCTGGTGTCTATGCATATTTGAAACTTCGCCATGGGAAGCTGAAAGTGTATATATGGAAATATATCTCTAACGAACAGAATGAACTACTGCCTACGCGTGAAGGTGATGGAAATTAAGTGATGAAAATTTAATAACTTTAGCTGGATGTCGCCAACTTGGCGATCTTTCGAATATTGCAAAATTAACGAAAACGCAGCAAAATTGATGTAAATGACGTTCAATGGGAGGTAATGTTTTGCAAATTTTTAATTCCTTCATAAGAAGGACATACCTTCTAGTGTACTGTTATTATAAAGCTCTCTCCCCATTTGTCTACAACACTTGGCAATACATTTAGCGAACTTAATGAATATTCTAATGATATATCGCCAACTAATAAATATTTAGCCCCTGATTTAAGAACATATCATCAAAATTGTAAAAATGACGCCAAGTAAATGAAAATAACGCCTAATTGATGAACTTATTATTTATATATTTTAATATATGAACTATATTGCTTATTGAGGATGAAAAGAATATTGATAATTATTAATTTAGAGTTGCTCGAAATATAAGCTAATTGGGTACGAAAATATTTTGCATGTTGTCATCCGGAAAAGCCACAAATGTACAATTCAACGTTATATACAGTATGGCATGGATCTTATGTATCTATTTTGACGATAAGAGCTTGCAATTTCCTCCCCAGTAGCTCAACGGTAGAGCGTCGCCTGATCAGTTCGTTAATCCAGGGTCTAATCACGGTTGGGGCAAGATTCTTTACAATCTTATACATTATTTTTTCACTGTAAAAGAAGTAAATTCATGACATTATATGAGGAAAGTCATGTGATGCCCACATCAGATTTTTTCATCTGCATATGGATATATTTTTCATCTGCATATGGCTTATTTTCCGCGGTTTTAAAGTTTTTAAAAGTAATATATGCATTCCACGTTTCATTTTGATAAAACATATATTTTTCTAGAGTCTCTTTAAGTAATAAATAATATTTTTAGAGTATCTCTAAAAATAAATAATATTTTTCTAGAGACCCTTTAGAAAACATCTGAAGTACAACCATTTGTATGTTGATCATTAAGTTCATTTACCACGCTTTCAATTTTTTTTAAAAATTAATATGCATTTCACGTTTCCCATTAGTGTAATATATAAAATTGAAGAAAATTACAATTTAAATTAATATCAATAATGATGTTGCATTAACGTATACATAATGTAAAACATAAAAATTTTCCTTTTTGGACATTTTTTTAGAAATGAAAATTTGGCAAACTGGAATTTATTTTCAAAGTATTTTTAAAATGAAGTAAATAACACTACGATATTAATAATGAAATATGGCGGCACAAATTTTTTCCTGCATGCTACAACAATTTCAGCTTTTAAGCGCTTAATTATTGATTTCTGTATGTATATTCTTCGAGTAAGTCTAAATGGAATTTACTGTGGAAGCTGTGGCCGGTTATTTTTCACTCAGTTTCGTCTTCATGCGCCTATTATGTAAACTATGCTTAAATGGTTTCCATAGTAACAGAATTAATTTTGAATATGAATTTTGGATGATTCTTACTGAAATATAACATTTTGAATTTTTATTATAGAAAACGCTTGATTAGAATTTGTACCATTGGTTTATGCAGTTATAATTCTTAATAGCGTTTAATATATGGACTACTACAACACATTACTTGGTTTTTACCAGGTCATAAATAAGCATCCACTACTTAAATAATGCCGTTACAAATAACACTACCCAATGTCCAAAGTGTATATTTTAAACTAAAATCTAATCATTATAGCGCTCCGATTTTTCCATGTGCAATGCCAATTCCATGGTACAGGCATATTACACCCTAAACAAACTCCTTGTATACAACTTGAAAACCTGTGCATTCTAATTGTTGACAATCGATCAAGGAGCTCTGATCAAGTGATAATCGATCAAATGACTCAGATCAAGGGACAGTAGATCAAGTGACTCTGATCAAGTAACAATTGATCAAGTGACTCTGATCAAGTGACAATTGATCAAGTGAGTTTGATCAAGTGACATTTGATCAAGTGACTCTGATCTATTTGCTGCACAACAACTAACTACAATATGATAAGATGAAAATAAAACATTTCATGAAAATACATTTTGATGTGGATTTGATACAGAATACACCAGTAACATTAGGCGGCTCTGTTTAAATTTATTGTTTGTAAAATACATAGTTCTTAAGTGTTTGCTCTTTTTTAACTTTGTTCCTTACCATTTACCACTGTTGACAGATTGTAAAAGAAAATGTAATTTTTAAGTAAACCGTTGGTTCATTTGGGAGCATCCATGTGACAAGTCGCATTCTAAGTTGCCGAAGTATCTCCAGTACAGACCCTTGAGGTTTTTTTTACAGTCTTCACCAATTATTGAAAGTCGTGGTACGTTTGCAACAAGCACTTGCAGTGAAAGTCAAAGGAAACACAATAGTGTATTTCAAGCAAGTGCCGCATATGTAAATGCGGTGTACCAACAAAAGTAAATTTTTGCTGCCAAGAAACACAATAGTTGCAAGATACTATAGGGCTTATTAATTAAATTCAAATACGAACAAAAGTTAGGCTTTGAGAGTTAATAATATAAAGCTGCATAATAGATTGTCTGTCGAATCTTTCTTAATCACGAGAAGTCAGTATTGTTATGGAGCATAATGTGATTATCTAGATTTGTTTTCTGCTCCCAACAATGCATGTTGAATGAGTTATTAGCAACTCAAACTGATTCATTGAAATTAAACTGATAATGAACGGCTTGGTACCAAATTGACACCAACATTAATGGAAATGCTTGATACGTTTGTTTACGTATACATAATTTTGTTTGATTATTTTGGTTTCCAGTTTGGCAATGGTTTTCTTCCAGATAAATTTTGAACATATTTATGTTTACAGACGTACTTCTCATTTTTATCAAGTAGCTGCTCTACCTTTCATACCCTTAATAAGGAATCATATTTTGATTTCAAAAATAGTGGATATACATATATTTTTGTTTTGTTCTGTATTAGTGTGAAACATGTTATTATTTTTAGTTATTTTTATAGCGGTTTGAACGAATCATTTTATCGTTTTTATATTATTTATAAGCGTTTATTTTTTGTTTTAATATTCCCCTATAATAAAATATGTAAAAGCTTTGACAAAGAAAAATATTTGCATATATTTATCCAAATATTTACATATTGGGTCGGGCAGCCCCATTAGTTAAATCGTTGGGATAGAACATAGTAGATCCGGGTTCGATCTCGCTGCCCATAAGTATACCCATATCTACCTGGAATATAGGCACGTTAAATCCGTGCAATATAGGTACGAAATACGCACGTGAATATAGGTACGAAAATCTCCGAAAGGGGATGAATTGGGGAAAATATAATAAGGTCCAACCTAAATTGGGTGGCACTGTCTTGGCTGTCTAAAGAGTTACATTAACTTTCGGATAGGCCATATACGATTTGAGTATGTAAAAAAAAAAGCTTGTGCATAGCAGATTTGTCTTACTACAATTTATTTTACACAATTCATAAATTCTTAAAGGAGTAGTAAACGTTATACAACTTAAGTTGAATTCAAATGATATATATATATATATATATATATATATATATATATATATATATATATATATATATATATATATATATATATATATATATATATATATATATATATATATATATTATATATATATATATATATATATAATATATATATATATATATATATATAAATATATATTATATATATATATATATATATATATATATATATATATTATATATATATATAAATATAATATATATATATATATATATATATATATATATATATATACTATATATATATATATATATATATATATATATATATATATATATATATATATATATATATATATAAATTTATATATATATATATATATAATATATATATATATAATATATATATAATTATATATATATATAATATAAATATTATATATATATATATATATATATATATATATATAAATATATATATATATATATAAATATATAAATATATATATATATATATATATTATATATATAATATATATATATAATATATATATATATATATATATATATATAATATATTATATATATATTATATATATATATATATATATATATATATATATATATATATATATATATATATA